>CM050648.1:582235-631953 GCA_027574665.1 Rhynochetos jubatus | reverse complement strand
GGGCCCCCCCTGACCCCCCTGCCCCCCCCACGCCCCCCTGCCCCCCCCGACCCCCCCAACCTGTGGGATGCTGCGGCTCCTGCTGGGGGGAGGGGGGATGGGGGGTGGGTGTTGGGGGATGGGGGGTGGGTGGGGGGTGTCGGGGGGGCGGAGGGGGGGTGTGTCGGGGGCGGAGGGCCCCCCCTGACCCCCCCTGCCCCCCCGCCCCCCCAGTTCTTCGCGGAGGCGCGCGAGGGCCGCCCGGGCGCTGGCGGCGGTGGGGGAGAAGCTGCGGCTCCGGTTCAGCTGCGACAGGGACAGCCCCGGCCCCCGCCTGGAGCAGCTGCTGCAGCTCTGCAGCGTGAGGGCCCCGAGCCCCCGGACCCCCTGACCCCCCCAGACCCCCCAGAGCCCCCCTCAACCCCCCAGAGCCCCCCCGGACCCCCAGAGCCCCCAGAGCCCCCCTGCACCCCCAGAGCCCCCCTGGACCCCCTGACCCCCCTGACCCCCCCAGACCCCCCAGAGCCCCCCTCAACCCCCCAGAGCCCCCCCGGACCCCCAGAGCCCCCAGAGCCCCCCTGCACCCCCCAGAGCCCCCCCGGACCCCCTGACCCCCCCTGACCCCCCCAGACCCCCCAGAGCCCCCCTCAACCCCCTAGAGCCCCCCCGGACCCCCAGAGCCCCCAGAGCCCCCCTGCACCCCCCAGAGCCCCCCCGGACCCCCTGACCCCCCCAGACCCCCCAGAGCCCCCCTCAATCCCCCAGAGGCCCCCAGAACCCCCAGAGCCCCCCGACCCCCCCCACCACCCCCTGACCCCCCCTGGACCCCCAGAGCCCCCCTGCACCCCCCAGAGGCCCCCCCAGACCCCCCCGACCCCCCCCCCACAACCCCCTGACCCCCCCGGACCCCCCAGAGCCCCCCCAGAACCCCCAGAGCCCACAACCCCCCCCACCACCCCCTGACCACCCCGGGCCCCCAGAGCCCCCCTCAACCCCCCAGAGCCCCCCCAGAACCCCCAGAGCCCCCCCCAGACCCCCCCCACCACCCCCTGACCCCCGCAGAGCCCCCCCACCCCCACCACTACCCCCTGACCCCCCGGATCCCCAGAGCCCCCCCAGACCCCCCCCCCACCCCCTGACCCCCCCAGACCCCCCAGAGCCCCCCTGCACCCCCCAGAGGCCCCCCAGACCCCCCCGACCCCCCCCACAAACCCCCTGACCCCCCCGGACCCCCCAGAGCCCCCCGACCCCCACCACTACCCCCTGACCCCCCCAGAGCCCAGAGCCCCCACGGACCCCCCAGAGCCCCCAACCCCCCCCCACCACCCCCTGACCCCCCAGACCCCCCAGAGCCCCCTTGGACCCCCCCCCCGACCCCCTGGACCCCCCTGGGCCCCCTCGGACCCCCCAGAGCCCCACTGGACCCACCCCATCACCCCCCAACCCCCCCGCATCCCCCCAGCCCCCCCCATAGACCCCCCCAAAGCCCCCCTGAGCCCCCATAGACCCCCCCAGAGCCCCCCCGGACCCCCCTGGCCCCTCCCCACACCCCCTGACCCCCTTGGCCCCCTCCAGAGCCCCCCAGCCCCCCCCCATAGACCCCCCAAAGCCCCCATGAGCCCCCATAGACCCCCCCAGAGCCCCCCTGGACCCCCCTGGCCCCTCCCTGAGCCCCCGGACCCCCTTGGCCCCCTCCAGAGCCCCCAGACTCCCCCATAGACCCCCCCAAAGCCCCCATGAGCCCCCATAGACCCCCCCAGAGCCCCCCGGACCCCCCTGGCCCCTCCCTGAGCCCCCTGACCCCCTTGGCCCCCCCCAGACCCCCCCATAGACCCCCCCAAAGCCCCCCTGAGCCCCCATAGACCCCCCCAGAGCCCCCCCCGGACCCCCCTGGCCCCTCCCCACACCCCCTGACCCCCTTGGCTCCCTCCAGAGCCCCCCAGACCCCCCCATAGACCCCCCCAAAGCCCCCATGAGCCCCCATAGACCCCCCGGACCCCCCTGGCCCCTCCCCACACCCCCTGACCCCCTTGGCCCCCTCCAGAGCCCCTCAGCCCCCCCAATAGACCCCCCCAGAGCCCCCATGAGCCGCCATAGACCCCCCAGAGCCCCTCCGGACCCCCCGCCCCTCCCTGAGCCCCCTGACCCCCTTGGCCCCCTCCAGAGCCCCCCAGCCCCCCCCCATAGAGCCCCCCCAGAGCCCCCCAGACCCCTCCATAGACCCCCCCAAAGCCCCCCTGAGCCCCCTCAGCCCCCCTCCCGAGCCCCCCCAGCCCCCCCCTGACCCCCCCCCGCCCGCAGGAGCTGAAGGAGCAGCTGACGCAGCACGAGGAGCAGCTGGGGGGGCTGGCGCGTCGCGCCCCCACCATCGTCCAGCTGAAGCCCCGCAGCCCCAGCCCCCCCCCGAGGGCCGCCCCCCCCTGCGCGCCCTCTGCGACTACCAGGACGGGGAGGTGAGCGCGGGGGGGCGCCGGGGGGGGGGGGGGGGGGCTGCGGGGCGTCCCCCTCCCCACGGTCTCACCCCCACCCCTACCCCCCCGTGCCCCCCCCCCTCAGGTGACGGTGCGCAAGGGGGAGGAGTACGAGCTGCTGGGCGACGCCCCCCCCCACAAGTGGCGGGTGCTGGGGGCGGGGGGCCGCGAGCTCGAGGTCCCGTCCGTCTGCTTCGTCGTGACCCCCCCCAACCCGGAGGCCATCGACGCCGTGAGCGAGTGAGCGGGACCCCCCCGGACCCCCTCCCGGACCCCCCCAGAGCCTCAGAACCCCCAGACCCCCTGGATTCTCTGATCAGACCCCCCAGACCCCTGGACCCCCCCCCAGACCTCCCAGACCCCCTCCCGCCCTGGACGACCCCCCAGACCCCCCCGGACCCCCCCCAGAGCCTCAGACCCCCCAGACCCCCTGGATTCCCCCCTCAGACCCCCCAGACCCCCACCCGGACCCCCCAGAGCCTCAGAACCCCCAGACCCCCTGGATTTCCCCTTCAGACCCGCTGGACCCCCCCCAGACCCCCCCAACATCCCCTGGACCCCCCGAGAGCTTCAGAACCCCCAGACCCCCTGGATTCTCTGATCAGACCCTCCAGACCCCCTGGACCCCCCCCCAGACCTCCCAGACCCCCTCCCGCGCCTGGATGACCCCCAGACCCCACCTGAACCCCCCCCCAGAGCCTCAGAACCCCCAGACCCCCTGGATTCCCCGCTCAGACCCGCTGGACCCCCCCCCAGACCCCCCCAACATCCCCTGGACCCCCCCCCCAGAGCCTCAGAACCCCCAGACCCTCTGGACACCCCCCCAGAGCCTCAGAACCCCGAGACCCCCCTGGATTCCCTGATCAGACCCCCCTGGATCCCCCCAGCCCTGGACGACCCCCAGACCCCTCCAGACCCCCCCCCCCCCCCGCCTTGGACCCCCCCAGAGCCCTGGAACCCCCAGACCCCCTGGATTCCCTCATCAGACCCCCCTGGACTCCCCCTGCACCCCCCCGAGAGCCTCAGAACCCTGAGACCCCCTGGATTTCCCCCTTCAGACCCCCTGGACCCCCCCCCCAGAGCCTCGGAACCCCCAGACCCACTGGATCCCCCCTCCCAGACCTCCCGGACCCCCCCCCCCCACCCCCCCAGATCGCCTCCAGCCCATCCTGATCCGCTGGGTTGATCCTGGCCCCGCTGGCCAATCCCGATCCCAGCAGGATGATCCCGGCCCCTCTGGCCAATCCCAGCCCCCCCGGGATGATCCCGGCCCTGCTGACCAATCCCGGCCCTCCCGGGATGATCCCGGCCCCGCTGGCCAATCCCGATCCCAGCAGGATGATCCCGGCCCCACTGGCCAATCCCGGCCCTCCCGGGATGATCCCGGCCCCGCTGGCCAATCCCGCTGGCCAATCCTGACCCCCTGGGATGATCCCGGCCCCGCTGGCCAATCCCGATCCCAGCAGGATGATCCCGGCCCCGCTGGCCAATCCGGCCCCCCCAGGATGATCCCGGCCCCGCTGGCCAATCCTGGCCCCCCCGGGATGATCCCGGCCCCGCTGGCCAATCCCGGCCCTCCCGGGATGATCCCGGCCCCGCTGGCCAATCCCGGCCCTCCCGGGATGATCCCGGCCCCGCTGGCCAATCCCGGCCCTCCCGGGATGATCCCGGCCCCGCTGGCCAATCCTGACCCCCCGGGATGATCCCGGCCCCGCTGGCCAATCCCGGCCCCCCCCGGGATGATCCCGGCCCCGCTGGCCAATCCCGATCCCAGCAGGATGATCCCGGCCCCGCTGGCCAATCCCGGCCCCCCCGGGATGATCCCGGCCCCGCTGGCCAATCCCGGCCCTCCCGGGATGATCCCGGCCCGCTGGCCAATCCCGGCCCTCCCGGATGATCCCGGCCCCGCTGGCCAATCCCGGCCCTCCCGGGATGATCCCGGCCCCGCTGGCCAATCCTGACCCCCCGGGATGATCCCGGCCCCGCTGGCCAATCCCGGCCCCCCCCGGGATGATCCCGGCCCCGCTGGCCAATCCCGATCCCAGCAGGATGATCCCGGCCCCGCTGGCCAATCCCGGCCCCCCCCGGGATGATCCCGGCCCCGCTGGCCAATCCCGGCCCTCCCGGGATGATCCCGGCCCCGCTGGCCAATCCCGGCCCCCCTGGGATGATCCCGGCCCCGCTGGCCAATCCCGGCCCTCCCGGGATGATTCCCGGCCCCGCTGGCCAATCCTGACCCCCTGGGATGATCCCGGCCCCGCTGGCCAATCCCGATCCCAGCAGGATGATCCGGCCCCGCTGGCCAATCCGGCCCTCCCGGGATGATCCCGGCCCCGCTGGCCAATCCCGGCCCCCCCGGGATGATCCCGGCCCCGCTGGCCAATCCCGGCCCTCCCGGGATGATCCCGGCCCCGCTGGCCAATCCCGGCCCTCCCGGGATGATCCCGGCCCCGCTGGCCAATCCCGGCCCCCCCGGGATGATCCCGGCCCCGCTGGCCAATCCCGGCCCCCCCCGGGATGATCCCGGCCCCGCTGGCCAATCCGGCCCCACCCGGGATGATCCCGGCCCCGCTGGCCAATCCCGGCCCTCCCGGGATGATCCCGGCCCCGCTGGCCAATCCGGCCCCCCTGGGATGAGCCCGGCCCCGCTGGCCAATCCCGGCCCTCCCGGGATGATCCCGGCCCCGCTGGCCAATCCGATCCCAGCAGGATGATCCTGGCCCCCGCTGGCCAATCCCGGCCCTCCCGGGATGATCCCGGCCCCGCTGGCCAATCCCGGCCCCCCCGGGATGATCCCGGCCCCGCTGGCCAATCCCGATCCCAGCAGGATGATCCCGGCCCCGCTGGCCAATCCCGGCCTCCCGGGATGACCCCGGCCCCCCCGGCTGCTCCCGCTCCCCCCAGGATGACCCCGGCCCCCCCCAGGATGACCCCAGCCCCCCCGTCCGCTCCCGCCCACGCGGCGCTGAGGCGGTGCCCCCCCCCTGCCCCCCCCAGGCTGGAGACCACCCTCCGGGAGCTGCTGACCCTCTGGCACCAGCTGCACCGGGACCTCCGGAGCCTCCGCTCCTGGCAGCGGCTCTCCCGCCCCCCCCCCCGGGATAACCCCGGACCCCCTGGCCAACCCTGGCCCCCCCGGCCACTCCCGCTCCCCCCAGGATGACCCTGGCCCCCCCAGGATGACCCCGGCCCCCCTAGGATGACCCCAGCCCCCCTGGCCACCCTGGCCCCCCGGCTGCTCCCGCTCCCCCCAGGATGACCCCGGCCCCCCCAAGGATGACCCCAGTCCCCCCCGGCCACTCCCGCTCCTCCTAGGATGATCCCGCTCCCCCAGGATGACCCCGGCCCCCCCAAGGATGACCCCGGCCCCCCGGCCAACCCTGGCCCCCCCGGCTGCTCCCGCTCCCCCCAGGATGACCCTGGCCCCCCAGGATGACCCCAGCCCCCCTGGCCAACCCTGGCCCCCCCGGCCGCTCCCGCTCCCCCCCAGGATGACCCTGGCCCCCCCAGGATGACCCCAGCCCCCCGGCTGCTCCCGCTCCCCCCAGGATGACCCCAGCCCCCCCGGCCGCTCCCGCTCCCCCCAGGATGACCCTGGCCCCCCCAGGATGACCCCAGCCCCCCCGTCCGCTCCCGCCCACGCGGCGCTGAGGCGGTGCCCCCCCCCCCTGCCCCCCCCAGGCTGGAGACCACCCTCCGGGAGCTGCTGACCCTCTGGCACCAGCTGCACCGGGACCTCCGGAGCCTCCGCTCCTGGCAGCGCTCTCCCGCTGCCTCCAGCAGATCGAGGCCTGGACCCCCGGCACGGTACGTGCGTCCCCCCACCCCCACCCCCAGCGCCCCCCCCCCCGAGGCCGTTGCGGCGGGCGCTGACCCCCCCCCGGCCCCTCTGCCCCCTCCCCGGGCAGTTCCGGGCGCTGCCGGCGGAGGAATCGCGACAGGCGCTGCGCGACCTGGAGAGCCGCTTCCAGGAGTTCCAGGGGGAGGGCCGGGACGCCCCCGCCTTCCCCCCCGAGGAGCGGCTCCAGCTCCAGCGCCGCCGCGACGCCTGCGCCCGCAAGTACGAGCTGCTGCTGCGCGCCCAGGAGGAAGGTGGGCTCCCCCCCCCGGCCCCCCGCACCCACACGGGCTCTCCCGGGGCCCCCCCTGCGCCCCCCGCCCCATCCTGGGGTGTCCAGGGTGTCCTACACCCCCCCCACTCCCTCCACCCTGTCCAGGGGTGTCCTGGGGTGTCCTGGGGTGTCCTGCACCCCCCCCTGCTCCCCCTGCCCCATCCTGGGGTGTCCCAGGGCCCCCCCCGTGCCCCCCTGCCCCCTCCTGGGGTCTCACAGGGCCCCCCCTGTGCCCCCCGCCCTCTCCCGGGGTGTCCCGGGGTGTCCTGCACCCCCCCTGCTCCCCCCGCCCCATCCTGGGTTCTCCCTGTGCCCCCCCTGTGCCCCCCGCCCCCTCCCGGGGTGTCCTACACCCCCCCCGCTCCCTCCACCCTGTCCTGGGGTGTCCTGGGGTGTCCTGCACCCCCCCCTGCTCCCCCTGCCCATCCTGGGGTGTCCCGGGGCCCCCCTGTGCCCCCCTGCCTCCTCCTGGGGTCTCCCAGGGCCCCCCCTGTGCCCCCCGCCCTCTCCCGGGGTGTCCCGGGGTGTCCTGCACCCCCCCCACTCCCCTCATGCCCTCCCGGGCTCTCCCTGAGCCCCCCCTGCGCCCCCCCTGCGCCCCCCGCCCCGTCCCGGGGTGTCCCGGGGTGTCCTGCACCCCCCCTGCTCCCCCCGCCCCATCCTGGGGTGTCCCAGGGCCCCCCCCGTGCCCCCCTGCCCCCTCCTGGGGTGTCCCAGGGTGTCCTGGGGTGTCCTGCACCCCCCCCCTGCTCCCCTCGCCCCATCCCGGGTTCTCCCTGGGCCCCCCCTGCGCCCCCCGCCCCATCTCGGGGTGTCACAGGGTGTCCTGTACCCCCCCCGCTCCCCCGCCCCCTCCCGGGGCCCCCCCTCCTCCCCCCGCCCCATCCCGGGGTGTCCCGGGGCCCCCCCATGCCCCCTGCACCCTCCTGGGTCTCCTGGGGCCCCCCCTGTGCCCCCCACCCCATCCCAGGGTGTCCTGGGGCCCCCCCCGCTCCCCCTGCTCCCCTCATGCCCACCCAGGGTGTTCCAGGGCCTCCCCTGGCTCCCCCCGCCCCCTCCCAGGTGTCCTGGGGTGTCCTGGGGCCCCCCCCTGCTCCCCCTGCCCCCTCCCAGGGTGTCCTGGGGTGTCCTGGGCCCCCCCCCTGCTCCCCCTGCCCCCTCCAGGGTGTCCTGGGGTGTCCTGGGCCCCCCCCCGGCTCCCCCCGTGCCCCCTCATGGGGTGTCCCGGGGTGTCCTGGGGCCCCCCCCCACTCCCCCCCACCCCCTCCCGGGGTGCCCTGGGGTGTCCTGAGGCCCCCCCCACGCTCCCCCCGCCCCCTCCTGGGGTATCCTGGGGTGTCCAAGGGTCTCCCCCCGCTCCCCCCACCCCCTCCCGGGGTGTCCTGGGGCCCCCCCTGCCCCCCTCCTGGGGTCTCCCGGCCCCCCCCCCCCGGCTCCCTCTGCCCCTCCCGGGGTGTCCCGGGGTGTCCTGGGGTCCCCTCCCCGCTCCCCCTGCCCCCTCCTGGGGTCTCCCAGGGCCCCCCCCGCCTCCTCCTGGGGTATCCTGGGGTGTCCTGGGGTCCCCCCCCCCGCTCCCCCCGCCCCCTCCTGGGGTATCCCGGGGTGTCCTGGGGCCCCCCCCCCGCTCCCCCCGCCCCCTCCCGGGGTGTCCCGGGGCACCCCCAGTCCCCCCGCCCCCTCCCAGTGTGTCCCAGGGTGTCCTGGGGTGTCCTGGGCCCCCCTCCCGGGGTGTCCCGGTGTGTCCCGGGGTGTCCTGGGGTCCCCCCCCGCTCCCCCCGGCCCCTCCTGGGGTGTCCCAGGGTGTCCTGGGGTGTCCTGGGCCCCCCTCCCGGGGTGTCCCGGGGTGTCCCGGGGTGTCCCAGGGCCCCCCTCCCGGGGTGTCCCCCCCCCGGCGCCCCCTGACCCCCGCGGCGCTCCGCAGGCGAGCGTGCCGAGGCGCTGTGCCGCGGTGCCGTGGTGCGGCTGCGAGCCGCCCGCCTGCGGCTGGAGAGCTGCGAGGGCCACACGCTGCAGCGGCTGCGCCTGCCCCTGGAGAAGGAGCCCGAGCGGGAATGCGCCCGGCGCGGCGCCGACCAGCAGGTCCGCGGGCTGGGGGGCCGTGCCGCGACGGGGGGCCTGGGGGGGGAGGGGCCGTGCCGGAACGGGGGGCCTGGGGCGTGAGGTGGGGGTCCCAGTGCTGGAACGGGGGGCCTGGGGCGGGGGGTGGGGGTCCCAGTGCTGGAAGGGGGTGGCCTGGGGTGGGGGGTGGGGGTCCCAGTGCCGGAGTGGGGGTCCCAGTGCTGGAACGGGGGGCCTGGGGCGGGGGGTGGGGGTCTCAGTGCTGGAACGGGGTGGCCTGGGGCGGGGGTGGGGGTCCCAGTGCTGGAACGGGGGGCCTGGGGTGGGGGGTGGGGGTCCCAGTGCCGGAGTGGGGGTCCCAGTGCTGGAACGGGGGGCCTGGGGCGGGGGGTGGGGGTCTCAGTGCTGGAACGGGGTGGCCTGGGGTGGGGGGTGGGGGTCCCAGTGCTGGAACGGGGGTCACAGTGCCAGAACGGGGGGCCTGGGGCGGGGGTGGGGGTCCCAGTGCTGGAGTGGGGGGTCCAGTGCCGGAACGGGGTTCGCAGTGCCCAGAACGGGGGGCCTGGGGCGTGAGGTGGGGGTCCCAGTGCTGGAACGGGGGGCCTGGGGCAGGGGGTGGGGGTCCCAGTGCCAGAGTGGGGGTCCAGTGCCAGAGTGGGGGTCCCAGTGCCGGAACGGGGGGCCTGGGGGGGGAGGGGCCGTGCCAGAACAGGGGGCCTGGGGTGGGGGGTGGGGGTCCCAGTGCTGGAACAGGGGTCCCAGTGCCAGAACGGGGGGCCTGGGGCGGGGGGTGGGGGTCCCAGTGCTGGAGTGGGGTCCCAGTGTGGGAAGGGGGGGCCTGGGGCAGGGGGTGGGGGTCCCAGTGCTGGAACGGGGGGCCTGGGGCAGGGGGTGGGGGTCCCAGTGCCAGAGTGGGGGTCCCAGTGCTGGAACGGGGGTCACAGTGCCAGAATGGGGGCCTGGGGTGGGGGGAGGCCATGCCAGAATGGGGGTCCTGGGGTGTGGAGTGGGGGTCCCAGTGCTGGAGTGGGGGTCCTGGGGCACAAAACGGGGATCCCAGCACCCAAAGGGGGACCTCAGCACCCAAACTGGGACCCCGGCACCCAAAGGGGGACCCTGGGCACCAGAATGGGCACCCCAGTACCCAAAGAGGGACCCCGGCACCGGAACGGGGACCCCGGCACCCAAAGGGGGACCCTGGGGCACCCAAAGGGGGACCCCAGCACCCAAGGGGGGACCCTGCCACTGGAACAGGGACCCCAGCACCCAAAGGGGGACCCAGGCACCCAAACAGGACCCTGGGGCACCCAAAGGGGGACCCCAGCACCCAAAGAGGGACTCTGGGGCACGGAACAGGGACCCCAGCACCCAAAGGAGGAGCCTGGGGCACCCAAAGGGGGACCCCAGCACCCAAAGGGGACCCCAGCACCCAAGGGGGGACCCTGCCACTGAAACAGGGACCCCAACACCCAAAGGGGGGCCCCAGCACCCAAAGGGGGACCCTGGGGCACCCAAAGGGGGACCCCGGCACCCAAAGGGGGACCCCAGCACCCAAGGGGGGACCCTGCCACTGGAACAGGGACCCAGCACCCAAACAGGGGACCCTGGGGCACGGAACAGGGACCCCAACACCCAAAGGGGGACCCCGGCACCCAAAGGGGGACCCCAGCACCCAAAGGGGGACCCTGGGGCACGGAACAGGGACCCCAACACCCAAAGGGGGACCCCAGCACCCAAAGGGGGACCCTGGGGCACCCAAAGGGGGAGCTGGGGCACCCAAAGGGGGACCCCAGCCCCCAAAGGGGGACCCCGGCACCCAAAGGGACCGGTGCCCTCCGGTTCCCGGGGAGCAGCCGTCGGTGCCAAGCTCCCGGGGTCCCGGCAGTGGGGGGAGGGGCCGGCGTGTGTGTGAGGAGGGGGTGTCAGCTCCCCCCCCCCGCCCCCCCCCCGCAGGAAACCCACGCGGAGCTGGAGGCCGTCGGGAAGGAGCTGGCGGCGGTGGAGCGGGAGGCGGCGGAGGCGCTGGCGCAGCCGGAACCGGGCGAGTCGGCGGCCGCCCTGCGCTCGGAGCTGGCCGCGGCCCGGAGCGCGCTGGAGCGGGCGCTCGGCCTCTCCGCCCTCTGCCTGGAGAAGTGAGTGACCCCCCCTCCCCCCCCACCCTTCTTTTCTCCCCGGCGGGTGGGGGGTGGGCGGGGGGCCGGGGTGCTGAGCCGGCGCCGTCCCCGCAGGCTGCGGAGCGGCGGGGCGGTGCTGGGGGGCGCGCGGGCCGCCGAGGAGGCGCTGCGGCGCTACGAGGAGCGGCTGAAGGAGGTGGGGAGCGTCCCGGCCGACCCCCCCGCGCTGGAGGCAGCCAAGGCCGAGCTGAAGGTAACGGCGGGGGGCCGGCGGCGGGGTGGGGGGCGCGGCGAGGGGATGGGGGGCCGGTGAGAGGCCGGTGGGGGGGTGGGGGGCGCGGCGGGGGGCCGGCAGGGGGCCAGCGGGGGGGATGCGGGGCCGGCGGGGGGCCGGTGGGGGGCTGGCGGCGGGGTGGGGGGGCCGGCGGGGGGCCGGTGGGGGGCTGGCAGTGGGGTGGGGGGTGCGGCGAGGGGATGGGGGGCCGGCGGGAGGCGGTGGGGGGGCGGGGGGCGCGGCGGGGGGCGCGGCAGGGGGCCGGCGGGGGGATGCGGGGCCGGCGGGGGGCCGGTGGGGGGCTGGCGGTGGGGTGGGGGGTGCGGCGAGGGGATGGGGGGCCGGCGGGAGGCCGGTGGGGGGGCGGGGGGCGCGGCGGGGGGCGCGGCAGGGGGCCGGCGGGGGGATGCGGGGCTGGCGGGGGGCCGGTGGGGGGCTGGCAGTGGGGTGGGGGGCCGGCGGGGGGCCGGGGGGCTGGTGGGGGGCCAGCGAGGGGCGGGGGGGCTGGCGGTGGGGCAGGGGGCACGGGGGGGGGCTGGTGGGGGGCCGGGGGTGTGGCGGGGGGCCGGCGGGGGGCCGCAGCAGGGTGGGGGGCGGCAGGGGGGCCAGCAGGGGGCCAGCGGGGGGCCAGCGGGGGGCCAGTGGTGGGGCGGGGGGCAGCAGGGGTCTGGTGGTGGGGCGGGGGCTTGCGGGGGGCCAGCGGGGGGCGGAGGGGGGATGGGGGGCCAGTGGGGGGCCGGGGGTGCGGCGGGGGGGCCGGCGGGGGGCGGGGGGCGCGGCGGGGGGCCGGCGGGGAGCGGAGGGGGGGATGGGGGCCAGTGGGGGGCCGGGGGCGTGGCGGGGGGCGGCAGGGGGCCGGCAGGGGGATGGGGGGCACGGCGGGGGGCCAGCGGGGGGCCGGCGGGGAGATGGGGGGCCGGCGGGGGGCGGGGGGCGCGGCGGCGGGGGCGCTGAGCCGCCCCTCTGCGCGGCAGCGGCTGCGGGAGGAGGCGGAGGGGCACGAGCCGCTTTTCCGGGCGCTGGAGACCCGCCTGGCCGAGGCGGCGGAGCTCGACGAGCGGCTGGCGCGCGACCACGGCGAGCGGGACGTGGACCTGGAGCGGTTCCGGGAGCGCGGGCGGCAGCTGGCGGAGCGCTGGCGAGCCGTGCTGGCCCAGGCGGACCTGCGGCACCGCGAGCTGGACCAGCTGGGCCGCCGGCTCGGGAGCTACCGTGAGAGCTGCGACGGGCTGCTGGCGTGGATCCGCGAGGCCAGGGAGCGGCAGGAGGCGATCCAGGCCATCCCCGTCGCCGACAGCGGGGCCGTGCGCCAGCGGCTGCTGCAGGAGAAGGTGACGCCGCCGGCGCGGGGGGCGGGGGCTGCGCCGGGGCTCGTCGCGGTGCTGGAGCTCGCTGCGGTACCGGGGCTACACCGCGGTGCTGGAGCTCACTGGAGCTCGCCGCGGTGCCGGAGCTCGCTGTGGTACCGGGGCTACACCGCGGTGCTGGAGCTCGCTGGAGCTCGCTGCGGTACCGGGGCTACACCGCGGTGCTGGAGCTCGCTGGAGCTCGCCACGGTGCCGGAGCTCGCTGGGGTACCGGAGCTACACCGCGGTGCTGGAGCTCGCTGGAGCTCGCTGCGGTACCAGGGCTACACCACGGTGCTGGAGCTCGCTGGAGCTCGCCACGGTGCCGGAGCTCGCTGGGGTACCGGGGCTACACCGCGGTGTCGGAGCTCGCTGGAGCTCGCCATGATGCCGGAGCTCGCTGTGGTACCGGAGCTACACCGCGGTGCTGGAGCTCGCTGGAGCTTGCCATGGTGCCGGAGCTCGCTGTGGTACCGGGGCTACACTGTGGTGCCGGAGCTCGCTGGAGCTCGCCACGGTGCTGGAGCTCACTGGGGTACCGGGGCTACACCGCGGTGTCGGGGCTTGCTGGAGCTCGCTGTGATACCGGAGCTACACCGCGGTGCCGGAGCTCGCTGGAGCTCGCCGTGATGCCGGAGCTCGCTGTGGTACTGGGGCTACACTGCGGTGCTGGAGCTCGCCACGGTGCCGGAGCTCGCTGTGGTACCGGGGCTACACTGCGGTGTCGGGGCTCGCTGGAGCTCGCCGCGGTGCTGGAGCTCGCTGTGGTACCGGGGCTACACCGCGGTGCTGAAGCTCGCTGGAGCTCGCCGTGGTGCCGGAGCTCGCTGTGGTACCGGGGCTACACTGCGGTGCTGGAGCTCACTGGAGCTCGCTGCGGTACCGGGGCTACACCGCGGTGCTGGAGCTCGCTGGAGCTCGCCGCGGTGCTGGAGCTCGCCGCGGTGCCGGAGCTCGCTGTGGTACCGGAGCTACACCGTGGTGCTGGAGCTCACTGGAGCTCGCCGCGGTGCTGGAGCTCGCCGCGGTGCCGGAGCTCGCTGTGGTACCGGAGCTACACCGTGGTGCTGGAGCTCGCTGTGGTACCGGGGCTACACCGCGGTGTCGGAGCTCGCTGGAGCTTGCCATGATGCCGGAGCTCGCTGTGATACCGGAGCTACACCGCGGTGCTGGAGCTCGCTGGAGCTCGCCACGGTGCCGGAGCTCGCTGTGGTACCGGGGCTACACTGTGGTGCCGGAGCTCGCTGGAGCTCGCCGCGGTGCTGGAGTTCGCTGTGGTACGGGGGCTACACTGTGGTACCGGGGCTCGCTGGAGCTCACCACAGTGCCAGGGCTCGCTGTGGTACCGGGGCTACACCGCGGTGCCGGAGCTCGCTGGAGCTCACCGCGGCGCTGCAATGCCAGAGCTCACCCTGACACCGTAGCCCCCGCGACGCCGTGGCCCCCCGCGACGCCGTAGCCCCCCGCGACGCCGTAGCCCCCGCGACGCCGTAGCCCCCCGTGACGCCCTGGCCCCCCGCGACGCCGTAGCCCCCCGCGACGCCGTGGCCCCCCGCGACGCCGTAGCCCCCCGCGACGCCGTAGCCCCCCGTGACGCCCTGGCCCCCCGCGACGCCGTAGCCCCCCGCGACGCCGTAGCCCCCCGCGACGCCGTGGCCCCCCGCGACGCCGTAGCCCCCGCGACGCCGTAGCCCCCCGTGACGCCCTGGCCCCCCGCGACGCCGTAGCCCCCCGCGACGCCGTAGCTCACCGCGACGTCTCCCCCCAGAAACTGCTGGAGGAGTGCGACCACAACAAGGAGAAGGTGGAGGAGTGCCAGCGCTTCGCCAAGCAGTACATCGACGCCATCAAGGTGGGGGGGCCCCGGGGGGGGCCCGGGGGGGCACTGGGGGGGCCGGTGGGGGGCCGGGGGGCTGAGGACCCCTCTCTCGACAGGACTACGAGCTGCAGCTGGTCAGCTTCAGGGCGCAGGTGGAGCCGGTGGCGTCGCCGGCCAAGAAGCCCAAAGTGCAGTCGGCGTCCGACAGCGTCATCCAGGAGGTGGGGGGCAGGGGGGGTCCCGGGGGGGGGTCCCGGGGGGGTCCCGGCACGTGGATGAGCCTGGGAAGCTCCTTCCCCTTTCGCTGAGGGGGTGGGGAGAGCCGGGCCGGGCTCCATCGCCGCTGGGGTGCCGGGGAAGCTGGGGGGGGCCGTTGGGGCACCGGGCTGGGCCGGGGGGTCCGTTGGGGTGCGGGGCTGGGGGGGGGCTGGGGGGGTCCGTTGGGGCACTGGGCTGGGCCAGGGGGTCCGTTGGGGTGTGGGGCTGGGGGGGGGCTGGGTGGGGGTCCGTTGGGCCACCGGGCTGGGCAGGGGGTCCGGTGGGGTGCTGGGCTGGGGGGTGCCACTGGGGCACTGGTTAGGGGATCCACTGGGGCACCAGGCCAGGCCAGGGGGTGCCATTGGGGTACTGGGCCAGACTGGGGGGGTCCGTTGGGGTACTGGACTGGGCCGGGGGGTGCCACTGGGGCACCGGGTTGGGCAGGGGGTCTGTTGGGGCACCAGGTTGGGGCGCTGGGCTGGGCGGGGGGTCCATTGGGGCGCCGTTGGGGTTCCAGTCTGGGTGGGGGGTCTGTTGGGGCGCCGTTGGGGCGCCGGGCTGGGCAGGGGGTCCGCTGGGGCACTGTTGGAGTGCCGGGCTGGGCAGGGGGTCTGCTGGGGCGCCGTTGGGGTGCTAGGCTGGGGGGGTCCGTTGGGGCGCCAGGTTGGGCAGGGGGTCCATTGGGGCGCTGTTGGGGTTCCAGGCTGGGCAGGGGGTCCGTTGGGGCACCGTTGGGGCGCCGGGTTGGGCAGGGGGTCCGTTGGGGCACCGTTGGGGCGCTGGGCTGGGCGGGGGGTCCGCTGGGGCACCGTTGGGGTTCCGGGCTGGGCAGGGGGTCCGTTGGGGCACCGTTGGGGCGCCGGGTTGGGCAGGGGGTCCGTTGGGGCACTGTTGGGGTTCCGTTGGGGTTCCGGGCTGGGCGGGGGGTCCGTTGGGGCGCTGGGCTGGGAGGGGGGTCCGTTGGGGCGCCGGGTTGGGCAGGGGGTCCATTGGGGCACCGTTGGGGTTCCGGGCTGGGTGGGGGGTCTGTTGGGACACTGGGCTGGGCGGGGGGTCCATTGGGGCGCCGTTGGGGTTCCAGGCTGGGCAGGGGGTCCGTTGGGGCACTGTTGGGGTTCCGTTGGGGTTCCGGGCTGGGCGGGGGGTCCGTTGGGGCGCTGGGCTGGGCAGGGGGTCCGTTGGGGCGCCGGGTTGGGCAGGGGGTCCATTGGGGCACTGTTGGGGCACCGTTGGGGTTCCGGGCTGGGCAGGGGGTCCGTTGGGGCACCGTTGGGGTTCCGGGCTGGGTGGGGGGGTCCGTTGGGGCGCCGGTCCAGCCCAGGGGCGGGGGGGGGCCGTGCGCTGACCCCCGCGCACCCGGTGCCGCCCGGCAGTACGTGGAGCTGCGGACGCGGTACAGCGAGCTGACCACCCTCAGCGGCCAGTACAGCCGCTTCCTCGCCACCACCCTGCAGCGCCTGGAGGAGGAGGAGGTAGGGGGGCGCGGGGGGGGGCGGGGGGCGCGGAGGGGGGGCGGGGGGTGCGTGTGGGGGGGCGGGGGGGGCGCCAGCTCTTGGTTTCTGCGCCTGGAGCCGCTTTTGCCGGAGTTTTGTCCTGGGGGAAGTTTGGGGGGGGGGGGGGATGGAGGGTTAAACTCCCCCCCCCAGGACGGCTCCGGCACCCCCACGCCAGGTACTCGCTGTGCATGCGCCCCCCCCCACCCCCCCCCCGGCACCCCCTTGGCTCGCCCCACGGGCGCTGGCAGCCCGCGCCCCCCCCTCCTGCTTGCTGCGCTGCTCGCCCCCCCAAAACGCTCCTCAGCCCCCCCAAAACACTCCTCAGCCCCCCAAAACACTCCTCAGCCCCCAAATGCTCCTCAGCCCCCCCAAAACGCTCCTCAGCCCCCCCAAAACACTCCTCAGCCCCCCCAAAATGCTCCTCAGCCCCCCAAAATGCTCCTCAGCCCCCCAAAACACTCCTCAGCCCCCCCAAACGCTCCTCACCCCCCAAACGCTCCTCGCCCCCCCAAAACACTCCTCACCCCCCCAAAACGCTCCTCACCCCCCCCAAACGCTCCTCACCCCCCCAAAATGCTTCTCGCCCCCCCAAAATCTCCTTGCTCCCCCCAAACACTCCTCAACCCCCCCAAAACGCTCCTGGCCCCCCCCAGACCACTCCTGACCCCCCCTCTGCCGCTCGCCCCCGGGGCGCTTGGGGCGTCGGGAGCGACCCCCACCCCACGGTGAGGGCGGCGGGGGCCCGGCTGACCCGCCCGGGCGCCGAGCGTGCGGGGAGCTCGCGGGGAGCGCGTGGGGGAGCGCGCGGGGTGCTCGCGGGGAGCACACGGGAAGCTCGCGGGGAGCACGCGGGGAGCTCGCGGGGAGCACGCGGGGAGCACACGGGGTGCTCGCGGGGAGCACACGGGGAGCACACGGGGAGCGCGCGGGGAGCTCGCGGGGAGCTCGCGGGGAGCACGTGGGGAGCGTGTGGGGAGCTCGCGGGGAGCACGCGGGGAGCTCGCGGGGTGCTCGCGGGGAGCACACGGGGTGCGTGTGGGGAGCTCGCGGGGTGCTCGCGGGGAGCACACAGGGAGCGTGTGGGGAGCTCGCGGAGAGTGCGCGGGGAGCATGTGGGGAGCGTGCGGGGAGCACACAGGGAGCGCGTCGAGCGCGTGGGGAGCTCGCGGGGTGCTCGCGGGGAGCACACGGGGAGCGCGCGGGGTGCTCGCGGGGAGCACACGGGGAGCGCGCGGGGTGCTCGCGGGGAGCACGCGGGGAGCGCGCGGGGTGCTCGCGGGGAGCACACAGGGAGCTCGCAGGGTGCTCATGGGGAGCACGCGGGGAGCGCGCTGGCCTCGCGGCGGCGAGGGGCCGGGCCTGGGGGCTGCCCTCCCTATCGTCGAGGTTTTCCCGGGGCGGGAATCCACCGGCGGTCCCTCCCCCCGGCCCTCCCCGCCCCCCCCCCCCCCCCCCAGCCCCGGCTCCGCCCTCCGTCTCCCGGAAGCTGCCGGAAGCTGCCGTCGCCGCCTCCCGACGCCGCTCCACGTGCATCCTCCGCCCCCCCCCCCCCGCCGGCGGCGCCGGTGACCCGTCTCTCTCTCTCCCCTCCCCCTTCTCCGCCCCCCCCCGCCCCCCCACCCCAGAAGGCCGCGGAGAAGCTGAAGGAGGAGGAGCGGCGGCGGCTGGCGGAGGCGGAGGCGCAGCTGGAGGCGCAGCGGCAGCTGGCACGGGCCCACGCCGAGGCCACGGCGCAGGCGGAGGCGGAGGCGCGGGAGCTGCAGGGCCGCATGCGGGAGGAGCTGGGGCGGCGGGAGGCGGCGGCGGCGGAGGCGGAGGAGCAGAAGCGCAACATCGAGCGGGAGCTGGCGCGGCTGCGGCAGGACTCGGCGCTGCGGCTGGAGCGCAAGGCGAAGCGCATCGAGGAGGCCGAGCGGCAGCGGCGGCGCGTGGAGGAGGAGATCGGGGCGGTGCGCCTGCAGCTGGAGAGCACGGAGAGGCAGCGGGAGGGCGCCGAGGCCGAGCTGCGGGAGCTGCGGGCGCGGGCGGAGGAGGCGGAGCGGCAGAAGCGGCAGGCGCAGGAGGAGGCGGAGCGGCTGCGGCGGCAGGTGGCGGAGGAGAGCCGGAAGAAGCGGGAGGCGGAGGAGGAGCTGCGCGGGAAGGCGGAGGCGGAGCGGGAGGCGGCGCGGGAGCGGCGGGAGGCGGCGGCGCGGCTGGAGGAGCTGCGGCTGCAGGCGGAGGAGGCGGAGCGGCGGCTGCGGCAGGCGGAGGCGGAGCGGGAGCGGCAGCTGCGGGCGGAGCGGGAGGCGGCGCTGCGCGGCGCCGAGGCAGAGGCGGAGGCGCGGAGCGAGCGGGCGACCTTCGCCGAGCTGGAGCGCTCGCTGCAGCGGGAGCACCTGGAGGCGGCGCAGCTGCGGGAGGAGGCCGAGGGGCTGCGGCAGCGGCAGGCGGAGGCCGAGCGCTCGCGGGAGGAGGCCGAGCGGGAGCTGGAGCGCTGGCGGCGCAAGGCCGGCGAGGCGCTGCGGCTGCGGCTGCAGGCCGAGGAGGTGGCGCACGGGAAGGCGCTGGCGCAGGAGGAGGCGGAGCGGCAGAAGGAGGACGCGGAGCGGGAGGCCCGCAAGCGCGCCGAGGCGGAGGAGGCGGCCGCGCGGCAGAAGGCGCTGGCGGAGGAGGAGCTGGAGAGGCAGCGGGAGCTGGCGGAGGGCGCGGCGCGGCAGAAGCTGGCGGCGGAGCAGGAGCTGATCCGGCTGAAGGCGGAGCTGGAGAACGGCGGGCAGCAGCGGGCGCTGCTGGAGGAGGAGCTCTGCCGGCTGAAGGCGGCGGCGGACGAGGCGGCGCAGAGGCGGCGGGAGGTGGAGGAGGAGCTGGCCCGGCTGCGGGCCGAGATGGAGGCGCTGCTGGCGAGCAAGGCGCGGGCGGAGGAGGAGTCGCGCTCCAGCAGCGAGCGGTCCAAGCAGCGCCTGGAGGCGGAGGCCGGGAAGCTGCGGGAGCTGGCGGAGGAGGCGGCCCGCCTGCGGGCCCTCTCGGAGGAGGCCAGGCGGCGGCAGCAGCTGGCGGAGGAGGAGGCCGGGCGGCAGCGGGCCGAGGCCGAGCGCGTGCTGAAGGAGAAGCTGGCGGCCGTCGGCGAGGCCTCGCGGCTGAAGGCGGAGGCGGAGATGGCCCTGAAGGAGAAGGAGGCGGAGAACGAGCGGCTGCGGCGGCTGGCGGAGGACGAGGCCTACCAGCGGCGGCTGCTGGAGGAGCAGGCCGCCCAGCACAAGCGGGACGTGGAGGAGAGGATCGAGCGGCTGCAGCGCTCCGCCGCCAGCGAGCTGGAGCGGCAGCGGGGGCTGGTGGAGGACACGCTGCGGCAGCGGCGCCAGGTGGAGGAGGAGATCCGCGCCCTCAAGGCCGGCTTCGAGAAGGCCTCGGCTGGCAAGGCGGAGCTGGAGCGGGAGCTGGGCCGCCTGCGCGGCGAGGCCGAGGAGGCGCAGCGCAGCCGGGAGCGGGCCGAGCGGGAGGCCGAGCGGCAGCGGGCGCAGGCGCTGGAGGAGGAGGGCCGGCGGCGGGAGGCCGAGGAGCAGGCGCGGGCCGCGGCGGAGGCGGAGGAAGAGGCCGGGCGGCAGCGGCGGCTGGCGCTGGCGGAGGCGGAGCGGCTGCGGGCCGCGGCGGAGGAGGCGCGGCGGCAGAAGGAGCTGGCCGAGGCGGAGGCGGAGCGGCAGATCCAGCTGGCGCGGGAGGCGGCGCAGAAGCGGGTGGCGGCGGAGGAGGCGGCGCGGGCGGCGGCCGCGCAGCGGGAGGAGCGGGAGCGGCTGCAGACGCGGCAGCAGGAGCAGAGCCTGCTGGAGCGGCTGCGCGAGGAGGCCGAGCGCGCCCGGCGGGCGGCCGAGGAGGCCGAGCTGGCCCGCGGGCAGGCGGAGCGCGACGCCGGCCTCTCCCGGCAGCGGGCGGAGGAGGCGGAGCGGCTGAAGCGGCGGGCGGAGGAGGAGGCGCAGGCGCGGGCGCGGGCGCAGGAGGCGGCGGAGGAGCTGCGGAAGGAGGCCGGGCTGGAGGCGGCCCGGCGGGCGCAGGCGGAGGAGGCGGCGCTGCGGCAGAAGGAGCTGGCCGACGCCGAGATGGAGAAGCACAAGAGGTTCGCGGAGCAGGCGCTGCGGCAGAAGGCGGCGCTGGAGCAGGAGCTGGCCAAGGTGAAGCTGCGCCTGGACGAGGCCGCCCGCCAGACCGGCCTCCTGGACGAGGAGCTGCGGCGCGCGAAGGAGGAGGTGGGCGACGCCGCGCGGCAGAGGGCGCGGGCGGAGGAGGAGCTGGCGGCGGTGCGGGCGCAGCTGGAGGAGCTGGCGCGGCTCAAGAGCCGCATCGAGGAGGAGAACGCGGCGCTGGTCCTGCGCGACAAGGACGAGGCGCAGAGGGTCCTGGCGGAGGAGGCCGAGAAGATGAGGCGGCTGGCGGAGGAGGCGGCGCGCCTCGGCGTGGAGGCCCAGGAGGCCGCCCGGCTGCGGCAGCTGGCCGAGGCCGACCTGGCGCGGGAGCGGGCGCTGGCGGAGCGGGTGCTGACGGAGAAGGCGCAGGCCGCGGAGGAGGCGGCGCGGCTGCGGGCCGAGGCCGAGGCGCTGCAGAAGCAGAAGGAGCTGGCGCAGGAGCAGGCGCGGCGGCTGCAGGAGGACCGGGAGCAGATGCGCCAGCGCCTGGCCCGGGAGACCGAGGGCTTCCAGAAGACGCTGGAGGCCGAGCGGCGGCGGCAGCTGGAGCTGGCGGCCGAGGCCGAGCGCCTCAAGGCGCACGCGGCCGAGATGAGCGCGGCGCAGGCCGAGGCCGAGGAGGAGGCGGAGCGCTCCCGGCGGCGGGCGGAGGAGATCGGCGAGAGGCTGCACCGCACGGAGCTGGCCACGCGCGAGAAGGCGGCGCTGGCGCAGAGCCTGGAGGCGCAGCGGCAGCGCAGCGACCGCGACGCCGAGCAGCTGCGCCGCGCCATCGCCGACCTGGAGCGCGAGCGGGAGACGCTCAAGGAGGAGGCGGCCGCGCTGCAGCTGAAGGCGGAGGAGGTACGGGGCGAGCCCCCTCCCCGGCCCTGCCCCCCTCCCCGCGCGCTCCGGGACCCCCCGTCCTGGGACGAGCGGGGACGCGGGCAGACGCTCCGGACGGCGGCCCCCGCCGGCCGCGGCGTGGGAGACGGAGGCGGCGGCGCCGAGCGTCCCGGCCCCGGGGAGGGGGGGAGCGGCGAGGGGCTGCCTGTGGGGCGGGACCCCCGGCTGGGGGTCCGGCGGGGGGTGGCGGGCTACGGCCTCCTGCCCCCCTGCCCCCGGCTCCTGCCGCCGAGGGGTGGTCCCGCGCCCTCCCCCCGCCAGAGTTTTGGCCGTCCCACCTGGTTCTGCAGGGGGCAGCTGCCCCCCAACCCGGTTTGGGGTGGGGAGACCCCAACCTGCTTCCGGACTGGGAGTCCCTGCCAGGTTCCCGTGACCCCCAACTCGGTTCTGGACAGGGAGACCCCAACCCCCAGCTCAGTTCTGGTGACCCCCAGCCCATTTCTGGACAGGGAGACCCCGATCCCTGGCCCTATTCCAGGCAGAGAGACCCCAACCTGGTTCTGGACAGGGAGACCTCAACCCCCGGCTCGGTTCTGGTGACCCCCAGCCCTATTCCAGGCAGGGAGACCCCAACCTGGTTCTGGACTGGGAGTCCCTGACCCCCTGCCCAGTTCCAGTGACCCCCAACCCGTTTCCGGACAGGGAGACCCCAACCCCCAGCCCCATTCCTGGCAGGGAGACCCCAACCTGGTTCTGGACAGGGAGACCCCGCCCCCCGGCTCGGTTCTGGTGACCCCCTGCCCAGTTCCAGTGACCCCCAACCCATTTCCGGACAGGGAGACCCCGACCCCCGGCCCCATTCTAGGCAGGGAGACCCCAACCTGGTTCTGAACAGGGAGACCCCAACCCCCAGCTCGGTTCTGGCAACCCCCAGCCCCATTTCTGGACAGGGAGTCCCTGACCCCCATCCCGTGTCTCCCCCCTGCTCCCCTCCCCCCCCAGCCCCCCCCCAGCACTCGCTGTGGCTCACTAACCCCATCTCTGCCCCCAACCCCCAGCCCGCGCTGCCAAGCCACCGGGGGGGGTCTCCTCATGCCCCCAGCCCCCTGCCAGCCCCCCCCCAGCACTTGCTGTGGCTCACTAACCCCATCTCTGCCCCCAACCCACGCTGCTGAGCTGCTGGGGGGGTCTCCTCACGCCCCCAGCCCCCTGCCAGCCCCCCCCGGCACTCGCTGTGGCTCACTAACCCCATCTCTGCCCCCAACCCGCACTGCCGAGCCACCGGGGGGTCTCCTCACGCTCCCAGCCCCCTGCCAGCCCCCTCCCCAGCCCCCCCCCGGCACTCGCTGTGGCTCACTAACCCCATCTCTGCCCCCAACCCGCGCTGCCGAGCCACCGGGGGGGGTCTCCTCACGCCCCCAGCCCCCCCCGGCACTCGCTGTGGCTCACTAACCCCATCTCAGCCCCCCAACCCCCAACCCGCGCTGCCGAGCCGCTGGGGGGCCTCCTCACGCCCCCAGCCCCCTGCCAGCCCCCACCCCACCCCCCCAGCCCCCCCCCCCAGCGGTTCCCGGGCCTCTGACGGCGCTGTCCCCCCTCTCGCCCCAGATGCAGGCGGCCCAGGAGGTCCAGCTCCGGCAGGAGACCCGGCTGCTCCAGGAGACCTTCCTGACGGAGAAGGAGACGCTGCTGCGGCGGGAGAAGCTCATCGAGGAGGAGAAGGTGAAGCTGGAGAAGCTCTTCCGGGATGAGCTGGGCAAAGCGCAGAGCCTGAAGGCGGAGCAGGAGCGGCAGCAGCAGGAGACGGAGCGGGAGAAGCAGCGGCTGCGGGCGCTGCTGGACGAGGCCAGGAGGCAGCAGGCGGCGGCGGAGGAGGACGCCCGGCGCAGGCAGGAGGAGCTGCAGGAGCTGGAGAAGCGGCGGCAGCGGCAGGAGGAGCTCCTGGAGGAGGAGAACCGGAAGCTCCGGGAGCGGCTGGAGCAGACGCGGGAGGAGTACAAGGCCGCCCTGGCCCAGACGCGCGAGATCATGATCCAGACGGACGAGGCGGCGGAGGAGCCGGCGGCGGCGGAGGGCGGAGCCGTGCCCAACGGCCGGGACGCGGTAGACGGCGCGGCGCACGACGGCGAGCCGGGGCCGGCCTTCGAGGGCCTGCGGCGGAAGGTGCCGGCGGAGAGGCTGGTCGCCGCCGGGATCCTGAGCCAGGAGAGCCTGGAGGAGCTGGCGAGGGGCGCGGTGAGCGTCGGCGAGCTGGCGGAGAGGGAGGACGTCCGGAGGTACCTGCGGGGCACGAGCAGCGTCGCCGGCCTGCTGGCGCAGCCCTCCGGCCGGAAGGTGAGCCTCTACGAGGCCATGAAGAAGCAGCTGCTCAGCCCCGACGCCGCGCTCGCCCTCCTGGAAGCGCAGGCCGCCTGCGGCTTCCTCATCGACCCCGCGCGCGACGCCAGGCTGTCGGTGAACGAGGCGGTGAGGGAGGGCGTGATCGGGCCCGAGCTGCACAGTAAGCTGCTGTCGGCGGAGCGGGCGGTGACCGGCTACAAGGACCCCTACACCGGGGACCAGATCTCCCTCTTCCAGGCCATGCAGAAGGGGCTCGTGGTGCGGGAGCACGGCGCCCGCCTGCTGGAGGCCCAGCTCGCCACCGGCGGCATCGTCGACCCCGTGCACAGCCACCGCCTCCCCGCCGAGGCGGCCTACCGGCGCGGTTACCTCGACCGCGAGACGAACCGCCTCCTCTCGGAGCCCGGCGACGCCGCCAAGGGCTTCTTGGACCCCAACACCCGGGAGGAGGTCGCCTACCGGCAGCTCCTGGAGCGCTGCGTCACCGACCCGGAGACGGGGCTGCGCCTGCTGCCCCTCGCCGACCGGGCGGCCGAGGCGCCGGAGCTGGCCTACACCGAGCGGGAAGCCAAGGACGTCTTCAAGAAGGCCACGGTGACGGCGCCGTTCGGCCGGTTCCAGGGCAAGACGGTGACCATCTGGGAGGTGATCAACTCCGAGTACTTCACGGAGGAGCAGAGGCGGGAGCTGGTCCAGCAGTACCGCACCGGCAAGATCACGGTGGAGAAGATCATCAAGATCGTCATCACGGTGGTGGAGGAGGGCGAGAGGAAGAGGCAGATGTGCTTCGAGGGCCTGCGCGCCCCCGTGCCGGCCGCCGAGCTGCTGGAAAGCCAGATCCTCACCAAGGACCTCTACAACCAGCTGCAGCAGGGCACGGCGGCGGTGAAGGAGGTGGCGGAGGCGGAGGCGGTGCGGCGCTACCTGCGGGGCACCGACGCCGTCGCCGGCGTCCTGGTGGAGTCGACCGGCCAGAGGCTGAGCTTCTACGAGGCCCTGAAGAGGAACCTGCTGAGGCCGGAGGTCGCCCTCGCCCTGCTGGAAGCCCAGGCGGCCGCCGGCTACCTCGTCGACCCCGCCGGCAACGAGCTCTTCTCCGTCGACGAGGCGGTGAAGGCCGAGGTGGTGGGGCCGGAGCTCCACGAGAGGCTGCTCTCGGCGGAGAAGGCGGTGACGGGCTACAGGGACCCCTACACGGGCCAGACGCTCTCCCTCTTCCAAGCGCTCGGGAAGGGGCTCGTCCCCAGCGAAACGGGCATCCGGCTGCTGGACGTCCAGCTCGCCACCGGTGGCATCGTCGACCCCGTCCACAGCCACCGGCTCCCGCTCGACGTTGCCTACAAGCGCGGCCTCCTCGACGCGGAGACGAACGAGGCCCTGGCCCAGCCCCGCGAGGACGCCACGGCCTTCTGCTGCCCCGGCACCCGGCGGCGCCTCACCTACGCCCAGCTGCAGGAGCGCTGCCGCCGCGACAAGGCCACCGGCCTGCGCCTGCTGCCGCTCTCGGACGCGGCCATCCGGGCGCAGCAGGAGGAGGTCTACACGGACGGCCAGGCGGAGGAGGCCTTCGGCCAGGCGGCGGTGGACGTCCCCGCCGGCGCCATGAAGGGCCGGACGCTCAGCGTCTGGGAGCTGATCCACTCCGAGTACTTCAGCGAGGAGCAGCGGCGGGAGCTGCTGCGGCAGTACAAGACGGGCAAGGTGACCGTCGAGAAGGTCATCAAGATCGTCATCACCATCGTCGAGGAGGCGGAGGCCGAGAGGCGGGAGAAGCTGACCTTCAGCGGGCTGCGCGCTCCGGTGCCGGCCAGCCAGCTGGTGGAGTCGCGCGTCCTCAGCGACGCCCAGTACGAGGAGCTGAAGGAGGGCAGGAGGTCGGTGAGGGACCTGGCCGAGACGGAGGCGGTGCGCCGGTTCCTGCGCGGCAGCGGCTGCGTCGCCGGCGTCTACGTGGAGGCGGCCGAGGAGAAGCTGAACGTCTACGAGGCCATGAAGAGGAACCTGCTCAGCCCCGGCACCGCCGCCGTCCTGCTGGAAGCCCAGGCGGCCACCGGCTTCTTGATCGACGCCGTGAGGAACCGGAAGCTCTACGTCAACGAGGCCGTCAAGGCCGGCGTCGTCGGGCCCGAGCTGCACGAGCGGCTGCTGGCGGCCGAGAAGGCCGTGACGGGCTACAAGGACCCCTACTCGGGCGACACCATCTCCCTCTTCCAGGCCATGCAGAAGGGGCTCGTGGTGCGGGAGCACGGCGCCCGCCTGCTGGAGGCCCAGCTCGCCACCGGCGGCGTCGTCGACCCCGTGCGCAGCCACCGCCTCCCCGCCGAGGCGGCCTACGCGCGCGGCTGCCTGGACGAGGAGACGAACCGCCTCCTCTCCGAGCCCGGCGCCGCCGCCAAGGGCTTCTTCGACCCCAACACCCGGGAGGAGGTCGCCTACCGGCAGCTGCTGGAGCGCTGCGTCGAGGACCCCGAGACGGGGCTGCGCCTGCTGCCCCTGCGCGCGCCGGAGAAGCCCGCGGCGCCGGAGAGCGCCCGGGTGTACACGGAGGCGGAGACGCGGCGGGTGTTGGAGGAGACGCGGGTGGAGTTCCCCGCGGGCGGCCTGGCCGGCGCCTCCGCCTCGCTCTGGGACGTCATACACTCGGACCTGCTGCCCGAGGAGCGGCGGCAGCAGCTCATGGCCGAGTTCCGCTCGGGCCACGTCTCCAAGGAGCGCCTGATCGTCATCATCGTGGAGATCATCGAGAAGACCGAGGTGGTCCGGCTGCGGGACCTCGCCTCCCACGACTACGTCCGGCGCCGCATCACGGCCAAGGACCTCTACGAGGCCGGGGTCATCTCCTTGGATGACTACGACCTGCTCGGGCAGGGCTCCAAGACCTTCCGGGAGCTGCTGGAGGCGGAGGCGGTCCGGAAGTACCTCTACGGGTCGGGCTGCGTGGCCGGCGTCTACCTCCCGGCCTCCAAGCAGAAGCTGAGCCTCTACCAGGCGCTGCGGAAGGGGCTGGTGGGCGCCGAGGCCGCCCGCTCCCTCCTGGAGGCCCAGGCCGCCACCGGCTTCCTCATCGACCCCGCCAAGAACGAGCTGCTGACCGTGGACGAGGCGGTCCGGAAGGGCGTGGTGGGGCCCGAGCTCCACGACCGGCTCCTCTCGGCGGAGAGGGCCGTGACGGGCTACCGCGACCCGTACGGCGAGCGGAAGATCTCCGTCTTCCAGGCCATGAAGAAGGAGCTGATCCCCGGCGAGGAGGCCCTCAAGCTCCTGGACGCCCAGCTGGCCACCGGCGGCGTCATCGACCCCCGCCTGGGCTTCCACCTGCCGCTGGACGTGGCCTACCGGCGCGGCTTCATCGACAGGGACACCCGCGACGCGCTCTCGGAGCCCAGCGAGGTGCGGGCCTACGTGGACCCGTCGACGGAGGAGAGGCTGAGCTACGCGCAGCTGCTGAAGCGGTGCCGGAAGGACGAGGGCACCGGGCTGCTCCTGCTCCCGCTCGGCGACGCCCGCGGGCTGACCTTCCGCGGCCTGCGGAAGCAGATCACGGTGGAGGAGCTGGTGCGCTCGCAGGTGATGGACGAGGCCACGGCGCAGCGGCTCCAGGAGGGCCTCGCCTCCGTCGAGGAGGTCTCCGAGAACCTCAAGAAGTTCCTGGAGGGCACCAGCTGCATCGCTGGCGTCGTGGTGGACTCCACCAAGGAGCGGCTCTCCGTCTACCAGGCCATGAAGAAGGGCATCATCAGGCCGGGCACCGCCTTCGAGCTGCTGGAGGCCCAGGCGGCCACGGGCTACGTCGTCGACCCCATCAAGGGGCTCAAGCTGACGGTGGAGGAGGCCGTGCGGATGGGCATCGTGGGCCCCGAGTTCAAGGACAAGCTGCTCTCGGCCGAGCGCGCCGTCACCGGCTACCGGGACCCCTACTCCGGCAAGCTCATCTCCCTCTTCCAGGCCATGAAGAAGGGGCTGATCCTGAGGGACCACGGCATCCGCCTGCTGGAGGCCCAGATCGCCACGGGGGGCATCATCGACCCCGAGGAGAGCCACCGCCTCCCCGTGGAGGTGGCCTACCGCCGCGGCCTCTTCGACGAGGAGATGAACGAGATCCTGCTGGACCCCAGCGACGACACCAAGGGCTTCTTCGACCCCAACACCGAGGAGAACCTCACCTACCTGCAGCTGATGGAGCGCTGCGTCGCCGACCCGGAGACCGGCCTCCGCCTCCTGCCCCTCAAGGAGAAGAAGCGGGAGCGGAAGACGTCGTCCAAGTCCTCCGTCCGCAAGCGCAGGGTGGTGATCGTCGACCCGGAGACGGGCAAGGAGATGTCGGTGTACGAGGCCTACCGCAAGGGCCTCATCGACCACCAGACCTACCTGGAGCTGGCGGAGCAGGAGTGCGAGTGGGAGGAGATCACCACCTCCTCCTCCGACGGCGTGGTCAAGTCCATGATCATCGACCGGCGCTCGGGGCGCCAGTACGACATCGACGACGCCCTCGGCAAGGGCCTCATCGACCGCTCGGCCCTGGAGCAGTACCGCTCGGGCAGCCTCTCCATCACCGAGTTCGCCGACATGCTCTCCGGCAACGCCGGCGGCTTCCGCTCCCGCTCGTCCTCCGTCGGCTCCTCCTCCTCCTCCGCCGCCGGCCCGGCCCCGGCCCGCGCGCAGCCCTCCGCCTGGAGCGACCCCGCCGAGGAGACCGGCCCGGTGGCGGGCATCCTGGACACGGACACCCTGGAGAAGGTCTCCGTCACCGAGGCCATGCGCCGCAACCTGGTGGACAACATCACGGGGCAGCGGCTGCTGGAGGCCCAGGCCTGCACCGGCGGCATCCTCGACCCCGGCACCGGCGAGAGGTGCTCGGTCGCCGACGCCGTGGCCAGGGGCCTGGTGGACAGGGTCATGGTGGACCGCATCAACCTGGCGCAGAAGGCCTTCCACGGCTTCGAGGACCCGCGCACCAAGACCAAGATGTCGGCGGCGCAGGCCCTGAAGAAGGGGTGGCTCTACTACGAGGCCGGGCAGCGCTTCCTGGAGGTGCAGTACCTGACGGGGGGCCTGATCGAGCCCGACGTCCCGGGCCGCGTCTCCCTGGACGAGGCGCTGCAGAAGGGCACCGTCGACGCCCGCACGGCCCAGAAGCTGCGCGACGTGGCCGCCTACGCCAAGTACCTCACCTGCCCCAAGACCAAGCTCAAGATCTCCTACCGCGACGCCATGGAGCGCAGCATGATCGAGGACGGCACCGGCCTCCGCCTGCTCGAGGCCTCCTCCCGCTCCACCAAGGGCTACTACAGCCCCTACAACGTCAGCGGCGCCGGCTCCGCCGCCGGCTCCCGCCCGGGCTCGCGCACCGGCTCCCGCTCGGGCTCCCGGCGCGGCAGCTTCGACGCCGCCGCCTCCGGCTTCTCCGCCGCCTTCTCCTCCTCCTCCTACTCGGCCGCCGGCTTCGGGCGCCGCTACGCCGACGACGCTGCCGCCTGCGGGCGGGAGGCGGGCGAGGCCCCGCGGCCCCGCGGCCCGCGCTGGGTGGCCTGAAACCCGCCCCTCCCCCCCCCCCCCCCCCCCGGGGTGGTTTTTTTGGGGTTTTTCCATTTTGGTTTCGATTTTTTGGGGGGGTTTCTTTAGATTTTTGAGCTTTTTTCCCTCTTCCAAAGCAGTGCCTGAGCAATAACCAAACGGAGCGGACTCGTAGCCGGACCTTGGGGGGGGGACGCGCTCCCCGCCCCCGCGGCCTCTGGCGCCGGGCGGAACCGCTCCCGCCCGCCCTCCCCCCGGGGCCGACCGGGAACACCGTTCCAGCCGCCTCACCAGAACCACTTCGCGAGCCCGGAGCGGTCCGCTAACCCCGCCGGAGGAGACGGCGCCGCGGCCGGACGTCCCGCGCCCCCTCCCCCCCGGAGCCGTCGCCCGGACGCGCCCCCTTTCCGCCCGCGGAGGGGCTGGGGCTGGGGGGGAGGGGGCTCCGCGCCCCTCCGAGGGACCCGCCGCCGCTTCCGCCCGCCCGGGGGCTTCGCCGCGTGCCCGCCCGCCCCGCCCCGCCCCGCCCCGCCCCGCCGCCTCTCCGCGCCTCCGGGGAGCGCCCGGCACGAGGCCGCCGTGGCTTCGCCCGGTCGCAGCCACCCGGGGCGGGGGCGGAGGGGGGTGGGCTTCACCCGACCCTCCCGGGGTGGGGGGCGCGGGGGCCGGCGTCCCGGCGTCCCGCCGCGCTCCCCCCCCCCCCCCCCCCCACTTTAGGGCGAAGGCGGATCGCTGGAAACCCGGCCTCCCTCGCGGCGCCCCCCCGGCCTGGCGCCCCCTCCCCGCCCCGACGCCCCCTCTCTCCGGCAGACCCCCGCCCGCCGCCGCCGGGCCGACTCCTCGCCTGCGTCTCCGGCGTCGGCCGGGCCCGGCCGGGCTCGGGGACCCCCGGGGGTGCGGCGGCTCGGCGGCCGCGCTCGCCCGCGCAGGTAACGCCAACCTCTCTCCCTTTGGGGGGGGTGGGGGGTGTCCTGCCTCCGGGGGGGGGGGGCCGGGGCGGGGGTCGTCGGTCTCATCCCATGGTCCGGTCGCCGTGTCTCATCCCATCTTTCCGTTTCCCTTGTAGCGTTGCCGGACGGCCATCCCACCTCCCCCCCCCCCGCCCCCGCCGCCGCCGAGCCCGGACCCCCGCCCGGGGCGAGCGGCACCGCCTGAGGACGCGGGGACGCCCCCTCCCCCCGCCCTCCCCATCCCCCCATCCATCCCTCCCCGGCGCTGCCCGGACGCCCCCCGCCCCCCCCAGCCCAGCGAAGGGGGCGCCCCAGCCCACCCCCCCCCATGGGGGGCAGCCCCCATCTCCCCTCCCCTCACAAGGGTCGAAGCAATAAGTGCCGCAGCAGTGGCCGGACCCCAAGCCCCCTCCCCAACCCCCCCCCCCCCACCGTGCGACCCCCCCCCAGCTCCGTGTGCCGGCCTCGCCACGTCTCCTCACCGCATCCGTCATCGTCGTCGCTCCGCTCATCCCCCCCCCCCAACCGCCGCGGCCCCCAGACCCAGCCGGGGCCCCCCCCCCCATCGCCCCCCCCCATCGCCCCCCCCCCCATCGCCCCCCTCGTCTCTCACGGGGATCGACAATCCCAAAGCATCTCAGTTATTGGGGGGGGGGGGGGGGGGGAGGGGCACAACACTACACCCCGCCCCCTCCCGCCGCGGGGGCTGTAAAGTGCCGTTTGGGCCCCCCCCCCTCCCCCCCCCCCCCTCGGCGCGGTCAGTAAAAGATGCCGTGAAAGCAGCCGCCCCCGCGCCTGGTCTGTCCGCCCTCGGCCTGCCGGCACCGCCGGAGCGGGTCGGAGGGGGCCGGAGGGTTCTGGAGGGGGTCGGAGGGTGCTGGAGCGGGTCGGAGGGTGCCGGAGGGTTCTGGAGGGGGTCGGAGGGTGCCGGGGCGGGTTGGAGGGTTCTGGAGGGGGTCGGAGGGTGCCGGAGCGGGTCGGAGGGTGCCAGGGCGGGTCAGAGGGTTCTGGAGGGGGTCGGAGGATGCCGGGGCGGGTCGGAGGGTTCTGGAGGGGGTCGGAGGGTGCTGGAGCGGGTCGGAGGGGGTGCCGGAGCGGGGTTGGAGGGGGTCCTGGATCGACCCGGAGTGGGTTCTGGAGTGGGTTGGAGGGTTCTGGAGCAGGTCAGAGGGGGTTCTGGATTGACCCAGAGGGGGTGCCGGAGCGGGTCGGAGTTGGTGCTGGAGTGGGTCAGAGTGGGTGCCAGAGTGACCCGGAGCGGTGCCAGACTGGGTTGGAGTGGTGCTGGAGCAGCCAGGGTCGGTGCTGGAGCGACCCGAAGCGGTGCCAGAGTGGGTGCCAGACCGGCCCACAGTGGGTGCCGGCTCAGCCCGGCTCGGTGCTGGAGCAGCCTGAAGTGGGTGCTGGAGCGGGCCAGAGCGGGTGCTGGTGCTGCCAGCTTGGTGCCGGAGTGACCCAGAGCGGTGCCGGGGCGGGTGCTGGGGTGACCCAGAGCGGTGCTGGGGCGGGTGCTGGAGCGACCCGAAGCGGGTGGGGGTGGTGCTGGTGCCACCGGCTCGGTGCCGGAGCAGCCTGAAGTGGGTGCCGGAACGGGTCGGAGCTGGCGCCGGAGCGACCCGGGGCGGGTGCCGGGGCGGGTGCCGGGCTGCCAGGGCAGAGGGGCTGGCGGGGCGGGGGGGGGGGGGTCCGGGGCGAGCCGGGGGGTCCGGGGCAGAACCCGGGAGCGGGGCGGGGGGCTGCGTGGGGCGGGGGGGGGGTCCCGGCGGGGGCTCGGTGTGCCGGTCCGGTCGCGCCGTGTGCCGGGAGCGGGAAGCGGGGCCGATGGTGCTGGGCGGTTCCGGCCCCCAGCCCCCCGCCCCGCTCCGCGCCCCCGGGCCCCGTGACACCCTCGGGGGGGTCGCTCAGCCCGGCCGAACCCCCCCGGCCCCCCCCCGGCACCCCCGGCCCGCGCCAGGGCCCCGCTCGCTCCCGAGCACCCGGATTCCGGCCGGTGCTGGACACGTGGCACGGCCCGGCCTGGCACGGCCTGGCATGGCACAGCCTGGCATGGCATGGCACGGCCTGGCCTGGCACGGCACGGCCTGGCCCGGCATGGCACGGCCTGGCCTGGCACGGCACGGCCTGGCCCGGCATGGCCCAGCATGGCCCGGCCCAGCCCAGCTTGCTCCAGCCTCGTGGCGGCTGGCACGGCACAGCATGGCACGGCCTGGCATGGCACGGCTCGCTCCAGCCTTGTGGCTGTGGGCGTGTCACGGCACGGCATGGCCTGGCACAGCACAGCACGGCACAGCACGGCATGGCACGGCACGGCTCACTCCGGCCTCATGGCTGCTGGTGTGGCACAGCCTGGCACAGCCTGGCCCGGCACAGCTCACTCCGGCCTCGTGGTGGCTGGCGCAGCACAGCCCGGCACAGCACAACCCAGCCTGGCACGGCACAGCACGGCCTGGCACGGCATGGCCTGGCACAGCACGGCATGGCATGGCATGGCATGGCACAACCCAGCCTGGCACGGCACGGCCTGGCACAGCACAGCATGGCACGGCCTGGCATGGCACAACCCAGTCTGGCACAGCACGGGCTGGCATGGCATGGCCTGGCACGGCTCGCTCTGGCCTCGTGGCTGCTGGCCCGGCACGGCCTGTTCCGGCACAGCACGGCCTGGCACGGCACGGCACGGCCTGGCACAGAACAGCACGGCCTGGCATGGCATGGCATGGCACAACCCAGCCTGGCACGGCCCGGCCCGGCTCGCTCCGGCCTCGTGGCAGCTGGCACGGCACAGCCTGGCACAGCCTGGCACGGCCCGGCCCGGCTCGCTCCGGCCTCATGGCAGCTGGCACGGCACCGCCTGGCACAGCCCGGCACAGCCCGGCCCGGCCCGGCCCGACTCGCTCCGGCCTCATGGCAGCTGGCACGGCACCGCCTGGCACAGCCTGGCACAGCCTGGCCCAGCCCGGCCCGGCCCTTCGCGCCGGTTCCCTCGTGGCGCTGGGCCTGGCCAAGCCTTGGCAAAGGTGAAGCCGGGCCTGTGCCGGGCCAGCGCCTGCCGGCCGGAGCCGTCGGTACCGGCACGGCCCGATCCCTCGTGCCAACGGGGCAGCGGCCGCGGGGACCCCGGGGGGGGGGGTGGGTGGTGTCGTCCGTAGGCGGCGGAGCCGGGCGGGAGGGGCCGGGGGTGCCCCCGGGTGCGCTTACGGTTACGGTTGCGCCGGCCCGGCCCGGTGACCCGGCACCGGCGGAGCTTCCCGGGGGCTTCCGAGCCCGGAGCCGGCTGCCCGGCCCCCCCTGCCCAACCCCCTGCTGCCCGACCCCCCCTGCCCAACCCCCGCTGCCCGGCCCCCCCTGCCCAACCCCCCCTGCCCGACCCCCCCTGCCCAGCCCCCGCCGGGGGCGCCGGAGCCGGCTCCGCGTTCGGCACCGGATGCCGGAGAAGCCCCCGAGCCGGGGGGACCCCCCCTCCCCCCCCCAGGGGAGCGGAGGGGCCTGAGCCTGGGGGCGCCGTGGGGGGACCCCCGAGCCGGTGGGGTGGGGTGGGGGGGGGCTGGTGGAGCCTCGTGCCCCCCGGCCCGGTGCCCCCCCCACCCCCCGCTCCCCTTGCAGGCGCCGCGCGGCGGCTCCGGTGACGCCGGGGGGGGGGGGGGTCGGGGGGGCCGAGGGCAGCGCCGCGGGGGGGCTGGGGGGCACCCGCACTGCCCCGGCGGCCTTCGGGGGCGTAGGGACGGCGCGGGGACACGGAGCGGCTCGGGGACACGGGGACAGCATGGGGACAGCGGGATGGTGCGGGGACATGGGGACAGCCTGGGGACACGGGGATGGCTCGGGGACACGGGGACGGAGTGGGGACACGGGGACAGCGCGGGGACAGAGGGACAAAGTGGGGACACAGAGTGGCTCGGGGGCAGCGGGACGGCGCGGGGACACGGGGACAGAGCGGGGACAGAGGGACGGCTCGGGGACACGGGGACAGCGCAGGGACACGGGGACAGCGCAGGGACATGGGGACAGCTTGGGGACACCGGGATGGCTTGGGGACACAGGGATGGAGTGGGGACAGCAGGATGGCTCGGGGACACGGGGACAGCGTGGGGACACGGGGACAGAGCGGGGACACAGGATGGCTCGGGGACACGGGGACAGCGTGGGGACACGGGGACAGAGGGACAAAGTGGGGACACAGGATGGCGTGGGGACAGCGGCATGGCTCGGGGACACGGGGACAGAGTGGGGACATGGGGACGGCACAGGGACATGGGGACGGCACGGGGACACGGGGTGGCTCGGGGACATGGGGACAGCTTGGGGACACGGGGACAGAGCGGGGACACAGGATGGCTCGGGGACACAGGGACAGTCTGGGGACACGGGGACGGCGCGGGGACAGAGGGACAAAGTGGGGACACAGGATGGCGTGGGGACAGCGGCATGGCTCGGGGACACGGGGACAGAGTGGGGACATGGGGACGACTCGGGGACATGGGGATGGCTCGGGGACAGCGGGACGGCTGGGGAATGGCTTGGGGACACAGGGAGGGCTTGGGGACAGCAGGACAGAGCGGGGACAGCTCAGGGACACGGGGACGGCTCGGGAATGGCTTGGGGACATGGGGACAGCTTGGGGACACCAGGATGAATTGGGGACAGCGGGATGGCTCGGGGACACGGGGACAGTGCGGGGACAGTGGGATGGCTCGGGGACATGGGGACAGTGTGGGGACACTGGGATGGCTCGGGGACATGGGGACAGCTTGGGGACACCAGGACGAACTGGGGACACGGGGATGACTTGGGGACACCAGGGTGGCTCAGGGACATGGGGACAGTTTGGGGACACCAGGATGAATTGGGGACACTGGGATGGCTCGGGGACACGGGGACAGTGGGGGGACAGAGGGATGGCGCAAGGACATGGGGACAGTTTGGGGACACCAGGATGAATTGGGGACACTGGGATGGCTCGGGGACACGGGGACAGTGGGGGGACAGAGGGATGGCACAGGGACATGGGGACAGTTTGGGGACACCAGGATGAATTGGGGATACTGGGATGGCACAGGGACGTGGGGACAGAGCGGGGACACAGGGATGGCTCGGGGACACGGGGTGGCGCGGGGACATGGGGACAGGGTGGGGACACTGGGATGAACCGGGGACACGGGGATGACTTGGGGACACGGGGACGGCTCGGGGACACCGGGATGGCTCAGGGATGCAGGGACAGTTTGGGGACACCAGGATGGCTCAGGGACACGGGGACGGCTCGGGAATGGCTCGGGGACATGGGGACAGCTTGGGGACACCAGGATGAATTGGGGACAGCGGGATGGCTCGGGGACACGGGGACAGTGGGGGGACAGCGGGATGGCGCAGGGACGTGGGGACAGAGCGGGGACACAGGGATGGCTCGGGGACACGGGGTGGCGCGGGGACACAGGGACAGTGGGGGGACACTGGGATGGCTCGGGGACACGGGGACAGTCTGGGGACACGGGGACAGTCTGGGGACACGGGGAGGGCTGGGGGTCACCTGCCGGGCGCTGGGGGGGGGGGGGGGGGTGGGTGTGGCCGGGGGGGCCCTGGCCGGGCCGTGGGGCGGGTCTGGGGTGTCGGGGGCCTCCCGGGAGGGCGGGGGGTGTCACCGTGTCACCGGGGGGTGTCACCGGGGGGTGTCACCGTGTCACCATGTCACCGGGGGGTGTCACTGTCACTGGGGGTCTCACGGTGCCCCCGGGGTGGGGGTGGGGTGTCACCGGGGGGTGTCACCGGGGGTCCCGCAGGGCCCGGCCGTGGGGGGAGGGGCCAGAGCGGAGCTGGGGGGGCACCGCCGGGAGGGGGAGGGGCAGGGGGCGCCCGGCCCCCCAGAGCCGCAGGTAACGGGCCCCACGGCAGCCCCACGGCAGCCCCACAGACTGACCCACAGACTGACCCACAGATTGACCCATAGATGGACCCACAGACGGGACCCACAGACGGGACCCACAGACGGGACCCACAGACGGACCCACAGACGGGACCCACAGACGGACCCACAGACGGGACCCACAGACGGGACCCACAGACTGACCCACAGACTGACCCACAGACGGGACCCACAGACGGGACCCACAGACTGACCCACAGACTGACCCACAGACGGGACCCACAGACGGGACCCACAGACTGACCCACAGACTGACCCACAGATTGACCCATAGATGGACCCACAGACTGACCCACAGACGGACCCACAGATTGACCCACAGATTGACCCATAGATGGACCCACAGACGGGACCCACAGACGGGACCCACAGACGGACCCACAGACTGACCCACAGACGGACCCACAGACTGACCCACAGATTGACCCATAGATGGACCCACAGACGGGACCCACAGACGGACCCACAGACGGACCCACAGACTGACCCACAGCCTGACCCACAGCCGGACCCACAGACTGACCCACAGACGGACCCACAGACTGACCCTGGGGGAGGCCGCGGGGGGGGCAGAGAAGCGCCACGGCCCCTCCCCCCCCCTCACCCCACTGGGCGGTGCCGGGGGGTCGGGGATGCCCAGACCCCTCCCCCCTCCGGGATCCCCCCGCGCGGCGCCGCCGGGGGGGGGGGGGGGCGGGGGCGGGCCCGGGGCTGGGGGCGGGGGCGGGGCTGGGGGCGTGGCCTGGGGCGTGGAGTGGGCGTGGCCGCTCCCCTCCCCCACCCGGGATGGCTGCGAGTCCCCGGGGGTTTCCCCGGTAACGGCGCGCGGAGGGTTAACGCGGGGGGGGGGTGGGGGATGGGGGGGGGGGGAGGGTCAGCCCCGCCGGGCCGGAGCCGAGCGGAGGGTCCGCGCCCGCCCCTGCCCCCCCCCGGGCACCCCCCTGACCCCCCGTGACCCCCCGTGACCCCCCCGCGGCCCCTCCCCCACCCCCGCAGTGCACAGAGGCGGCTGCGCCCCCCGCCCCTCCCCCCCCCACGACCCCCGGCCCCACGGACGCTGCGGCCCCGCCGTGGGGTGAGTTTGGGGGGGGGGGGAGGGGGAGGGGCGGGGGTGTCCCCGCATCGCCCCGCGCGGGGGTTGGGGGGCGCCGGGCGGGGTTGGGGGGCGCCGGGGGATGGGGAGGGGGGCGCTTGGGGGGCACGTGCACATGGCGGGAGGCCCGAGGCCGGGGCCGTGGGGCAGCCGTGGGGCCGGGGACCAGCAGCCGGGGGTCAGTTCTGGCCGCCGTGGGGCAGCGCGGTGAGGCCGTGGGTCTGGGGTTCGGCAGTTGTGGGTCAGGGTTGTGGGGCTGTGGGTCAGGAATCTGTGGGGCTGGGGTCCGGCAGTTGTGGGTCAGGAATCTGTGGGGCTGGGGTCAGGCAGTCGGGGGTCAGTCCTGGCCGCTGTGGGTCAGGGTTGTGGGGCTGTGGGTCAGGAATCTGTGGGGCTGGGGTCCGGCAGTTGTGGGTCAGGAATCTGTGGGGCTGGGGTCCAGCAGCCGGGGGTCAGTTCTGGCCGCCGTGGGGCAGCGTGGGTGGCTGTGGGTCCGGGGAGCCGTGGGTCTGGGCGGGGGCACCTGTGGGTCAGGGTTGTGGGGCTGTGGGTCAGGAATCTGTGGGGCTGGGGTCCGGCAGCCGGGGGTCAGTTCTGGCCGCCGTGGGGCAGCGCGGTGGGGCCGTGCCCCGGGTCTGCAGCCGGGGGGTCCCGCCGGGGGTCGGGGGGTGGGGGGGGGAGCTGCTGCCCGTCCCCGCCCCACACCCGCCCCCTCCCCCCCCGGGGCCGCCGTGGGGCAGATGCTCCTTTCTCCCGCTTAATCCCGCGGCACAAAGCGACGCGGCCGGAGCAGCTGCTGCCCCACGGCGCCCCACATTGCCCGCCCCACACATCTGCCCAATGCTCCTGCCCCACATCACCTGCCCCATGCTCCTGCACCCCCCACATCCCCTGCCCCACACCATCTGCCCCATACCGCTGCCCCACACCATCTGCCCCATGCTCCTGCACTCCACACTTGCACCCCCCACATCCCTTGCCCCACACTTCTGCCCCACATCCCCTGCCCCACACCATCTGCCCCATACCCCTGCCCCCACATCACCTGCCCCATGCTCCTGCACCCCCCACACCATCTGCCCCACGCCCCTGCCCCACACCATCTGCCCCACATCACCCCGCCCCATGCTCGTGCACTCCACGCTTGTGCCCCCCCACGCCACCTGCCCCACACCCCTGCCCCACATCACCTGCCCCACGCCCCCACCCCTCCCCATCTGCCCTGTGCCCCTGCCCCACATCGCCTGCCCCACCCTCGTGTTCCCCACCCTCGCGCCCCTCATGCTGCCAGCCCCACATCGCCCGCTCCACATCCCCCGCCCCCACACTGCCTGCCCCACACGCTTCCAGCCCCACATCCTCCGCCCCGCACTGCCTGCCCCACGCTTGTGCACTCCACGCTTGCCCGCCCCACATCACCCGCCCCACACTGTCCTACGCTCACGCTCTCCGTGCCCCTGCCCCACACCGCCCGCCCCCCCACGTCCCCCCCCTTGGGCTCCCGCTGCCCCACCCCTGGCGCCCCTTTGCTGTGGGGCAGAGGGTGGGGTCCCGGACCCCCTCCGGGGCGCGGGTGGGAATTTGGGGGTCGCCGGGCCCCACGGCTCCTCGGTGACGCGCCGCCCCCGGGTCCCGCAGGCCGGGCTCCGAGCGGTGGGGGGGCCGCGCCCCACACCATGGGCAACGCCGGGACCCGACCCGGCTGCCTGGGCCAGAGGAACCGGGAAGCGCCCCGGGACGTGGGGCAGGACGTGGATGTGGGGCAGGATGTGGGGCAGCCTTGGCCGGAGAACGAGCCGAAGCGAAGTCGCTCTCTGACGCCTAACGGGAACCGGAGCTGCTTCTCGCCCAACCGGGGGGGCGCCCCCCCAACCCCCCCCCGGCCCTGGCAAACCGTCGCCGTGACGGAGGTGACGGAGAACGACCGAGACCGTCGTGACGGAGATCGTGGAGGTGACGGAATACCCCCGTCGCGACGGAGCGCGCCGCCGCCGAGGTGACCGCCGTGGGGGGGGCGGGGGGGGGGGGGTGTGCGTTGTGGGGAGAAACGCCGTGGGGCGCCGGGCGGAGCCGGAGGCTCGAGCGCCGTCCCGGCGCTCGAGCCTCCGGCTCCGCCCGGCGCCGGCGAGCTCGTGGCCCGGTCCGGCCCGCTAAGCGGCGCCGACCCCTACGGCGGCTGCCCCACGGCGGCTGCCCCACGGCGGCTGCCCCACGGCCGCTCTCTCCCGGCAGGCGGCGGCGAGCGCGGAGCGAGCGGGGGATGCGGCGACGAGCGCGTTGGCGTGGGCGAGCGCCGCGGAGGAGCCGGCGGGCGAGGTCAGGGGGGGCCGAAGCGCGGCCGGAGGAGGGGAAACGCCGGTTGGGACCCCCCCCCCGTGGTTGGCACCCTCCGGGTGGGCACCCGCACTGTGGGTGCTGGCTGGGGACCCTGTGCTGGGACCTCCGGGGTGGGCACCCGTGCCCATGGGTGCTGGCCAGGGTCCCATGGGTGCTGGCTGGGACCGTCCGGGTGGGCACCTGCACCCATGGGTGCCGGCCAGGATCCTGTGGGTGCCAGCTGGGACCCTGTGCCGGTGCCTCTGGGTGGGCACCCACACCCATGGGTGCCCAGCAGGGGTCCCGTGCCAGTGCCTCTGGGTGGGTGCCCGTGCCCATGGGTGCTGGCCAGGGTCCCATGGGTGCTGGCTGGGACCTCTGGGTAGGCACCCGTGCCCATGGGTGCCAGCCAGGATCCCGTGGGTGCCAGCTGGGACCCCATCCCGGCACCTCTGGGTGGGCACCCGCACTGTGGGGTGCTGGTTGGGACCCTGTGCTGGCACCTCTGGGTGGGCACCTGCACCCGTGGGTGCTGGCCAGGATCCCATGGGTGCCAGCTGGGTCCCCCATCCTGGCGCCTCTGGGTGGGGCCCCTGCACCCGTGGGTGCTGGCCAGGATCCCGTGGGGTGCCAGCTGGGATCCCATCCTGGCACCTCCTTGTGGGTGCCCGTGCCCATGGGTGCCGGCTGGGATCCCCTGGGTGCTGGCCGGGACCCTGTGCTGGTGCCTCTGGGTGGGCACCTGCACCCGTGGGTGCCAGCCAGGATCCCGTGGGTGCCAGCTGGGATCCCATCCTGGTGCCTCTGGGTGGGCATCCGCACCCCATGGGTGCTGGCCAGGTTCCCATGGGTGCCAGCCAGGATCCCGTGGGTGCCAGCTGGGTCCCCATCCTGGCACCTCTGGGTGGGCATCCGCACCCATGGGTGCCAGCCAGGATCCCGTGCCAGTGCCTCTGGGTGGGTGCCCGTGCCCGTGGGTGCTGGCCAGGATCCCGTGGGTGCCAGCTGGGTCCCCATCCTGGCACCTCTGGGTGGGCCCCTGCACCCATGGGTGCTGGCCGGGATCCTGTGGGTGCCAGCTGGGATCCCATCCTGGCACCTCTGGGGTGGGCACCTGCACCCGTGGGTGCTGGCCAGGAATCCCATGGGTGCTGGTTGGGACCCTGTGCCGGTGCCTCCAGGTGGGCACCCGCACCCTTGGGTGCCAGCCAGGATCCTGTGCCAGTGCCTCTGGGTGGGTGCCCGTGCCCGTGGGTGCTGGCCAGGATCCTGTGGGTGCCAGCTGGGTCCCCATCCTGGCACCTCCGGGTGGGCCCCTGCACCCATGGGTGCTGGCCAGGATCCCGTGGGTTGCCAGCTGGGACCCCCATCCTGGCGCCTCTGGGTGGGCCCCTGCACCCGTGGGTGCTGGCCAGGATCCCGTGGGTGCCAGCTGGGATCCCATCCTGGCACCTCCTTGTGGGTGCCCGTGCCCATGGGTGCCGGCTGGGAATCCCCTGGGTGCTGGCCGGGACCCTGTGCTGGTGCCTCTGGGTGGGCACCCGCACCCTTGGGTGCTGGCCAGGTTCCCATGGGTGCCAGCCAGGATCCCGTGGGTGCCAGCTGGGATCCCATCCTGGTGCCTCTGGGTGGGCATCCGCACCCATGGGTGCTGGCCAGGATCCCGTGGGTGCCAGCTGGGTCCCCATCCTGGCACCTCTGGGTGGGCCCCTGCACCCGTGGGTGCTGGCCGGGATCCCGTGGGTGCCAGCTGGGTCCCCATCCTGGCACCTCCTTGTGGGCGCCCGTGCCCGTGGGTGCCGGCGGGGGGTGGGGGTGTGGCTGTGTGTCCCCCCCCCCCACGCTTCCCCTCCCCCCCCAGGGGCCGCGGCCCAGCCCGGAGCCGGGAGCCGTGGGGCGGCGGCGCTGGAGCCGGGGGGAGGGGCGCCACGGCCGCCTCTGCCTGCGCCGGGCGCTGCTGGACGACCACCAGGTACGGGGGAGCGGGACGGGACCCCCGGGACCCCCGACACGCGGGACACCCCCCCCCCACACACATGGACACCCCCCCCTGGACACGCGTGACGCCCCCCCCACATGCATGACGCCCCCTTCCCAGCGTCACCCCCCTCGGACACATGTGACCCCCCCGACACGCGTGACGCCCCCCCCGGACACACGCGACACCCCCCCTGGACACGCGTGACGCCCCCCCACATGCTTGCCAGCCCCCTTGGACACACGTGACGCCCCCTCAGACACGTGTGACGCCCCCCACACGCGTGACTCATCCCCCCGGACACACGTGACGCCCCCCCACACGCGTGACGCCCCCTTGGACACGCGTGACGCCCCCCCCCACGCGTGACGCCCCCCCCACACGTGTGACGGTCCCTCGGACACGCGTGACATCCCCCCCCACGCGTGACGCCCCCCCCCACGCGTGACACCCCCCCGGACACATGTGACGCCCCCCCCACACGCGTGACGCCCCCTCGGACACACATGACGCCCCCCCCCCAACGCGTGACACCCCCCTCGGACACATGTGACGCCCCCCCACACGCGTGACGCCCCCTCAGACACACGTGACGTCCCCCCACACGCGTGATGCCCCCTCGGACACATGGTGACGCCCCCCACACGCGTGACACCCCCCCTGGACACACGTGATGTCCCCCCCACACGCGTGACGGTCCCTCGGACACGCGTGACATCCCCCCCACGTGACGCCCCCCCCCACGCGTGACACCCCCCCAGACACACACGACACCCCCACGGACACGTGTGACGACCCCCACGCGTGACGCGCCCCCCCCCACGTGTGCTGTCCCCCTCGGACATGCGTGACACCCCCCCTGGACACGCGTGACGCCCCCCCCCACATGCGTGCTGGCCCCTTTGAACACATGTGACCCCCCCCCACACGCGTGACACCCCCTTGGACACGCATGACATCCCCCCCACGCGTGACGCCCCCCCCACACGCATGGACACCCCCCCACACACACGTGACGCCCCCCCCACATGCGTGACGCCCCCTCGGACACGCGTGACGCCCCCCCCCCCCCACGCGTGACGCCCCCCCCCCCCCACGCGTGACGCCCTCCCCCCCCACGCGTGACACACCCCCCCACACGCGTGACGCCCCCTCGGACACACACGTGACGCCCCCCCCACACGCGTGACGCCCCCTCGGACACGCGTGACGCCCCCCTCCCCGCCGCCCCCCGCAGCTGTGGGAGCGCGCGGCGGCGGGGCCGGAGCGGCCGGAGCGGCCGGAGCGGCCGGAGCGGGGCCCGGCCACCCCACGCGGCGCCGCGGGGCAGCTCCGGTACCGGCTGCGGGAGAACCGGCTGCGGGAGAACCGGCTGCGGGAGAACCCGGCTGGCGCTGGCCGAGCTGGAGGAGCTGTGGCCCGGCGCTGGACGCTCTCTCGGCCTCAGGGTGACCGGCTGCCGGCCGCCACCCCTCGGCCCTCGGCTCCGGCACCAGCGCAGGTACCGGCCCGGCCGCCCCCCCCCGCGGGAGCACGGGGTGTCCGCCGGGGGGGGTGCAGGGTCCCTGTGCTGGGTGCTGGCACTGTGGGTGCCCGGGGTGTCCCCGGGGGGGTGCAGGGTCCCTGTGCTGGGTGCTGGCACTGTGGGTGCCCGGGGTGTCCCAGGGGGGTGCAGGGTCCCCCTCCTGGGTGCTGGCACTGTGGGTGCCCGGGGTGTCCTGGGGGGTCATGGAGGGACCCCGCTGTGGGTGCCCAGGGTGTCCCCGGGGGGGGTGCAGGGTCCCCACGCTGGGTGCTGGCACTGTGGGTGCCCAGGGTGTCCCAGGGGGGGTGCAGGGGACCCCCACTGTGGGTGCCCGGGGTGTCCTGGGGGGTCGTGGAGGGACCCCACTGTGGGTGCCCGGGGGTGTCCCAGGGGGGTGCAGGGACCCCGCTGTGGGTGCCCACGGGATGTCTGGGGGGGTGCAGGGTCCCCACGCTGGGTGCTGGCACCGTGGGCACACGGGGTGTCCCGGGGGGGTTGTCCAGGGACCCCCTGTGGGTGCCCGGGGTGTCCCAGGGGGCCGTGCCAGGTCCCCATCCTGGGTGCTGGCACTGTGGGCGCTGTGGGTGCCTGGGGTGTTCTGGGGGGTCGTGCCGGGTCCCCATCCTGGGTGCTGGCACTGTGGGTGCCCACGGGGTGTCCTGGGGGGTCATGGAGGGACCCCACTGTGGGTGCTCAGGGTGTCCCGGGGGGGTGCAGGGACCCTGCTGTGGGTGCCCGGGGTGTCCCGGGGGGTGCAGGGTCCCCTCACTGGGTGCTGGCACTGTGGGTGCCCAGGGTGTCCGGGGGGGGGTGCAGGGACCCCACACTGGGTGCACACGGGGTGCCCAGGGGGTGGGCTGGGTCCCCACTCTGGGTGCTGGCACTGTGGGTGCCCGGGGGGCTGTGCCGTGTCCCCACGCTGGGTGCTGGCACTGTGGGTGCCCGGGGTGTCCCAGGGCCGTGCCGTGTCCCCACGCTGGGTGCTGGCACTGTGGGTGCCCAGGGTGTCCGGGGGGGGTGCAGGGACCCCACACTGGGTGCACATGGGGTGCCCAGGGGGTGGGCTGGGTCCCCACTCTGGGTGCTGGCACTGTGGGTGCCCGGGGTGTCCCAGGGCCGTGCCGTGTCCCCACGCTGGGTGCTGGCACTGTGGGTGCCCGGGGTGTCCCGGGGGGCCGTGCCGTGTCCCCACGCTGGGTGCTGGCACTGTGGGTGCCCGGGGTGTCCCAGGGGGCCGTGCCGGGTCCCCAAGCCAGGCCCTGGCACCGCGGGCGGGGGGTGTCGGGGGGCTGAGGCGCGTCCCCGTGGCGAGCCCGTGCCGGGTCCCCAAGCCGGGCCCTGGCACCGCGGGCGGGGGGGTGTCGGGGGGCTGAGGCGCGTCCCCGTGGCGAGCCCGTGCCGGGTCCCCAAGCCGGGCCCTGGCACCGCGGGCGGGGGGTGTCGGGGGGCTGAGGCGCGTCCCCGTGGCGAGCCCGTGCCGGGTCCCCAAGCCGGGCCCTGGCACCGCGGGCGGGGGGTGTCGGGGGGCTGAGGCGCGTCCCCGTGGCGAGCCCCGTGCCCCGCGTGGCGCAGGGCTGCCGGAGCGGAGGGCGCGGCTTGCGCGGGCGGCTGGGACGCGCTGCGGGCCCGGTGCCGGGCGCGGGAGCTGCGGCGGCGGGAGCCGCTGGCCGAGCGCTTCGGCCGGGGCCTGGCCGAGCTGGCGCTGACCCTGGCCGACACCCACCGCCTGCTCTGGGCGCTGGACGACCCCGGCGGCGACCCCCGAGGTCATCGGCGCGCGGCTCCGCACCATGCAGGTACGGGGGGGGGGGGGCCTGCTGAGCCCCTCCCCGGGCTACGGTGACCCCTGCTGACCCCCCTCCATCCCTACTGACCCCCCCCGGCCCCGCTGACCCCTGCTGACCCCCCTGACCCCTCCCTGTCCCCGCTGACCCCTCCCCAGGCCCTCTGACCCCTCCCTGTCCCCGCTGACCCCTGCTGACCCCCCTGACCCCTCCCTGTCCCTGCTGACCCTCCCCAGGCCCCCTGACCCCTCCCTGACCCCCTCCCTGTCCCCGCTGACCCCCCTGACCCCTCCCTGTCCCTGCTGACCCCTCCCCAGGCCCCCCGGACCCTCCCTGACCCCTCCCTGTCCCGCTGACCTCCCTGACCCCTCCCTGTCCCCACTGACCCCTGCTGACCCCTCCCCAGGCCCCTGACCCCTCCCTGTCCCCGCTGACCCCTGCTGACCCCCCTGACCCCTCCTGTCCCTGCTGACCCTCCCCAGGCCCTCTGACCCCTCCCTGTCCCCGCTGACCCCTGCTGACCCCTCCCCAGGCCCCCTGACCCCTCCCTGTCCCCGCTGACCCCTGCTGACCCCCCTGACCCCTCCTGTCCCGCTGACCCCCCTGACCCCTCCCTGTCCCTGCTGACCCCTCCCCAGGCCCCCTGACCCCTCCCTGTCCCCGCTGACCCCCTGCTGACCCCCCTGACCCTCCCTGTCCCTGCTGACCCCTCCCAGGCCCTCTGACCCCTCCTGTCCCCGCTGACCCCCTGCTGACCCCCCTGACCCCTCCCTGTCCCTGCTGACCCCTCCCCAGGCCCCCCTGACCCCTCCCTGTCCCCGCTGACCCCTGCTGACCCCCCTGACCCTCCCTGTCCCTGCTGACCCCTCCCCAGGCCCTCTGACCCCTCCCTGTCCCCGCTGACCCCTGCTGACCCCCCTGACCCCTCCCTGTCCCTGCTGACCCCTCCCCAGGCCCCCTGACCCCTCCCTGTCCCCGCTGACCCCTGCTGACCCCCCTGACCCCTCCCTGTCCCCGCTGACCCCCCTGACCCCTCCTGTCCCTGCTGACCCCTCCCCAGGCCCCCTGACCCCCTCCCTGTCCCCGCTGACCCCTGCTGACCCCCCCTGACCCCTCCTGTCCCCGCTGACCCCTCCCCAGGCCCTCTGACCCCTGCTGTCCCGCTGACCCCTGCTGACCCCCCCTGACCCCTCCCTGTCCCTGCTGACCCCTCCCCAGTCCCCCTGACCCCTCCCTGTCCCCGCTGACCCCTGCTGACCCCGCTGACACCCCCGGCCCGCAGGCGCTGCGGGAGGACATCGAGGCGCTGCAGGGCGAGCTGGACGCGCTGGACACTTCGGGCGTGGAGCTGGCGGCCGCCTGCGCTGACCACGACAGGCCCCACGGCACCCGGCAGCCTGGACGATGTGAGTGGGGGGGGGGGCCGGGGGGGCTGGGGGGTCATCAGGGACAGGGAGGGGTCAGCGGGGCCTGGGGAGGGGCCCCCCCGAGCCGAGCTGCAGCCAGAGCCTGGGCAAGGGGCAGGGGTGGCCGTGCTGGTGGCCCCGGGCCCTGACACTGCTGACCCCTGTGGCCTGACCCCGCTGACCCCTGCGGCCTGACCCTGATGACCCCCACGGTACCACTGACCCCACTGACCCCTGCAGCCTGACCCTGCTGACCCCTGTGCCCTGACCCCCACGGTACCACTGACCCCTGTGGCCTCACCCCACTGACCCCTAAGCCCTGACCCTGCTGACCCCTAAGCCCTGACCCCCACAGTACCACTGACCCCTACAGCCTGACCCCACTGACCCCTGTGGCCTGACCCCACTGACCCCTGTGGCCTCACCCCACTGACCCTTGTGCCCCAGACCCTGCTGACACCCCCCCGGTGCCGCTGACCCCTCCGTAGAGCTGCTGACCCCTGTGCCCTGGCCCTCATGCCCTGACCCCGCTGACCCCCCCCCGGTGCTGCTGACCCCCCCCCCGGTGCCGCTGACCCCCACCTGGTGCTGCTGACCCCCCCACGGTGCTGCTGACCCCTGTGACCTGGCCCTCACGCCCTGACCCCCGCTGACCCCCCCACGGTGCTGCTGACCCCTGTACCCTGGCCCTCATGCTCCCATGCCCTGACCCCGCTGACCCCCCCGCGGTGCCGCTGACCCCTGCACCCTGGCCCTCACGCCCCTGACCCCGCTGACCCCTCCCCGGTGCCCGCTGACCCCCACCTGGTGCCGCTGACCCCTCCCAGTGCCGCTGACCCCCCCGCGGTGCTGCTGACCCCCTGCACCCTGGCCCTCACGCCTTGACCCCACTGACCCCCCTGCGGTGCTGCTGACCCCCCCCAAGGTGCCACTGACCCCTGCACCCTGGCCCTCATGCCCTGACCCCGCTGACCCCCCCCGCCGTTGCCGCTGACCCCCCCGCGGTGCCGATGACACCCCCCCCGGTGCCGCTGACCCCTGTGACCACTGGCCCTCACGCCCTGGCCCCGCTGACCCCCTCTGATGCCGCTGACCCCCCCCCGGTGCCGCTGACCCCTGCACCCTGGGCCCCTCATGCCCGACCCCGCTGACCCCCCCTGATGCCGCTGACCCCCCCCCGGTGCCGCTGACCCCCCGCCCCCCCCCCCCGCAGCCCCACATCTCCTGGCAGGGGCTGAGCCGGGGGTGGGGGGAGCGTTTCGCCCCCCTGGAGGAGCAGCTGCAGGTGTCGGTCACCCGGCGGGACACCCTGCAGGTGGGGGGCGGGGGGCTGGGGGGCTGGGGGGGGCTGGGGGGTCAGGGGGGCGCTGGGCACGCCAGGGGGCTGGCTGGGCTATAGGGCCGGGATGCTGCCCCGGGGGGGGGATGGGGGGGTCAGGGGGGCACTGGGGGGGGATGGGGGGGTCAGGGGGGCGCTGGGGGGGGGGGCTGGCTGCGCTATAGGGCCGGGATGCTGCCCTGAGGGGGGCTGGGGGGGGTCGGGGGGGTGCTGGGGGGCCTTGGCTGGGCTATAGGGCCGGGATGCCTGCCCTGGGGGGGGCTGGGGGGGGGTCAGGGGGGTGCTGGGGGGGGGCTGGAGGGGTCAGGGGGGCGCTGGGGGGGGGTTGCGGGGGTCAGGGGGGCGCTGGGCCCGCGGGGGGGCTGGCTGCGCTATAGGGCCGGGATGCTGCCCCTGGGGGGGGGCTGGGGGGGTCAGGGGGGGTGCTGGGGGGGGCTGGCTGCGCTATAGGGCCAGGATGCTGCCCTGGGGGGGGGCTGGGGGGGTCAGGGGGGCGCTGGGGGGGGCTGGCTGCGCTATAGGGGCTGGGATGCTGCCCTGGTGGGGGGGCTGGGGTGGGGGGCAGGCGCGGTGTCCGCCCCCCCCGGGGGGGCACAGGGGGCCGGAGGCTGGGACAGGGATGGGGGGGGGGGGGGGATGGGGAGCCTGGGACCCCTCCTCTGTGCCCCACGGTGCCTCCCAGCCCCACAGGCCCCCCCCAGCCCCATGGCCCCCCCCAACCCTCCCTGGCCCCACAGCCCCCCCCCCCCAGCCCCATGGCCCTCCCCAACCCTCCCTGGCCCTTCCTGGTCCATGGCACCCCCAGCCCCCTCCCCCCAGCCCCACACCCCCCATGGCCCCCCCCCCCGCCCCCCTCCCAGACCCCACAGTCACTCCCAAGCCCCACCGGCCCCTCCTGGTCCATGGCACCCCCAGCCCCCTCCCCCCAGCCCCCACACCCCCCCCATGGTCCCTCCTGCCCCCCCTCCCACAGTCCCCCCCCAGCCCCCTCAGTCCCCCCCCATCCCCACGGCCCCCCCCGGTCCATGGCACCCCCAGCCCCACACCCCCAATGGTCCCCCATGGCCCCCGTCCCCAGCCCCCCCAGTCCCCCCCCCCAGCCCCACCCCCCCCATGGTCCCTCCCTGGCCCCCCCCCCAGCCCCACAGTCCCCTCCCCGTCCCCATGGCCCACCCCCACCCCCCCCATGGCCCCCCCCCTCCCCCCCAGCCCCACGGTCCCTCCCCCGTCCCCATGGCCCCCCCGGTCCATGGCACCCCCAGCCCCACACCCCCAATGACCCCCATGGCCCCCCCTCAGCCCCCCCCCCAGCCCCATGGTCACTCCCTGACCCCCCAGCCCCTCCCCCCAGCCCACACCCCCAATGGTCCCCATGGCCCCCCCCCCAGCCCCCTCAGTCCCCCCCCCAGCCCCACAGTCCCTCCCCAGCCCCATGGCCCACTCCCACCCCCCCCATGACCCCCCCCCCCCCAGCCCCACGGCCCCTCGCGGTCCATGGCACCCCCAGCCCCACACCCCCAATGGTCCCCACGGCCCCCCCCCCGTCCCCCCCCACCCCCCCGCGCCCCCCCAGCCCCACTGCCCCCCCCCCAGCGGCAGCTGCCCTGGCTGGAGGCGGCCGAGCGGTTCCTGGTGGGGGCCGACCCACACGTGGCGCAGCAGCAGCTGGCGGAGCTCAAGGTGGGACCCCCCCCCGCGACCCCCCCCCGGGGACACACACCCCCCCCCCGGGACCCCCACTCCGTGCGACCCCCATCCCCCATCCCCCCCCCGGCACTGCCCCCGGGGCTGAGGGTGGTGCTAAAGGCGGGGGGGCACGTCGGGGGGTGCCCCCCACGGCTGGGGGGGCTGGGGGGGGCTGGGGGGGGCCGGGGGGGGGTCACCCACTCCCCCCCCCCCCCCCCCAGGAGTTCAGGCGGGAGCTCTCTACCGGCACAAGGTGGAGGTGGGGAGTCGGCGGCACCAGGGCGGCGCTGGGGGGGGGGGCGCAGGGGGCCCCCCCCCCCGACCCCCCCGGACTCCCCGACCCCCCCCGACCCCCCCCGCCCCCTGGCCCAGTTCTGGCAGCGCTGGGACTGCCCGGAGGAGACCGTCAGCCGGCAGGTGGGGGGGGCGGGGGGGGGTGGGGGGGGTGGGAGGTGTGGGGCAGGGCGGGGGGCTGTGGGGGGGTGTGGGGCAGGGCGGGGGGGACCAGGGGGGTGTGCGGGGTGTGGGGCAGGGCGGGAGGGTGTGGGGGGTGTGGGGGGTGTGGGGCAGGGTGGGGGGGCTGTGGGGGGTGTGGGAGGTGTGGGGCAGGGCTGGGGGGCCGGGGGGGTGTGGGGGGCTGTGGGGCAGGGCTGTGGGGGTGTGGGGAGTGTGGGGAGGTGTGGGGCAGGGCAGGGGGGGCCGGGAGGGTGTGGGGGGTGTGGGGCAGGGCTGGGGGGGTGTGGGGAGTGTGGGAGGTGTGGGGCAGGGCAGGGGGGGCCGGGAGGGTGTGGGGGGTGTGGGGCAGGGCTGGGGGGTGTGTGGGGGGTGTGTGGGGGGTGTGGGGCAGGGCGGGGGGGGCCAGAGGGGTGTGGGGGGTGTGGGGCAGGGCTGGGGGGGTGTGGGGGGGGGGGTGTGTGGGGTGGGGGGCTGTGTAGGGTGTGGGGGGTGTGGGGCAGGG
>CM050648.1:315577-581735 GCA_027574665.1 Rhynochetos jubatus | reverse complement strand
TGTGTGTGGGGGTGTGTTTGGTTGGGGGGGGGGTCTCACATCGCCCCCCACCCCCCCCCAAGATCCCTCTGGCGTGGTTCGTATCCAAATTCCTGCGGGGGAATTACGGGAACGCGGCGGTTTGGATGTCGCTCATCATCGGGCAGCCCGTCGCCGTCCTCATGTACGTCCACGACTACTACGTCCTCAACTACGAGGGCAACCAGTGAGGGGGGGGCTTCAGCAGACCCCCCCGGGGGTAAAACAGCCCCCCCGGGGGTAAAACAGTCCCCCCCGGGGGGGTAAACCCACCCCCCACCCCCCCTTCTCGGACTGTGCCGGAGCAGCCGCCCGGCCTTGCCCCTCCTTAACCGCGGATCAATGCAATAGCCCCCCCCTCACCCTTGGGGGGGGGGGGCACACGTGGGCCTGGGGGGGGTTTCTTGCCCTGGGGGAGGGGGCGGGGAGCAGCCCACCCCCCCCTTTTCCCCTCCCCCGGAGCTTTAAGCCGGAGCTTTGGCTCCATTAAGGCACTTTAAGGGATGGGGGTTGGCCCCTCCCCCACCGGGGGGGGGGGGGGGGGTGTAGTGGGTGCCCCCTCCCCCCCCTCACTGTCCCGTGGGGCTGGGACCTGCTGCTGCCCCCCCACCCCAGCCCCACTGTTCACCCCCTGGGGGGGGGGTGGGTGTCACATCTGCCCCCCCCCCCCATGATTCAAGTGTCTTGTTGGGGGGTCTCCTGCCTGTGCCCCTCCCCCCCCCCCTTCAGGAGCCACGTGGCCCCTCCCCCCACCCCCAAATCTGTCCTTTTTCCCCTCAAAACCCCTCCACACACACCCCCCTCCCCCCCCCCCCCCCAGGCAGAAGGCGTTGGGACCTGGGAAATAAACGGTTTTTATTCTTATTATCCTTGTTTTGGGGATTTTTGGGGGTGGGGGAGGGGATGGGGTGGGGGAGTGGGGGATGGGGGAGGGGATGGGGTGGGGGGAGTGGGGGATGGGGGAGGGGAGGGGATGGGGGGAGTCGGGGATGGGGGAGCCTGGGATGGGGGGAGGGGATGGGACAGAGACTGGGATGGGGGGAGGGGATGGGACAGAGACTGGGATGGGGGGAGGGGATGGGGTGGGGCAGAGCAGCAGGATGTGCTGGGGGAGCTCTGGGATACTGGGAGAGCACTGGGATACTGGGAGAGCTCTGGGACACTGGGAGAGCTCTGGGATACTGGGGGAGCTCTGGGACACTGGGGGAGCTCTGGGATACTGGGGGACCTCTGGGATACTGGGAGAGCTCTGGGAGACTGGGGGACCTCTGGGATACTGGGAGAGCTCTGGGATACTGGGGGAGCTCTGGGACACTGGGGGAGCTCTGGGACACTGGGGGAGCTCTGGGATACTGGGAGAGCTCTGGGATACTGGGAGAGCTCTGGGACACTGGGGGAGCTCTGGGATACTGGGAGAGCTCTGGGATACTGGGGGAGCTCTGGGATACTGGGAGAGCTCTGGGACACTGGGAGAGCTCTGGGATACTGGGAGAGCTCTGGGACACTGGGGGAGCTCTGGGATACTGGGGGAGCTCTGGGAGACTGGGAGAGCTCTGGGATACTGGGGGAGCTCTGGGATACTGGGGGAGCTCTGGGACACTGGGGGAGCTCTGGGAGACTGGGGGAGCTCTGGGACACTGGGAGAGCTCTGGGATACTGGGAGAGCTCTGGGATACTGGGGGAGCTCTGGGAGACTGGGGGAGCTCTGGGATACTGGGAGAGCTCTGGGAGACTGGGGGAGCTCTGGGACACTGGGAGAGCTCTGGGATACTGGGAGAGCTCTGGGAGACTGGGAGAGCTCTGGGACACTGGGAGAGCACTGGGATACTGGGAGAGCTCTGGGATACTGGGAGAGCTCTGGGACACTGGGAGAGCTCTGGGATACTGGGAGAGCTCTGGGAGACTGGGAGAGCTCTGGGATACTGGGGGAGCTCTGGGAGACTGGGAGAGCTCTGGGACACTGGGAGAGCTCTGGGATACTGGGGGAGCTCTGGGAGACTGGGGGAGCTCTGGGATACTGGGGGAGCTCTGGGAGACTGGGGGAGCTCTGGGACACTGGGAGAGCTCTGGGAGACTGGGAGAGCTCTGGGATACTGGGAGAGCTCTGGGAGACTGGGAGAGCTCTGGGATACTGGGGGAGCTCTGGGAGACTGGGAGAGCTCTGGGATACTGGGAGAGCTCTGGGACACTGGGAGAGCTCTGGGATACTGGGAGAGCTCTGGGACACTGGGAGAGCTCTGGGATACTGGGGGAGCTCTGGGATACTGGGAGAGCTCTGGGACACTGGGGGAGCTCTGGGACACTGGGAGAGCTCTGGGACACTGGGAGAGCTCTGGGATACTGGGGGAGCTCTGGGAGACTGGGAGAGCTCTGGGATACTGGGAGAGCTCTGGGACACTGGGGGAGCTCTGGGAGACTGGGAGAGCTCTGGGAGACTGGGAGAGCTCTGGGATACTGGGAGAGCTCTGGGACACTGGGGGAGCTCTGGGATACTGGGAGAGCTCTGGGACACTGGGAGAGCTCTGGGAGACTGGGGGAGCTCTGGGAGACTGGGAGAGCTCTGGGATACTGGGAGAGCTCTGGGATACTGGGGGAGCTCTGGGACACTGGGAGAGCTCTGGGAGACTGGGAGAGCTCTGGGACACTGGGGGAGCTCTGGGAGACTGGGAGAGCTCTGGGATACTGGGAGAGCTCTGGGATACTGGGGGAGCTCTGGGACACTGGGAGAGCTCTGGGATACTGGGAGAGCTCTGGGATACTGGGAGAGCTCTGGGACACTGGGGGAGCTCTGGGAGACTGGGGGAGCTCTGGGACACTGGGAGAGCTCTGGGAGACTGGGGGAGCTCTGGGATACTGGGAGAGCTCTGGGATACTGGGGGAGCTCTGGGAGACTGGGGGAGCTCTGGGACACTGGGAGAGCTCTGGGACACTGGGAGAGCTCTGGGAGACTGGGGGAGCTCTGGGAGACTGGGAGAGCTCTGGGACACTGGGAGAGCTCTGGGACACTGGGGGAGCTCTGGGATACTGGGGGAGCTCTGGGAGACTGGGAGAGCTCTGGGATACTGGGAGAGCTCTGGGATACTGGGGGAGCTCTGGGAGACTGGGAGAGCTCTGGGAGACTGGGGGAGCTCTGGGACACTGGGGGAGCTCTGGGATACTGGGGGAGCTCTGGGATACTGGGAGAGCTCTGGGACACTGGGGGAGCTCTGGGACACTGGGAGAGCTCTGGGATACTGGGAGAGCTCTGGGACACTGGGGGAGCTCTGGGATACTGGGGGAGCTCTGGGAGACTGGGAGAGCTCTGGGATACTGGGGGAGCTCTGGGACACTGGGGGAGCTCTGGGACACTGGGAGAGCTCTGGGATACTGGGAGAGCTCTGGGATACTGGGGGAGCTCTGGGATACTGGGAGAGCTCTGGGAGACTGGGGGAGCTCTGGGATACTGGGAGAGCTCTGGGAGACTGGGGGAGCTCTGGGACACTGGGGGAGCTCTGGGATACTGGGAGAGCTCTGGGATACTGGGGGAGCTCTGGGACACTGGGAGAGCTCTGGGACACTGGGGGAGCTCTGGGATACTGGGGGAGCTCTGGGATACTGGGAGAGCTCTGGGAGACTGGGAGAGCTCTGGGATACTGGGGGAGCTCTGGGATACTGGGGGAGCTCTGGGAGACTGGGGGAGCTCTGGGATGCTGGGAGAGCTCTGGGAGACTGGGAGAGCTCTGGGATACTGGGGGAGCTCTGGGAGACTGGGAGAGCTCTGGGATACTGGGAGAGCTCTGGGATACTGGGGGAGCTCTGGGATACTGGGAGAGCTCTGGGACACTGGGAGAGCTCTGGGAGACTGGGGGAGCTCTGGGATACTGGGGGAGCTCTGGGACACTGGGAGAGCTCTGGGAGACTGGGAGAGCTCTGGGATACTGGGGGAGCTCTGGGATACTGGGAGAGCTCTGGGACACTGGGAGAGCTCTGGGAGACTGGGAGAGCTCTGGGATACTGGGAGAGCTCTGGGACACTGGGGGAGCTCTGGGAGACTGGGAGAGCTCTGGGACACTGGGGGAGCTCTGGGACACTGGGGGAGCTCTGGGACACTGGGAGAGCTCTGGGATACTGGGGGAGCTCTGGGATACTGGGAGAGCTCTGGGATACTGGGGGAGCTCTGGGATACTGGGAGAGCTCTGGGAGACTGGGAGAGCTCTGGGACACTGGGGGAGCTCTGGGATACTGGGGGAGCTCTGGGACACTGGGAGAGCTCTGGGACACTGGGGGAGCTCTGGGATACTGGGGGAGCTCTGGGATACTGGGAGAGCTCTGGGAGACTGGGAGAGCTCTGGGATACTGGGGGAGCTCTGGGATACTGGGGGAGCTCTGGGAGACTGGGGGAGCTCTGGGATACTGGGAGAGCTCTGGGAGACTGGGAGAGCTCTGGGATACTGGGAGAGCTCTGGGATACTGGGGGAGCTCTGGGAGACTGGGAGAGCTCTGGGAGACTGGGAGAGCTCTGGGACACTGGGGGAGCTCTGGGATACTGGGGGAGCTCTGGGACACTGGGAGAGCTCTGGGATACTGGGAGAGCTCTGGGACACTGGGGGAGCTCTGGGAGACTGGGAGAGCTCTGGGATACTGGGGGAGCTCTGGGATACTGGGGGAGCTCTGGGATACTGGGAGAGCTCTGGGATACTGGGGGAACTCTGGGACACTGGGAGAGCTCTGGGAGACTGGGGGAGCTCTGGGACACTGGGGGAGCTCTGGGAGACTGGGGGAGCTCTGGGATACTGGGGGAGCTCTGGGATACTGGGAGAGCTCTGGGAGACTGGGAGAGCTCTGGGACACTGGGAGAGCTCTGGGAGACTGGGAGAGCTCTGGGATACTGGGAGAGCTCTGGGACACTGGGGGAGCTCTGGGAGACTGGGAGAGCTCTGGGACACTGGGGGAGCTCTGGGACACTGGGGGAGCTCTGGGACACTGGGAGAGCTCTGGGATACTGGGGGAGCTCTGGGATACTGGGAGAGCTCTGGGATACTGGGGGAGCTCTGGGATACTGGGAGAGCTCTGGGAGACTGGGAGAGCTCTGGGACACTGGGGGAGCTCTGGGATACTGGGGGAGCTCTGGGACACTGGGAGAGCTCTGGGACACTGGGGGAGCTCTGGGATACTGGGGGAGCTCTGGGATACTGGGAGAGCTCTGGGAGACTGGGAGAGCTCTGGGATACTGGGGGAGCTCTGGGATACTGGGGGAGCTCTGGGAGACTGGGGGAGCTCTGGGATACTGGGAGAGCTCTGGGAGACTGGGAGAGCTCTGGGATACTGGGAGAGCTCTGGGATACTGGGGGAGCTCTGGGAGACTGGGAGAGCTCTGGGAGACTGGGAGAGCTCTGGGACACTGGGGGAGCTCTGGGAGACTGGGGGAGCTCTGGGACACTGGGAGAGCTCTGGGATACTGGGAGAGCTCTGGGACACTGGGGGAGCTCTGGGAGACTGGGAGAGCTCTGGGATACTGGGGGAGCTCTGGGATACTGGGGGAGCTCTGGGATACTGGGAGAGCTCTGGGATACTGGGGGAACTCTGGGACACTGGGAGAGCTCTGGGAGACTGGGGGAGCTCTGGGACACTGGGGGAGCTCTGGGAGACTGGGGGAGCTCTGGGATACTGGGGGAGCTCTGGGATACTGGGAGAGCTCTGGGAGACTGGGAGAGCTCTGGGACACTGGGAGAGCTCTGGGAGACTGGGGGAACTCTGGGACACTGGGGGAGCTCTGGGAGACTGGGAGAGCTCTGGGATACTGGGAGAGCTCTGGGATACTGGGGGAGCTCTGGGATACTGGGAGAGCACTGGGACACTGGGAGAGCTCTGGGATACTGGGAGAGCTCTGGGATACTGGGGGAGCTCTGGGATACTGGGAGAGCTCTGGGAGACTGGGAGAGCTCTGGGACACTGGGGGAGCTCTGGGACACTGGGAGAGCTCTGGGACACTGGGGGAGCTCTGGGACACTGGGAGAGCTCTGGGATACTGGGAGAGCTCTGGGACACTGGGAGAGCTCTGGGAGACTGGGAGAGCTCTGGGAGACTGGGAGAGCTCTGGGACACTGGGAGAGCTCTGGGATACTGGGAGAGCTCTGGGAGACTGGGGGAGCTCTGGGATACTGGGAGAGCTCTGGGACACTGGGAGAGCTCTGGGAGACTGGGGGAGCTCTGGGAGACTGGGAGAGCTCTGGGATACTGGGAGAGCTCTGGGACACTGGGAGAGCTCTGGGATACTGGGAGAGCACTGGGAGACTGGGAGAGCTCTGGGAGACTGGGAGAGCTCTGGGAGACTGGGGGAGCTCTGGGACACTGGGGGAGCTCTGGGAGACTGGGGGAGCTCTGGGATACTGGGAGAGCTCTGGGATACTGGGAGAGCTCTGGGAGACTGGGGGAGCTCTGGGAGACTGGGGGAGCTCTGGGATACTGGGGGAGCTCTGGGATACTGGGAGAGCTCTGGGAGACTGGGAGAGCTCTGGGATACTGGGGGAGCTCTGGGATACTGGGAGAGCTCTGGGAGACTGGGAGAGCTCTGGGACACTGGGAGAGCTCTGGGAGACTGGGAGAGCTCTGGGATACTGGGAGAGCTCTGGGATACTGGGGGAGCTCTGGGATACTGGGAGAGCACTGGGACACTGGGAGAGCTCTGGGATACTGGGAGAGCTCTGGGACACTGGGGGAGCTCTGGGATACTGGGAGAGCTCTGGGAGACTGGGAGAGCTCTGGGATACTGGGAGAGCTCTGGGACACTGGGAGAGCTCTGGGACACTGGGGGAGCTCTGGGATACTGGGGGAGCTCTGGGATACTGGGAGAGCTCTGGGAGACTGGGGGAGCTCTGGGAGACTGGGAGAGCTCTGGGACACTGGGAGAGCTCTGGGACACTGGGAGAGCTCTGGGACACTGGGGGAGCTCTGGGAGACTGGGGGAGCTCTGGGATACTGGGAGAGCTCTGGGATACTGGGGGAGCTCTGGGAGACTGGGGGAGCTCTGGGACACTGGGAGAGCTCTGGGAGACTGGGAGAGCTCTGGGATACTGGGAGAGCTCTGGGACACTGGGGGAGCTCTGGGAGACTGGGAGAGCTCTGGGAGACTGGGAGAGCTCTGGGATACTGGGAGAGCTCTGGGACACTGGGGGAGCTCTGGGATACTGGGAGAGCTCTGGGACACTGGGAGAGCTCTGGGAGACTGGGGGAGCTCTGGGAGACTGGGAGAGCTCTGGGATACTGGGAGAGCTCTGGGATACTGGGGGAGCTCTGGGACACTGGGAGAGCTCTGGGAGACTGGGAGAGCTCTGGGACACTGGGAGAGCTCTGGGATACTGGGGGAGCTCTGGGACACTGGGAGAGCTCTGGGAGACTGGGGGAGCTCTGGGAGACTGGGAGAGCTCTGGGATACTGGGAGAGCTCTGGGATACTGGGGGAGCTCTGGGACACTGGGAGAGCTCTGGGATACTGGGAGAGCTCTGGGACACTGGGGGAGCTCTGGGAGACTGGGGGAGCTCTGGGAGACTGGGGGAGCTCTGGGACACTGGGAGAGCTCTGGGATACTGGGGGAGCTCTGGGATACTGGGAGAGCACTGGGAGACTGGGGGAGCTCTGGGAGACTGGGAGAGCTCTGGGACACTGGGAGAGCTCTGGGATACTGGGAGAGCTCTGGGACACTGGGAGAGCTCTGGGAGACTGGGAGAGCTCTGGGATACTGGGAGAGCACTGGGAGACTGGGAGAGCTCTGGGAGACTGGGAGAGCTCTGGGAGACTGGGGGAGCTCTGGGACACTGGGGGAGCTCTGGGAGACTGGGGGAGCTCTGGGATACTGGGAGAGCTCTGGGATACTGGGAGAGCTCTGGGAGACTGGGGGAGCTCTGGGAGACTGGGGGAGCTCTGGGATACTGGGGGAGCTCTGGGATACTGGGAGAGCTCTGGGAGACTGGGAGAGCTCTGGGATACTGGGGGAGCTCTGGGATACTGGGAGAGCTCTGGGAGACTGGGAGAGCTCTGGGACACTGGGAGAGCTCTGGGAGACTGGGAGAGCTCTGGGATACTGGGAGAGCTCTGGGATACTGGGGGAGCTCTGGGATACTGGGAGAGCACTGGGACACTGGGAGAGCTCTGGGATACTGGGAGAGCTCTGGGACACTGGGGGAGCTCTGGGATACTGGGAGAGCTCTGGGAGACTGGGAGAGCTCTGGGATACTGGGAGAGCTCTGGGACACTGGGAGAGCTCTGGGACACTGGGGGAGCTCTGGGATACTGGGGGAGCTCTGGGACACTGGGAGAGCTCTGGGAGACTGGGGGAGCTCTGGGATACTGGGAGAGCTCTGGGATACTGGGGGAGCTCTGGGAGACTGGGGGAGCTCTGGGACACTGGGAGAGCTCTGGGAGACTGGGAGAGCTCTGGGATACTGGGAGAGCTCTGGGACACTGGGGGAGCTCTGGGAGACTGGGAGAGCTCTGGGAGACTGGGAGAGCTCTGGGATACTGGGAGAGCTCTGGGACACTGGGGGAGCTCTGGGATACTGGGAGAGCTCTGGGACACTGGGAGAGCTCTGGGAGACTGGGGGAGCTCTGGGAGACTGGGAGAGCTCTGGGATACTGGGAGAGCTCTGGGATACTGGGGGAGCTCTGGGACACTGGGAGAGCTCTGGGAGACTGGGGGAGCTCTGGGAGACTGGGAGAGCTCTGGGATACTGGGAGAGCTCTGGGATACTGGGGGAGCTCTGGGACACTGGGAGAGCTCTGGGAGACTGGGAGAGCTCTGGGACACTGGGAGAGCTCTGGGATACTGGGGGAGCTCTGGGAGACTGGGAGAGCTCTGGGATACTGGGAGAGCTCTGGGATACTGGGGGAGCTCTGGGACACTGGGAGAGCTCTGGGAGACTGGGAGAGCTCTGGGACACTGGGAGAGCTCTGGGATACTGGGGGAGCTCTGGGACACTGGGAGAGCTCTGGGAGACTGGGGGAGCTCTGGGAGACTGGGAGAGCTCTGGGATACTGGGAGAGCTCTGGGATACTGGGGGAGCTCTGGGACACTGGGAGAGCTCTGGGATACTGGGAGAGCTCTGGGACACTGGGGGAGCTCTGGGAGACTGGGGGAGCTCTGGGAGACTGGGGGAGCTCTGGGACACTGGGAGAGCTCTGGGATACTGGGGGAGCTCTGGGATACTGGGAGAGCACTGGGAGACTGGGGGAGCTCTGGGAGACTGGGAGAGCTCTGGGACACTGGGAGAGCTCTGGGATACTGGGAGAGCACTGGGAGACTGGGGGAGCTCTGGGATACTGGGGGAGCTCTGGGACACTGGGGGAGCTCTGGGACACTGGGAGAGCTCTGGGACACTGGGGGAGCTCTGGGACACTGGGAGAGCTCTGGGATACTGGGGGAGCTCTGGGAGACTGGGGGAGCTCTGGGATACTGGGGGAGCTCTGGGAGACTGGGAGAGCTCTGGGATACTGGGGGAGCTCTGGGATACTGGGAGAGCTCTGGGACACTGGGAGAGCTCTGGGAGACTGGGAGAGCTCTGGGACACTGGGGGAGCTCTGGGATACTGGGAGAGCTCTGGGACACTGGGAGAGCTCTGGGATACTGGGAGAGCTCTGGGAGACTGGGGGAGCTCTGGGATACTGGGAGAGCTCTGGGACACTGGGAGAGCTCTGGGAGACTGGGAGAGCACTGGGACACTGGGAGAGCTCTGGGATACTGGGAGAGCTCTGGGACACTGGGAGAGCTCTGGGATACTGGGAGAGCTCTGGGAGACTGGGAGAGCACTGGGAGACTGGGAGAGCACTGGGATACTGGGAGAGCACTGGGAGACTGGGGGAGCTCTGGGAGACTGGGAGAGCTCTGGGACACTGGGAGAGCTCTGGGATACTGGGAGAGCACTGGGAGACTGGGGGAGCTCTGGGACACTGGGGGAGCTCTGGGACACTGGGAGAGCTCTGGGACACTGGGGGAGCTCTGGGATACTGGGAGAGCTCTGGGACACTGGGGGAGCTCTGGGACACTGGGAGAGCTCTGGGATACTGGGGGAGCTCTGGGAGACTGGGGGAGCTCTGGGATACTGGGGGAGCTCTGGGAGACTGGGAGAGCTCTGGGATACTGGGGGAGCTCTGGGAGACTGGGAGAGCTCTGGGAGACTGGGGGAGCTCTGGGAGACTGGGGGAGCTCTGGGAGACTGGGAGAGCTCTGGGATACTGGGGGAGCTCTGGGAGACTGGGAGAGCTCTGGGAGACTGGGAGAGCTCTGGGATACTGGGAGAGCTCTGGGAGACTGGGAGAGCTCTGGGAGACTCCAGGAAGTTGGGGGAAGATTGGGGGTGGGCTTTGGGGGTGGGGGCAGGGCAGGTTGGGGTGGGGAGGGGCAGGATTGGGGATGGAGGAGCCAGATGGGATCCGAAGGTGCAGTTACAGCAAATAAAGGGATTCGGTTGGGTTCCGGGGTGGGATTTTATGGAGAAACGTGCGTTGGAGCAGATAAATTCAGCAACGGAGAAGAGAGTCGGCAGCCCGAGACACGGAGCCCGGAGCAAGGGGGGGGAGGGGGTGTCACCCCGTGCCGGATCCGGCCGGGAGGGTGTCGCACCGGTGACGGCAACTCATGGAATCGACGGGTTGTCCGGGGGGTAAAAGGTCTTTGAGACCATTGAAACCAACCATCCCATGGAATCCTGGAATTCCAGGTGGGAAAAGGCCTTTGGGATCATCAGGTCCAACGGTCCCATGGAATCATGGAATCCTTGAGGCTGGAAAAGAACTTTAGGGCCATCAAGTCTACCTGTTCCATGGAGTCATGGCATCTTTGAGGTTGGAAAAGGCATTTGGGATCATCAAGCTCAACCATCCCATGGAATCATGGAATTCCAGGGTGGGAAAAGGCCTTTGAGACCATTGAATCCAACCATCCCATGGAATCCTGGCGTCTTTGAGGCTGGAAAAGACCTTTAGGGCCATCAAGTCTACCTGTTCCATGGAGTCATGGCATCTTTGAGGCTGGAAAAGGCCTTTGGGATCATCAAATCCAACTGCTCCTGGAATTATCCAATATTTGAGGTTGGAAAAGGCCCTTAAGACCATCGAATCCAACCGGCTCATGGAATCCTGGAATTTCGGGTGGGAAAAGCCCTCTGGGAGGATGGATTCCGTTATCCCGGCACGGCCAAGCCCACCCCAACCCCCGTCCCCGAGGGTCACACCCACGTGTCCCTGAAACCCCTCCCGGGGTGGGGACTCCCCCCTCCCTGGGCAGCCCCTTCCCACCCTGACAGCCCTTTCCGGGCAGGAATTGCCCCTGGATCCCACCTGACCCCCCCGGCACAGCTCCAGGCCGCTCCCTCGTCACTTGGGGGGAGGGACGGGGCCCTGGAGGCGGGTGATTCCGGGGGCAGCGGGGGGGATGGTGCCGAGGATCCGGCCCCTTCCCGCTCCATGGAAAACTGGGGCAAAAGGCGGGAAGGGGAAGGGCGGGGGGTGCCAGGACGGATGCTGCTTCCGGAGGGGCTGGGCGCTCCGATCCCGACTCCCCACATCCCGACCCTTTGGATCGAATTCCCAACCCTCCAGGCCCCGACCCCCCAGATCCCGACCCCCCAGATCCCGACCCCCCAGATCCCGACCCCCCAGATCCCGACCCTCCAAATCTTGGCTCCCCACATCCACGGTGTGGACTCCGCCGCGCCGATAGGGGGCGCCCCAGCGGCTGGCTAGAGCCACGCCTCCCAGTACTCCCAGTGCTCCCAGAGCTGGGAAAGGTGATCCCAGTATTCCCAGTGATCCCAGTGTTCCTGGGCCCAGGAAAAGTGATCCCAGTACTCCCAGTCCTTCCAGTGCTCCCAGATCTGGGAAAGATGCTCCCAGTATTCCCACTGATCCCAGTGTTCCCAGTGCTCTCAGGTCTGGAACCAGTGCTCCCAGCGCTCCAAGTGCTCCCCGTGTTCCCGGGTCTGGGAAAAGTGTTCCCAGTGCTCCCAGTGCACCCAGACCTGGGAAAGGTGCTCCCAGTATTCCCACTGATCCCAGTGTTCCCATGTCTGGGACCAGTGCTCCCAGTGCTCCCAGCATTCCCAGTGCTCCCAGATCTGGGAAAGGTGCTCCCAGTATTCCCACTGATCCCAGTGTTCCTATTGCTCTCAGGTCCGGGACCAGTGCTCCCAGCATTCCCAGTGCTCCCAGAGCTGGGAAAGGTGCTCCCAGTATTCCCACTGATCCCAGTGTTCCTATTGCTCTCAGGTCCGGGACCAGTGCTCCCAGCATTCCCAGTGCTCCCAGTGCTCCCAGAGCTGGGAAAGGTGCTCCCAGTATTCCCACTGATCCCAGTATTCCTGGGCCCAGGAAAAGTGGTCCCAGTGCTCCCAGTGCTTCGAGACCTGGGAAAGGTGCTCCCAGTACTCCCAGTGTTCCCAGTGCTCCCAGATCTGGAACCAGCGCTCCCAGTGCTCCCACATTCCCAGTGTCCCCCATGCTCCCAGGTCTGGGAAAGCTGCTCCCAGTGCTCCCAGTGCTCCCAGAGCTGGGAAAGGTGCTCCCAGTATTCCCACTGATCCCAGTATTCCTGGGCCCAGGAAAAGTGATCCCAGTACTCCCAGTCCTTCCAGTGCTCCCAGATCTGGGAAAGGTGCTCCCAGTATTCCCACTGATCCCAGTGTTCCCAGCTCAGGTCTGGGACCAGTGCTCCCAGTGTTCCCAGCATTCCCAGTGCTCCCCGTGTTCCCAGTGCACCCACACCCGGGAAAGATGCTCCCAGTATTCCCACTGATCCCAGTGCTCCCAGGTCTGGGACCAGTGCTCCCAGCATTCCCAGTGCTCCCCGTGTTCCCATTGCTCTGAGACCTGGGAAAGGTGCTCCCAGTATTCCCACTGATCCCAGCATTCCCAGTGCTCCCAGTACACCCAGACCTGGGAAAGGTGCTCCCAGTATTCCCACCAATCCCAGTGTTCCCAGTGCTCCCAGGTCTGGGACCAGTGCTCCCAGTGCTCCCAGCATTCCCAGTGCTCCCCCTGTTTCCAGTGCTCCCAGACCTGGGAAAGGTGCTCCCAGTGATCCCAGTGCTCCCCATCCTCAGCCCCCTCCCCATCCGTGTCCCTGCACCCCCATCCCCACATTCCAGCCCTGAGCCCCCCCCCCAGGCCCTGGAATCCCCCCGTGTGGGGACCCCCAGCCCCAAGCCCCGAGGGGGCTTTGAGCCGGCCCTTGGCTGTCGGAGGGGGGGGGAGTCGGGAGGGTTGGGGGGGTGTGACCCCCCGGCACCCACCGTGACCCGGGGCTGGTGGCACCCGTGGTGCCGGGACTGGCACTGGGTGCTGCAGGAGCCCAATGCCCGGGGGGTGGCTGGGGAGTGGTCCTGGGCGCCCAGAGGGGTGGGCTGTGCCGGATCACCGGGACCGTACCGGATAATGGGGGGTGGGACAGATCACCGGGGCTGTGCCAGATGACTGGGGCTGTGTTGGCTCACCGTGGCTGTACCGGCTAACCAGGGCTGTGCCGGCTAACCCCGGCTGTGCCGGATAACCGGGGGCTGTGCCGGATAACCGGGGGCTGTGCCGGCTCACCGGGGCTGTGCCGGATAACGAGTGGCTGCGCCAGCTCACTGGGGCTGTACCGGATAACCAGGGCTGTGCTGAATAACCAGGGCTGTGCCGGATAACTGGGAGCTGTGCCGGATAACCAGGGCTGTGCCAGATGGCTGAGGCTGTGTCGGCTCACCATGGCTGTGCCGGATAACCAGGGCTGTGCCGGATAACCAGGGCTGTGCCAGATGGCTGAGGCTGTGTCGGCTCACCATGGCTGTGCCAGATAACCAGGGCTGTGCCGGATAACCGTGGGCTGTGCCGGCTCACGGGGGCTGTGCCGGATAACCCGGGGCTGTGCTGGGTCACTGTGGCTGTGCCAGATAACCAGGGCTGTGCTGGATAACCGTGGGCTGTGCCGGATAACTGGGGCTGTGCCGGATAACCGTGGGCTGTACAGGATAACCGGGGCTGTGCTGGATAACCAGGGCTGTGCCGGATAACTGGGGCTGTGCCGGATAACCGTGGGCTGTACAGGATAACCGGGGCTGTGCCAGATAACCAGGGCTGTACTGGATAACCGTGGGCTGTGCCGGATAACTGGGGCTGTGCCGGATAACCGTGGGCTGTACAGGATAACCGGGGCTGTGCTGGATAACCAGGGCTGTGCCGGATAACTGGGGCTGTGCCGGATAACCGTGGACTGTACAGGATAACCGGGGCTGTGCTGGATCAGCACGGCTACACCGGATAACCGGGGGCTGTGCTGGCTCACCGGGGCTGTACCAGATAACCAGGGCCGTACGGGCTCACTGGGGCCACAATGGCTCACCGGTGCTGTGCCGGATAACGGGGGCTGTGCCGGCTCACCGGGGCCATGTCGGCTCACTGAGGCTGCGCCAGCTGACCAGGGCCGCACCGGCTCACCGGAGCTATGCTACATATCCGGGGCCATACCGGCTCACCGGGGCCTGTGCTGGCTCACCGTCACCATACCGACTCACCATACCGGCTCACCGTCACCGAGCCGGCTCACTGGGGCTGTGCTGGCTCACCGTCACCACACCAGCTCATTGTCACCGTGCTGACTCACCGTCACCGTACCGTCACACCAGGGCCATGCTGTTTCACCAGGCTTGTGCTGGCTCACCGTCACCGTACCAGCTCCCCGTCACCGTACCGTCTCACCAGGGCGATGCCATCTCACTGGGCCTGTGCTGGCTCACCGTCACCGTACTGGCTCACCGTCCTGGCTCACCGTCACTGTACTGGTTCACTGTCACCGTACTGGTTCACTGTACTGGCTCACCATACCGGCTCACTGTCACCGTACTGGCTCACCATACCAGGGTCACCGTCACCGTACCAGCTCACCATCTTTGTGCCGTGTCATCAGAGCCATGTCATCTCACCGGGACCTGTGCTGGCTCACCATCACCGTACCAGCTCACCATCACCAGCTCACCATCAGTCACCATACCGGCTCACCAGGGCCATGCCATCTCACCGGGTCTGTGCTGGCTCACCGTCACTGTACCGGCTCACCATCACCGTACTGGCTCACCGTACTGACTCTCCGTACTGGCTAACCTCACCATACCGGCTCACCATCACCATACTGGCTCACCATACCGGCTCACTATACCGGCTCACCGTCACTGTACCGGCTCACCATCACCGTACTGGCTCACCGTACTGACTCTCTGTACTGGCTAACCTCACCGTACCGGCTCACCATCACCATACCAGCTCACCATCACCATACCAGCTCACCATCACCGTACCAGCTCACCATCACCGTACTGGCTCACTGTCACCATACCGGCTCACTGTACTGACTCTCTCTACTGGCTCACCGTCACCATACTGGCACACCGTCACCGTACCAGCTCACCGTCACCGTACCAGCTCACTGTACTGACTCTCTGTACGGGCTCACCATCATCATACCGGCTCACCGTCACCGTACCGGCTCACTGTACTGACTCTCCATACCGGCTCACCATCACTGTACTGGCTCACCGTCACCGTACCGGCTCACCATCACCGTACCGGCTCACCGTACTGACTCTCCATACCGGCTCACCATCATCATACCGGCTCACCGTCACCGTACCGGCTCACTGTACTGACTCTCCATACCGGCTCACCGTCACCATACCGGCTCACCGTCACCGTACCGGCTCACTGTACTGACTCTCCATACCGGCTCACCGTCACCATACCGGCTCACCGTCACCATACTGGCTCACCGTCACCGTACCGGCTCACCATCACCGTACCGGCTCACCGTACTGACTCTCCATACCGGCTCACCGTCACCATACTGGCTCACCATCACCGTACCGGCTCACCGTACTGACTCTCCATACCGGCTCACCGTCACCGTACCGGCTCACCGACACCGTACGGGCTCACCGTCACCGTACCGGCCCCCCAGACCTGTACCAGCTCTCCAGGGCACCGTGCCGGGCCGAGGAGGACACTGGTGCCGGCTCTGGGGGTGCCATCGAGTCCCCCCATCCGGCACAGCCCATCCCGTGGTGCCGGTGCCAGGGACAGGCGATGCCGGGCCGGAGGTGACCACATGGCCGGAATGTTCCGGCACAAAGCCGGGATAAAGGCACATTGTGCCGGTGGCAGCTGGGGCTCTGCCGTACCAGGGTGCCTGGGGGGGGGGGGGTCCCGTGGCTGGCAGCCCCCTCCCCCACTCCCATTGCCATCCTGGCGCTGCCAACCGACACCAGGGTGGGATGGGGGAAGGGCCGGGAGTCCACCTGGCCCCGGTGGGACCCCGTGGCCCCCCCGCGCCCCGGCGCAGCCCCTGTCACCGGAGCTGGGTGCGGCCCCCCCGCAGCCCCTTGAGCTGGGGAACAAAGGGGCATTGAGCCACCATAAAGGGCTCCTTGTTCGGGCTGTTGGGGGGGGGCTGGGGCTGCTGGGGGGGGCAGGGGGGCCCAGCACCCACCGCACGCGGTGCCCAGTACCCCCCAGACCCAGCACAGTGTGCCCAGCACCCCCCCCCTCCATGCCCATGGCACTGGGTTTAGGGGTCCCCACAGTGGGGATGGGGGTCCCAGTCATGGCATTGGGGTCCCCAGAGCTGTGCTGGGGGGTCCCAGCTGTGGTGGTGGGAATGGGGGTCTCCAAAGTGGGGATGGGGGTCCCAGTCATGGATTTGGGGTCCTCGCAGTGGTGGGGGGGGGTGTGTGTCCTGCCAAGGGTCTGGGTTTGGGGGTCCCCAGAGCTGTGCTGGGGGGTCCCATCCATGGTGGGGTCCCACAGTGGTGGTGGGGGGTCTCAGTCATGGCTCTGGGGTCCCCAAAATGGGTCTGGGGGGGGGTCCTGGCCACGGATCTGGGTCTGGGGGGTCCCCAGAGCTGTGCTGGGGGTCTTGGCTGAGGGTCTGGGTTTGGGGGTCCCCACAGTGGTCCTGAGGGTTCCGGTCATGGCTCTGGGGTCCCCAAAACGGTGCTGGGGGGGAGGGGGCATCCTGCCAAGAGTCTGGGGGTTCCCCCAGTGGTCCTGGGAGTCCCAGTGATGGAATTGGCGTCCCCCCAGTAGCACTGGGGGTCCTGCCCATGGCTCTGGGGTCCCTGCAGTGGGGTGGGGAGGGGTCCAGGTTTGGGGGTCCCTGCAGGGGTACGGGCTGCAGCAGTGCCGGAACCCGGTGCCGGTCCCGGTGGAGCCGTGGTGTCAGTGCAGCAGATGGGCTGGCCCGGTGCCGGTGTCGATGCCGATGCCCGGTGCCTGGTACCCGGTGCCGGTTCAGAGCTGCAGTGCCAGTCCCGGTGCCGGTTCTGGTCCCGGTGCCGATGGAGCCGCAGTGCCGGTGCAGCAGATGGGCTGGCCCGGTGCCAGCGCCGGTACAGAGCCGCAGTGCTGGTTCCAATCCTGGTCCCGGTGCCGGCAGAGCCGCCGTGGCAGTGCCGGTGCCCAGTGCCGGTGTGGCAGGTTGTGCTGGTCCCGGTGCTGGTCCAGAGCCGCAGTGCCGATGTTGATAGGGGATTGGCTGGCCCGGTGCCAGTCCCCAGTCCTGGTCATGGTGCAGGATTGGCTGTCCCGGTACCGGTCCAGAGCCGCAGTGCCGGTGTGGGGATTGACTCTTCTGACGCTGACGCCCGGTGCCGGTCCGGAGCCGCAGTGCCGGTCCCGGTGCGGGATTGGCTGGCCCAGTGTTGATGCCTGGTGCCGGTCCCAGTCCCAGTGCAGGATTGGCTGGCCCGGTGCCGGTCCTGGTGCCGGTGCGGGATTGGCTGCCCCAGTGCCGGTCCCTGGTCCCTGTTGCGGGATTGGCTGGCCCAGTGCCGATGCAGGTAGCTGGTGCTGGTCCCCGGTGCCGGTCCCGGTGCCGGTGCGGGATTGGTTGGCCTGGTGCCGATGCAGGTAGCTGGTGCTGGTCCCCGGTGCTGGTCCCCGGTGCCGGTCCCCGGTTCCGGTGCGGGATTGGCTGGCCCAGTGCCGATGCGGGTAGCTGGTGCTGGTCCCCGGTGCCGGTCCCCGGTTCCGGTCTGGGATTGGCTGGCCCAGTGCCGATGCGGGTAGCTGGTGCCGGTCCCGGTGCGGGATTGGCTGGCCCGGTGCTGGTCCCCGGTGCCCGTGCGCGATTGGCTGGCCCGGTGCCGATGCAGGTAGCTGGTGCCGGTGCCGATGCAGGTAGCTGGTGCCGGTCCCCGGTTCCGGTGCGGGATTGGCTGGCCCGGTGCCGATGCGGGTAGCTGGTGCCGGTCCCCGGTTCCGGTGCGGGATTGGCTGGCCCGGTGCCGATGCGGGTAGCTGGTGCTGGTCCCCGGTGCCGGTCCCGGTGCCGATGCGGGATTGGCTGGCCCGGTGCCGGTCCCCGGTGCCCGGTGCCGGTGCGGGATTGGCTGGCCCGGTGCCGATGCGGGTAGCTGGTGCTGGTACCCGGTGCGGGTCCCGGTGCCGGTGCGGGATTGGCTGGCCCGGTGCCGGTCCCCGGTGCCCGGTGCCGGTGCGGGATTGGCTGGCCCGGTGCCGATGCGGGTAGCTGGTGCTGGTACCCGGTGCGGGTCCCGGTGCCGGTGCGGGATTGGCTGGCCCGGTGCCGGTCCCCGGTGCCCGGTGCCGGTGCGGGATTGGCTGGCCCGGTGCCCCCGGCCCCTCCCCAGCCCCACGCGGCTATAACGGCCCCGGGCGGCGCCGGTCGGAGCCCGCAGCGCCGCGTCCCCGCAGCCGCAGGAATGGCCGCGCCCCGCAGGTGAGCCCCGGGCGGCGGGACCCCGGGGACAGCGGGACCCCCGGGGGCGGCAGAGACCCCCGGGAACGGCGGGGACAGTGGGGACGGCAGAGACCCCCAGAAACAGCGGGGACCCCCGGGGGCGGCAGAGACCCCCGGGAACGGCGGGACCCCGGGGACAGCGGAGACCCCCAGAGACAGCGGAGACCCCCGGGCGGCGGGACCCCCGGGGGCGGCAGAGACCCCCGGGGACGGCGGGGACAGTGGGGACGGCAGAGACCCCCGGGCGGCGGGACCCCCGGGGGCAGCAGAGACCCCCGGGGACGGCGGGACCCTGGGGACAGCAGAGACCCCCGGGGACAGCAGAGACCCCCGGGGACAGTGGGGACCCCCGGGGGCGGTGGGACCCCCGGGGACAGCGGAGACCCCCGGGGACGGCGGGACCCCCGGGGACGGCGGGACCCCCGGGGAAGGCAGAGACCCCCGGGGACGGCGGGACCCCGGGGGCGGCGGGACCCCCGGGGAAGGCAGAGACCCCCGGGGACGGCGGGACCCCGGGGGCGGCGGGGACCTCCGGGGACAGTGGGGACCCCGGGGGCGGTGGGACCCCGGGGACAGCAGAGACCCCCCAGGGACGGCGGGGACAGTGGGGACGGCAGAGACCCCCAGGGCAGCAGAGACCCCCGGGGACGGCAGGACCCCGGGGACCCCGGGGACAGTGGGGACCCCGGGGACGGCGGGGACCCCCGGGGACGGCAGAGACCCCCGGGGACAGTGGGGACGGCGGGGACGGCAGAGACCCCAGAGACCCCGGGGACACTGGTGACATTGGGGACCCCTGGGGACAACAGGGATCCCGGGACAGGGGGAACATTGGGGACCCCCGGGGACACTGGGGACCCTCGAGGACAGGGAAGAATTGGGGACCCCCAGGGACAGTGGGGACCCCAGGGACAACAGAGACCCCAGAGACCCTGGGGACGTTGGGGACCCCTGGGGACAGCAGGGACCCCGGGACAGGGGGAACATTGGGGACCCCCAGGGACATTGGGGACCCTCGAGGATAGGTAGGAATTGGGGACCCCCGGGGACATTGGGGACCCCCAGGGATAGGGGTGACACCCGGGGACACTGGGGACCCCCGGGGACAGGGGTGAATTGGGGACCCCCGAGGCCAGGGGTGACCCTGGGGACATTGGGGACCCCCGGGGACCCCTGGGGACGACAGGGACCCCGGGACAGGGGGAACATTGGGGACCCCCGGGGACACTGGGGATAGGGGGACCCCCCGGGGACACTGGAGACCCCCAGGGATAGGGAGGAATTGGGGACCCCCGGCGACACTGGGGACCCCCGAGGACAGGGGTGAATTGGGGACCCCCGGGGACAGGGGTGACGCTGGGGACAGTGGGGACCCCCAGGGACATTGGGGATAGGGGGACCCCCCGGGGACACTGGGGAACCCCAGGGATAGGGAGGAATTGGGGACCCCCGGGGACATTGGGGACCCCCAGGGATAGGGGTGACCCCGGGGACATTGGGGACCCCCGGGGACATTGGGGATAGGGGGACATTGGGGACCCACAGGGACATTGGGGACCCTCGAGGACAGGGAAGAATTGGGGACCCCCGGGGACAGTGGGGACCCCCAGGGATAGGGGTGACCCTGGGGACATTGGGGACCCCCAGGGTCAGGGGTGAATTGGAGACCCCCAGGGACATTGGGGACCCCCGGGGACACTGGGGATAGGGGGACACTGGGGACCCCCAGGGATAGGAGTGAATTGGGGACCCCCGGGGACATTGGGGACCCCCAGGGATAGGGGTGACCCTGGGGACATTGGGGACCCTCGAGGACAGGGGTGACTTGGGGACCCCCGGGGACAGTGGGGACCCCAGGGACAACAGAGACCCCAGAGACCCTGGGGACGTTGGGGACCCCCGGGGACATGGGGGACCCCCAGGGATAGGGTTGACACCCGGGGACATTGGGGACCCCCAGGGATAGGGGTGACCCTGGGGACATTGGGGACCCCTGGGGACAGGGGTGAATTGGGGACCCCCAGGGACATTGGGGACCCCCAGGGATAGGGGTGACCCTGGGGACATTGGGGACCCCCAGGGATAGGAGTGAACTGGGGACCCCCGGGGACATTGGGGACCCTCGAGGACAGGGAAGAATTGGGGACCCCCGGGGACAGTGGGGACTCCGGGGGACAGTAAAGAATTGGGGACCCCTGGGGACATTGGGGACCCCCAGGGATAGGGGTGACCCTGGGGACATTGGGGACCCTCGAGGACAGGGGTGAATTGGGGACCCCCAGGGACATTGGGGACCCCCAGGGATAGGGGTGACCCTGGGGACATTGGGGACCCTCGAGGACAGGGAAGAATTGGGGACCCCCGGGGACAGTGGGGACCCCCAGGGATAGGAGTGAACTGGGGACCCCCGGGGACATTGGGGACCCCTCCCCTGGCTCTGCTGTCCCGGGGCTGGGGGCCCCCGAGGACACCGGACCCCAACAATTGCCGCTGGGGGGGGGGGCCTGGGGGGGGTCTTGGGGGGGACAGGTGACAGTGAGGGTGACTATGGGGGTTCAGGGGGGTCCCCAAAACCTACGTGTGTGTGGGTCCCCCCCCCAGGGTCCCGGCGCTGGCCGTGGTCATCCTCCTGGTCCTGGCCGCGGCGCTGGCCGATGGTAAGGGGGGTCCGGGGGGGGGTCCGGGGGGGTCCGGGGGGGGGGGGGCGGGGGGATCCTGGGAGGGGTCCACGTGGAACCTGGGGGCCCCCCAGACCGGGGGTCCCAGTGGGTGCTGCCACCCCATCCGCGCGGGGACACCCCAATCTCCCTGTAGGGAGGGGGGGTGGGGTGGGGGGACACCCCCCCCCCGCCTCGGTCCAGCCCCCCCACCGTGGGGGAGGGGGTCCCCCATCCCCTCTCTGCCCCCCCCCCCCCCCCCGTGTCCCCCCAGAGCCCGCGAGCAGCCTGGACGTGGCAGAGGGACAGACGCCAGGTAGGGGGGGGGGGGGGGGGGGGGCTGGTGCCTCAGTTTCCCCCACCCTTGGGGTGGGGGGGGCAGAGTGTGGGTGCCCCCCCACCCCCCCCAAGCTCATGCACGACCCCCCCCCCCCGTTTCCAGAGCCCGTCAGCCCCGCCAAGCTGGAGGCCTCCGGAGAGAGTGAGTGGGGGGGGGGGGGGGGGGGGGCTCTGCTGGGGGGCTGGACCCCCGGCTGGGGGAGGGGAGGGGGTTTGGGACCCCCCCCCCCCGGCCCCTCCTGATGTCCCTGTCCCCTCCCAGGTGACCTCAGCACCCCGGCACAGCGCGCGGGCAAAGGTAGGGCACGGACCCCTCCCCCCCGGCTGGGGGACCCCCCCACAGGGCAGAGACCCCCCCTCTCCCTGGGCTGGGGGACCCCCCCTCAGGGCAGAGACACCCCTCCCCCATGCCCAGGGACCCCCCAACATGGGCAGAGACCCCTCCCCAGCAGGTGAAGACCCGCCCCCAGTGCCCAGGGACCCCCCCAAGAGGGAACAGACCCCCACCCCGCTCCCAGGGACCCCCCCGACATGGGCAGAGACCCCTCCCCAGCAGGTGAAGACCCCCACCCCGGTCCCAGGGACCCCCCCAACCCAGGCAGAGACCCCTCCCCAGCAGGTGAAGACCCACCCCCAGTGCCCAGGGACCCCCCCAGAAGGGAACAGACCCCCACCCCACTCCCAGGGACCCCCCCGACATGGGCTGAGACCCCTCCCCAGCATGAAGACCCCCACCCCGGTCCCAGGGACCCCCCCCAACATGGGCAGAGACCCCTCCCCAGCATGAAGACCCCCACCCTGTGTGCAGGGACCCCCCAACATGGGCAGAGACCCCTCCCCAGCATGTGAAGACCCGCCCCCAGTGCCCAGGGACCCCCCCAAGAGGGAACAGACCCCCACCCCGCTCCCAGGGACCCCCCCGACATGGGCAGAGACCCCTCCCCAGCAGGTGAAGACCCCCACCCCTCTCCCAGGGACCCCTCCGACATGGGCAGAGACCCCTCCCCAGCAGGTGAAGACCCCCACCCCGGTCCCAGGGACCCCCCCGACATGGGCAGAGACCCCTCCCCAGCAGGTGAAGACCCACCCCCAGTGCCCAGGGACCCCCCCAGAAGGGAACAGACCCCCACCCAGTGCCCAGGGACCCTCCAACGCAGGCAGAGACCCCTCCCCAACCATGGCTCCCCCCCCTCGCCCACCCCCCGCAGGTCTGACCCCCTCCAGCTTCGTGGGCGACGCGCGGCGGGAGACCCCCGGCAGCGACTCCTCCTCCAGCCTGGAGCCCCCCCCCAGCGACTCCTCCGGCACGGACCCCCTCGCCCGGGGCGGTGGGTGCTGACACTCTGCCCCTCCCCCCACCTCTGCGGGGGGGGGCTGGGGGGGGTCACCTCTGCCCCCCCGGTGGGTGCTGACCCACCCCCCCGCTTTCCCTCCCCCCCCCCCCCCCCCCCCGCAGGTCTCGTCGGGGGTCTCCAGGCACAGTCCAACGAGTCGGAAGAGGGTGAGGGTCCCGCGGATGTGCCCCCCCCCCCCCAAATCCACCGGGGGGGGAACCCAGCTCAGGGCTGCTACGGGGGGTCCTGGGGTGGGGGCAGGGGGCACACAAACTGGGACGGGGGGCCACCATGGGCAGGGGGCATGGGGCCACCATGGGCCAGGGATGTGGGGCCACTGTGGTCGGGGGCCACGGGACCACCATGGGCCGGGGACACGTGGCCACCATGGTCCGGGGACACATGGCCACCATGACCCAGGGATGTGGGGCCACCATGGGCCAGGGACACATGGCCACCATGGGCAGGGGACACATGGCCACCATGACCCAGGGATGTGGGGCCACCATGGGTGTGGGACACGTGGCCACCATGACCCAAGGACGTGGGGCAACCATGGGCTGGGGACACGTGGCCACCATGGGCGGGGGATGTGGGGCCACCATGGGCCGGGGACAGGTGGCCACCATGACCCAGGGATGTGGGGCCACCATGGGCCAGGGACACGTGGCCACCATGACCCAGGGATGTGGGGCCACCATGGGCCGGGGACACGTGGCCACCATGGGCCAGGGATGTGGGGCCACCATGGGCTGGGGACATGTGGCCACCATGGCCCAGGGACACATGGCCACCATGGGCAGGGGACACATGGCCACCATGACCCAGGGATGTGGGGCCACCATGGGTGTGGGACACGTGGCCACCATGGGCGGGGGATGTGGGGCCACCATGGGCCGGGGACAGGTGGCCACCATGACCCAGGGATGTGGGGCCACCATGGGCCGGGGACACGTGGCCACCATGGGCCAGGGACGTGGGGCCACCATGGGCTGGGGACACGAGGCCACCATGACCCAGGGACGTGGGGCCACCATGATCCAGGGATATGGGGCCACCATGGGTGGGGGACACATGGCCACCATGACCCAGGGATGTGGGGCTGCCATGGGCCGGGGACACATGGCCACCATGACCCAGGGATGTGGGGCCACCATAGACTGGGGAGACGTGGCCACCCTGACCCAGGGCCGTGTGGCCACCATGACCTGGGGACGTGTGGCCACCATGACCTGGGGCCACGTGGCCACCATAAGCTGGGGACAAGGGGCCACCATGGGCCGGGGCTGTGTGGCCACCCAAATCCATGACGTGGCCACCCCAAGCCAGGGCCCTGTGGCCACCCCGGGCCCCCTCGCACCCCCCCCCCCTCCCCGGGGTGTGTCCCTGTGGGGAGGGGGTGTCCGGGAGGGGTGTCCCTGTGGGGAGGGGGTGTCCAAGGGGTGTCCCTATGGGGAGGGGGAGTCCTGGGGGGTGTGTCCCCGTGGGGACAGGGTGTCTGTGGGGGCTGTCCCTGTGGGGAAGGGGTGTCCGGGGGTTTGTCCCTGTGGGGAGGGGGTGTCAGGGTGGGTGTCCCTGTGGGGAGAGGGTGTCCATGGGGTGGGGTGTCCCTGTGGGGAGGGGGTGTCCTGGAGGGTGTGTCCCTGTGGGGAGGGGGTGTCTGTGGGGTGGGGGTATCCCTGTGGGGAGGGGGTGTCCAGGGTGGGTGTCCCCGTGGGGAGGGGGTGTCCTGGGGAGAGGGTGTCCATGGGGAGGGGGTGTCCGTGGGGTGCCCCTATGGGGAGGGGGTGTCTGGGGGGTGGGGAGGTCCCTGTGGGGAGGGGGTGTCCGGGGGAGGTGTGTCCCTATGGGGAGGGGGTGATAGGGGGGGTGTCCCTATGGGGAGGGGGTGTCCGTGGGGTGGGGGGATCCCTGTGGGGAGGGGGGATCCCTATGGGCAGGGGGTGTCCGGGGGAGGTGTGTCCCTATGGGGAGGGGGTGTCAGGGGGGGGGTCCCTGTGGGGAAGGGGTGTCCTGGGGGGGGTCCCTGCCAGCCCCCCAGCTCCGGCCCCTCCCCTTCCCGCAGGGCTGGAGCGGGACACGGACTCGGAGGAGGCGTTGGCATCCCAAGGTGACCGGGGGGGGGGGCAGGGGGGGTGGGGGGCACTGGGGGGGGGGTCGTGGGGACGTGGGGGCTGACCCAGCCTCTCCCCCCCCCCCCCCCCCCCAGGGATCTGAGCCGGAGCTGCGACACCGCCCACCCCCCACTCTCCCTGCTGCCCCTCCCCCCCCGCCGTGTCCCCCTGCATCGGGTCACCCCCGCCCCCCCCCGTGCGCCCCCTCCCCAGCCCCACGGCCCGGCCTGCCCCCCTCCCCAATACTGCTGGGGGGGGGGGGGGCTGTGGGGTGCCCGGGAGGCGGGGCCTGCTGTGGGGTGGGGGCCGTGGGGGTGGCTGGACCCCCCCATGTGCCCCTGGGGCTGGGGGCTGCGAACAGAGCAGCCCCCCCCCCCGCCCCCTCTGTCCCACCCCCAACGCCCCCCCCCCCAATAAAGGTCTTTGCAGCAGCCGCGTGATGTGGTGGAGTGGGGGGGGGGGGCGGGGGGCTTGGGGGGTGGGGGTGGGGATGGAGGTGTGGACCCCCCCCAGTGTTTTCCAGCGTTTCAGGACCTGGGGAGGGGGCGACCCCCAACGTGGGGGGAGGGGGGCTGGAGGTGAGCGAGGGGAGACCCCCCCCGCGTTGTGGGGGTCCGAGCGTTACGGCCCCCCCGGGGCGAGGGGCTCCAGCAGCGTCCAGGGACCCCCACCCATCACTGAGTGACGTCACTGGGGGACCCCCACCCATCGTGGGGGGTGGCATCGCACCCGTGGGACCCCCACCCATCACTGAGTGACGTCACTGCGGGACCCCCACCCATCACTGTGGGTGGCATCGCACCCGTGGGACCCCCACCCATCACTGCGGGACCCCCACCCATCACTGGGTGACGTCACTGGGGGACCCCCACCCATCGTGGGTGGTGTCATCGGAGCCGTGGGACCCCCAACCGTCACTGGGGGACCCCCACCCATTTCTGTGGGTGGCATCGTACCCTGGGACCCCCCACCCATCACTGGGTGACATCGCTGGGGGACCCCCACCCATCACTGTGTGTGACATCACATGCTGAGAGACCCCCACCCATCTCTGTGTGGCAACGCACCTAAGGGACCCCCCACCCATCACTAGGTGACGTCACTGGGGGACCCCCACCCATGGTGGGGGGTGTCATCGCACCCAAGGGACCCCCCACCCATCACTGGGTGACATCACACGCCGAGGGACCCCCCACCCATCACCGTGGCAGCATCACACGCCCAGGGACCCCCCCCCCCGGGCACCTCAGGCTGCCCACGACCCCGGTGGGACCCCGGCATCCCCCCCCCGCCCCCCCCCCCGGTATCCAGCCCAGCACATCCTGGAACGGCTGGAAACCGACACGGGGGGGGGGGGGGGGGGGGGGGGAGCCGGGATTTTGGGATGGGGGGGGCAGGGAGATGGGTACCCGGGATTTTGGGATGGGGGGGGGGGCAGGGAGCCGGGTACCCGGGATTTTGGGGGGGGGGGGGGCGGGGCAGGGAGCCGGGCACCCAGGTTTTTGGGCTCCGGGGGGGGCAGGGAGATGGGTACCCGGGATTTTGGGATGGGGGGGGGGCAGGGAGCCGGGCACCCAGGTTTTTGGGCTCCGGGGGGGGCAGGGAGATGGGTACCCGGGATTTTGGGATGGGGGGGGGACAGGGAGCCGGGCACCCAGGTTTTTGGGCTCCTGGGGGGGCAGGGAGATGGGTACCCGGGATTTTGGGGGGGGGGGGCGGGGCAGGGAGCCGGGCACCCAGGTTTTTGGGCTCCTGGGGGGGCAGGGAGATGGGTACCCGGGATTTTGGGATGGGGGGGCGGGGCAGGGAGATGGGTACCCGGGATTTTGGGATCTGGGGGGGGGCAGGGAGCTGGGCACCCAGGTTTTTGGGCTCCGGGGGGGGCAGGGAGATGGGTACCCGGGATTTTGGGATGGGGGGGGGACAGGGAGCCGGGCACCCAGGTTTTTGGGCTCTGGCGGGGGGGTGGGGGCAGATTCCAGGGGCTGTATCCCGTGAAATTCCCAGAGAACAGAGACTCCAGGTGCCGTTGGATTTATATATATTTGTCTGTATAGAGATATTTATATATTTATAGGGGGGGGGGAGGGGGGGGTTCTTCCTCTCTCCTGTAAAAATCCAAAATACAGTTTTCCGGTTGGACGATCCCGGCTGGAAATGTACAAATTTGGGGGCTTTTTTTTTTTTTTTTTTAACCGCTCAGCGAAAATCCATAAAAAAACCGCCTCCCCCCCCCCCCCTCCCCCCAACAAGGCAGGATGAAGCCGGGTTTTTTGGGGGGCACCCCCTCCCATCCCACTCCCCAACATCCCGGAGCGCCGCGGCGGGATCCCACCCTCCGGCGTCAGCGTTTTCCTTCTCCCGGTATAAAAATCCCATCGGATCCGGTTATCCGGCCTCCCCCCGGGGGGCTGGGGGGGGCGGGGGGTGAGGAGGGATAACGGGGGGGGTGTGTGGGGGGGGTGTTTTCCCGTTGGGAAGCGGGAGCGACGCGGCCTCGCTGTCCGGGCAGGGGGGGTGCCAAGCGTTCCCGGGATGTCCGGGATCGGGATGGGAGGGGGTGTCTGGGGTGGGGGGGGGGGGATGTTTTCCGCGTTCGGGATCTAGAGCGGTTTTCCGAACACCGGGATACACACACGCACACGCACACACACACACACAGGACGGGGTTCCGCCCGGCGCCGCTGGGGGAGGGGCAGACACGAACCGGAGGGTGCGAAGCGCTTGGAATTTTTTTTTTTTTTTTTTTTTTTTTTCCCTTTCGCGTGGATTTTCCCCGTTTTTCCCGGCTTTAGGATATCGCAGGGTCCTTGGGTTTGGATTGTTCGTTGCCCGTCAAGAGGGACATGGTGGGATCTTCCGAGTATTCGTCTCCGTCCGTGAAATACAGCCCCTCCCCCAGCTCGAAGAATATCGGGAGGTCGCCGCTTCCCACGTCCACGGCGCTGGAATCCACCAGGAAGAGGGGCTGGGCCGTGTAGTGCACCAGCTGCTTCCCTGCAAGGAGACGGCTCTGGGACCGGGAAGGGTCGCCCGGCTGGGGAAGGGTCACCTGGCTGGGGAAGGGTCACCCGGCTGGGGAAGGGTCACCCGGCACCGGAAGGGTCACCCAGCACCGGAAGGGTCACCAGGCACCGGAAGGGTCACCCGGCACCAGAAGGGTCACCTGGCTCTGGGAAGGGTCACCCGGCTGGGGAAGGGTCACCCGGCTGCAGAAGGGTCACCTGGCACTGGGCAGGGTCACCCAGCTGCGGGAAGGGTCACCCAGCTCCAGAAGGGTCACCCGACACTGGGCTGGGTCACCCAGCACTGGAAGGGTCACCCAGCTCCTGAAGGGTCACCTGGCTGGGGAAGGGTCACCCGGCTGCGGGAAGGGTCACCCAGCTCCAGAAGGGTCACCCGACACTGGACTGGGTCACCCAGCACTGGAAGGGTCACCCAGCTCCTGAAGGGTCACCTGGCTGGGGAAGGGTCACCCGGCTGTGGGAAGGGTCACCCAGCTCCAGAAGGGTCACCTGGCTGGGGAAGGGTCACCCAGCTGCGGAAGGGTCACCCGGCGCTGGGAAAGGGTCACCCGGCGCTGGGCAGGGTCACCCGGCTGTGGAAGGGTCACCCGGCACCGGAAGGGTCACCTGGCACCGGAAGGGTCAGCCAGCACCAGAAAGGTCACCCGGCTGGGGAAGGGTCACCCGGCTGCGGAAGGGTCAACCGGCACTGGGCAGGGTCACCCGGCTGGGGAAGGGTCACCCGGCACTGGGCAGGGTCACCCGGCATTGGGCAGGGTCACCCGGCTCTGGGAAGGGTCACCCGGCTGGGGAAGGGTCACCTGGCACTGGGCAGGGTCACCCAGCTCCAGGAAGGGTCACCCGGCTCCAGAAGGGTCACCCGGCTGGGGAAGGGTTGCCTGGCTGCGGAAAGGTGACCCAGCACTGGGCAGGGTCACCCGGCATTGGGCAGGGTCACTCGGCTCTGGGAAGGGTCACCCGGCTGCGGAAGGGTCACCTGGCACTGGGCAGGCTGACCACAGAACTGGGAAGGGTGACCCTGGCACCGGGAAGGGTCACCCGGCTCTGGAAGGGTGACTCGGCACTGGGAAGGGTGAATGGACACCAGGAAAGCTGACCAGACACTGGGACAGCTGACTGGACAATGGGACAGTTAACTGGACACTGGGAAAGCTGACTGGACACTGGGAAAGCTGACTGGATACTGGGACAGTTAACTGGATACTGGGACAGTTAACTGGACACTGGGGTAGTTAACTGGACACTGGGACAGCTGACTGGACACCAGGACAGTTAACTGGACACTGGGACAGCTGACTGGACACTGGGACAGCCAACTGGACACCAGGACAGTTAACTGGACATTGGGACAGCTGACTGGACACCGGGACAGCTGACTGGACACCAGGACAGTTAACTGGACACTGGGACAGCTGACTGGACACCGGGACAGCCGACTGGACACCAGGACAGTTAACTGGATACTGGGACAGCTGACTGGACATCGAGAAAGCTGACTGGACACCAGGACAGTTAACTGGATACTGGGAAAGCTGACCGGACACTGGGAAAGCCAACTGGACACCAGGACAGTTAACTGGACACTGGGACAGCTGACCGGACACTGGGAAAGCTGACTGGACACCAGGACAGTTAACTGGATACTGGGACAGCTGACCGGACACTGGGAAAGCTGACTGGACACCAGGACAGTTAACTGGATACTGGGACAGCTGACCGGACACTGGGACAGCTGACTGGACACTGGGAAAGCTGACTGGATACTGGGAAAGCTGACTGGATACTGGGACAGCTGACTGGACATTGAGAAAGCTGACCGGACAGTGGGACAGCTGACTGGACACCAGGAAAGCTGACCGGATGCCGGGAGAGCTGGCCGAAGCGCTCCTCGCCGGGCAGCCCGTGATGATCCGGACTGGTGCCGGGCCCGTCGGCACAGCCAGGAGCTGTGTGGGACCATGGCAGCTCCAGCCGCTCCTGGTGCGGGTCCGGGGGCTTTTCCGTGCCCCCCCGGACACGGTGAGAGCACAGGGAGCAGCGCCCTGGCCGGGATGCACCCCGGGAACCCCCGGGGAGACACCCCCGGGGCGTGGGGGGTGGCCGGTGGGGACCTGGAGCGCGTCCGGTCGGAGCACCCACGTGGGATCTGCATCCCAGCGTCTCCGTGCGCAGCCGGAGCCGCCGTCCTGAGGGAATTCCAGGCTCATGCCACGGCCTCCTGCCCTCTCCCTGGCTCCCTCTGCTCCGTTCCCTCCCTCCGAGGCTTTCCACATCCCCGTTCCCTTCTCCAGGCTCAAGGGCCTCGTCTCCCTGACCCCAATTCCGGAGGAGAAACGGTTTTCCGTGGCCTCAGTTCCACGGAGTCGCCGAAGGGCGGGACGGTACCTGTGTCTGCCGTGGTGGCCTCCGTCTCCGTAGGTTTCTGCTGTTCCTGGGACGAGAGGAGATCCTGGATCTGCAGGGAGACAAATCGGGGCGTAAGGCGGGGGTCCCCGCTCCGGCACACCGCGACCGTCCCGCGCCGAGGCGGAGACGGACATCCGTAGGGATTTTGGGGCGGTGCCGGCGATCCCGCACGGATCCAGCTCCGGTTGCGGCATCCGGGTGGCCAACGGGGACCGGCTCGGGCAGCGCGTGACCCTGGCGACACCGATCCCCGTGCGCAGGTCCTGTCCCGCAACGGCGAGTCGAGGGCTTTTCGGCATCCCGGGATGTCGAATCCCAGGGAAAACCTTCGGAGGACGTTCCTAACGGGTCGCTTCGTCGTTAATTAAACGATTAATTAACTTCATTTAGCCATTGGAAGTCTTCTCGCCACCGCAGCTGCAGGTCCTGGCGCTGCACGAGCCACCCCGGCTCCGGCCTCGGACACGACCCCCTTCCGCACTCCCGTCCCGCCGGCAGGACCGGGAAAAGCCGGGATGTTGGTCAAAAAAATCCCCTTTGGAATGGGCGCGACCCCTCTGCGTCCCCCGGGAAGCTCCGCTCGCGCGGTCCCGGCGGGAAACCCGGCCACCCCCAGAGCCGGCGGCACCCGGAGAGGGGGCGCTGAGCCCGGAGCGGGATTCTCCCGCGGGATCGCTTTCCCTCCCTGGGTTTACACCCGGCTAATCCCGCGGCTACTCGTTGAAGCCACGGAAAAGCCACCTCAGCCCCGTGCGTGAGGGGCTACTCGGGACGGAGTTTTGGCTACCGCTCGGCGACCGCGAGCGCGCCGGGGAGCGCACGGCTCTTCCCGGCCACCATCCGGGAATCCCGCGATCCGACCTCCCGCCGGGATTTGCGGCGTGAAGGCTTGAGGGGGAGGAGAAAGCCCGTCGGAACGTCCAAGGTTTTAGAGGAGAAGGGAAAAACAAGGCGCAAACGGCCTTGATCCCGAGCGGAATCGCTGAGCTCTCGATTTCCGAGGGCGCCGGGGAAGATTCCCGCGGGAAACCCCGCTCCCGCGGCGCGACTCCCCCGCCGGGCGACACGAAGGAGCTCGTTTCCGAGGCGCTGAGCCTTCCCCGCTCGCCGCCTTCTCCTCCCAAATCCCGTTAATCCCTCGGCCCGCCCTCCCCGCCCCGTGCTACGCCAATCCCGGGATGCGCTCGAACCGGACACCGGAGCTCCGAGAAGGATTCCGCCACCGCTCCAGCGCCGGAGCGCTCCGGGGGGGGGGTTGGGACTCTCCGGATCGGAGCGCGACGTCCACGGTGCTGATTGAATCATCCCAGCTCCGCGGGTTCCCAGGGCCCCTCTCCCACATCCCCTTCCCTCCGGGCCCGCCTGGACGCCGCTCGGAGCCTTTCCCGCCGTCGCGGAGCGGCCGGACACGCAGTCCATCCCGGAATTTTAGCCGGCACTCACGCTGGCGAGGCTGCTGTCCAGGTCCGGGAGGTTCATGTCCGTGACCGTCATGGAGGGGCTGAAGAGCTGCCGGAGGGGAGGAGCGGTTAGCGCGGGAAAAGCAAGGCAAAGGCGGGAATTCGGGGTCGGAGAGAGCGTGGGCGGGTCCGCGCGCCGGCACGCGGGAACGCCGGAGGCGGGAAGCGCGATACTCACGTCTAGCAGCGCGCTCGTGTCCACGCTGAAGCCGTGCGTGGTCAGCATGGTCTGGAGGTTATCCAGGTTGGAATCGATGGTGTCCAGGTGGTCGTTGAGTTCATTCCTGCGCCAGAGCGGAGCGCAAGAGGTCAGGGCGGAAGAGCTTCTCCCGGGATTTGGGTTTCCGAACGGAATTTATCCCCCCCAAAGGGCCGCGACGCTACTAAACCCCGAGCCGGGGCGCGGGGCCGGGATGCCGGCTGCTGCGTGGATGCTGGATCCGGTGGGTTCCGGCCTCCGGCTCTCGCCCCGCGGGCACGGACGCCGGATCCAGACCCCGGCGGTGCCGTGTCCCTTCTCCGTGCCCCGTTCTCCGGTCGGAGCGTGGAGATACGGCTGGGACTCTTCCTCCCGAGGAAGAGCAGCGGGGGCGGAAGGAGACACGGCGATTTCCGCAAGCTCCGCGGGCGGATCCCGGGAATTCCGCAAGCGGGACACGGGGACCTTCGAGGGGAATCGCCCCCTTCCTCTGCCGAAGGGGCAACGCTGAAGCGGGAACGGGGAGTCGCCAACCGGCCAGTGACCCTGCGCCGCTGGTCCCGCTCGGCTGTGCCGGGTTACATCCGGCACCAGGCCAGGTCTGCCATCCAAAAACGCTCCCAGAGCAGGGAAAACAGAGGGAGAGGGCGATTCTTCGGAGTGGGAAGAGTTTTCCGTAACTTTCCAAGCGCGCCGTGGGAAGCGGAAGCAGGGTCTCCGTGAGACGTCAGCCCAACGGAGCCACGCGTGCCGAGGAAGGATGCCAGGAGCTCTCCGTGTCTCCTCCGGAGACGGGAAGGCTCCGAAGGCGAGGAGACCCTCTCCACGGCAAGCTCCCAATGCCTCGCTCCGCTTTCTGCCTGCCAATCCTCCCGGAAGAACAACGAATCCCGGGAACGCAGCACGCCTCGCTCCAGCGCCGCTCGCTCGGCTCCCGGGACGGCGCCGCGGAGCCGGCTCCGGCGAGAGCCGCGGCGTCCGGATTTACCGTCTGGGAGGGAGCTATGGAAAAACAGGACCGGCGTTCCCAACGGATCCGCTCTCCGTGGGTTCGATTCCCGGTCTCTGGCCCCGGGGGAAGACCGACGGAGGCAGGAGGAAGCGCGCGGCCTGCCTCTCTCCGCCGGGAAGCTGATCCGAGCTGGTGGTCAGGAAGCTGGTTTTAATGGGAAAAGGCACATTTTGGTCTGGAAGCTACGGAGAAAACTCCGTCTGCCCATCCCTCGGGATGCTTCCCGCCCGCTGCCGCCTCGGCAGGCACGTTACTGCCAGGGCCCGGCGCCACCGCTCGCATCCGGGGCCGCGACGGGAACATCCCTCCCAGGAAGGACCTGCAGCTCCCGGGAAGCTCCGGCGCTGGGATCTCACAGCCGGTGTTACAGCGTGGAGCAGATCCCAGCGTTCCCAGCCCGGCTCCGTGTCCCTTCTGCTCCCAACCCTACCAAGCACAGGCTGCCGGCGTTCCCAGAAGTGACCGGCTGGGCACCGGACCCTTCCGGGTGACAAGCGACTCCCGCTCCTCCGAGCTGGAAGCGCTGAAGCTGTACGGAGCTGCTTTTCCATCCTATTTTGCCTTCCTTTCCGAGTGATCCGGATCCTAAAAACGAGCTGCCAGCGGGGCTTGGCAATGCCGACCGCTTCGTCCCGGGATTCCCTCCGGGCCATCGTGGGATCGTGGAATGGTTCGGGTGGGAAAAGCCCTCTGGGAGGATGGATTCCGTTATCCTGGCATGGCCAAACCCACCCCAACCCCCATCCCCGAGGGTCACATCCACGTGTCCCTGAAACCCCTCCCAGGGTGGGGACTCCCCCCTCCCTGGGCAGCCCCTTCCCACCCTGACAGCCCTTTCCAGGCAGCAATTGCCCCGAGATCCCACCTGACCCCCCCGGCACAACTCCAGGCCGCTCCCTCTTGTCCCATCCCTCGGGAGAAGGGACCAACCCCCCGGGATTCGCGGTGCGGCCCCCCCAGTGTCCAGCACAGGGGGCGATCCCTGCCCTGCCCCTGATGCCCACCGGGATGCCGCTGGCTCCTTGGCCACCCGGGCACACGCCGGCTCCTGCCCAGCCGCTGCCACCACCCCCCAGGCCCTTTCCCGTGGGCAGTTTCCCAGCCCCTCGTCCTGGAGCGCTGCCGGGGGCTGCTGTGGCCCAAGGGCAGGACCCGGCCCTCGGCCGTGCTGCCCCTCACGCGGTGCCCTCGGCCCCTGGATCCAGGATTCTGGCCTGGATGGATTTTGTCCTGATTTGGGATGGGGTTTACTATGGAGACCCTTTATCGGACCAGCGTGGTCACGTCGGCCGCGGGAAGTTTCATTGTTCCGTCATCAAAAAACCGGAAAACGCCTTGGAAGAAGCAGCCCCCGAGCTGCCGGCGCTTCCCGAGGCAACGCCGCGTTCCCGGCGTTCGGGGATGAGGTTCCCAGGCCTCAACACCAGGATGGCCAACGGCAGCAAGGAATTCCCTGCCGGGAGCACCCAGAAGGTCGGGAAGCGGTTCGGGAAGGACTCTGCGGTGTTGGGTTGAGTTGGCCAAGAATCCTCCTCTCCCAAAATGTTGTCGGCGAGACAAACTCCCCCGGATGCGGGTCATGGAATCATGGAATGGTTTGGGTGGGGAAGGGACCTTAAAGCCCACCCAGGGACACCTTCCCCTGGACCAGGTTGCTCCAAGCCTCATCCAGCCTGGCCTTGGACACTGGAAGCTTTAAGTTCCCTTCCCAACCAAACCATTCCACGATCTGCGAGGAGATTCCAAGATCTCCATACGGATAAACCCACTGGGGAGCGACGCCGGGCGCTGCGTGCCCGCCTCGTGCCGAAGCACGTAGGTGAAGCCTTTATCCCGTGCGACGTTCCGGGGTTGAGGAGAAACGCATCCGAGCTCGGAGCGCCGCGGCCGGAGCAGCCGGCGGTTCCCTGCCCGGTTGTAACCGCTTGGATTGTGGAAGCGGAACGCCGTGTTCCACGGGGCGAGGGGTTAATCCTGAGCGTGGAGCGACAGGGGTGGGATCCAAGCGCTGCTCCAAGCAGGAGAGGAACGGGAAAGCGGGGTGACTTGCAGGGAGAGCCGCGCGACGGGGAGCTCCGGGCCAAATCCCGAGGTTTTGTAAAGCAACGGCGGGCCGGGCGGCGCGATCCGAGCGCGGGCGGCGTGGGAACGGCTCTTACTTGTCGAGGCAGGCGACGCTGAGGCACTTTTCCGGGGGCTGGGGCTGCGCGGGGCCGTCGCCGTCGGCCGCCGTCGTGGTGCCGGGCTTGTTCTCCTGGAGGATGGAGTCGATGAAGGTGGAAGGGAAGAGGGAAGGCTCCACGCCGGGATTCCCTGGGCTGCTCTCCTCCAGCTGGGGGCTGCGGGTGGGACTAGGGGGTTCTTCCTTGATCCGGACCACGGGGCTACTCCTGAAAGGGATGAAAATCCCAGTCACCGAAAGCGCTCTTCCCCGATCCCGATCCCGTCGGCACAGCGAGCACCGATTCCGCAAGCTCGGCGGGTTTCTCGGGGCGGGACGCGGACCCCCCCCGCGGGAAGCTGGGATGAGGTGAAGTTACGGGGAGGAGGGAGGGGAGTTTTTTGGGAATAACCCGGCGCGTGGACCCTTCACGGACGTCCCCGCGCCGGGATGCGCGACACCGTCGTCCCCGGAGCAGCGGCGTCTGAACCGGACGGCGGGCGGAGAAAGCCCCGGATCGGCCTCTGACGGAAGCATCCAGGCGTTTTCGGAGGTGTTATTTCTTTGGGAAGGGGCTTTTTTTGGGTGGTTTTACCCCACCCCCTCCCCCCCGGACTCGCCGTTTCGGGGCTGCACGAAGGGCAGGGGGCGTACGGTCCGTATTGCCGAGCCAGCGCTCCGGGCAGGGGGTCTTCAAGGCAATAAATGGAATTTGGGGGTGGCTCAGCACCTCAGGGAAGCGGCAGTGCCGGGAATAACCCCGTGAAGGGGAAGGAGGAAGGATGTGGGAGACCAGAGGCTGAGGGAAGGTGGGTCCTTCTACCCCGGAGCAGCTCAGGGAGCTCCGGAGCCGCCGCCGGGGGCGTTTGTAAGGAGGGGGAGAAGCCGACCGCGCTCCCAGGACGGTGGACGCGGCGCAGGATGGAGCAGACGGGCCAAGGAACGCGGCTTCCTCGTGGAAACCGAACCGGGACACCCCCCCGGAGAGGTTCACGCTGGGAAGAGGAGGGAGAGTTGTTTGGAAAAGGTGGATTGAAGGTCAACAAAGCCGACCCAACGCTCCGAAACCCGCGGAGCGGGTGGTGTCCCGGATGAGAGTATCCCAGGGGGACGGCTCCGGGTGACGTCCGGGTGAGCGCGATCGAGTTCAACCTCTGGATCCGGCTGCGTTTCCCAGCGGTGGCCGAGGGAATTTTTAACGGAGGAGGAACGTTCTGACGGTGTTTTGACACCGATTTGGCTCCGATTTTCCGGGAGCGACAGCGTACCTCTCGTCCAGACTGCCGCTGGGAGATGCCGAAGGGCTGGGTTGGGCCAGTTCCGTCACGTCGGAGATAATGGGACCAGAGTTGGCCGAAGAATCCGGGGAATAGAGGTTGGAGCCACTGTATGCGGGGGAAGAAGCCTGAAATGACAATCACAGCATTCGCCGCGTGAAGCGTCTGGGAACGTATCCCGGACGCCGAGCCCCGGATGGGAGACGGAGCGGGAGGAGGAATCCCAGTGCCGGAGGACCCAGGGAAGGAGGCGGCGTGGGATTCGACGCCGTGCCCCGGCAAGAGGCTGCTGCCGAGCCAGAGCGATGCTGAACCCCCCCCAAAATTGGAATTCTGGATGGAAAAGTTCATTTTCTCGGAAAGGAGGGAATGTTAAAGGGAAAAAGATGGGATTCTGATTCCGGATCGCTCAGCGCTCGGCGTTCTAAAGCCCAGATTTTCAGCTTTCCCATTCCACGAAACCCCGGTTCTTTTTTCCTTACGCAAAAGCCAAAATCCACACGGCCGGAGAGAGACCACGGAACGGTCTTGCTCAGCTGCCTCCTCTGGAGCCATCTCCTGGCCCTGCCGGGAAAACCCTGCTCCGTCCTTCCCTTCAGATGAACGAACGGATCCGATGATCCGAAAGGTCTTTTTCAGCCTAACAGACTCGATGATTCCATAAATCTCGGACTGTGTCCCCTTTCGCCGCTCCCTTGCTGCACGCCCCGCAGGATGGCTCACACCAGCCTTTCCTGAGGCGACGTGGCCACCGGTTCATGGGATGGTTTGGGTGGGGAGGGACCCCAAAGCCCACCCAGCGCCCCCACTGCCACGGGCAGGGACCCCTTTCAGAGCCCAGGGTGCCCCCAGCCTCATCCAGCCTGGCCTTGGGCACTCCCAGGGATGGGGCATCCCCAGCTGCTCTGGGAACCTGTCCCAGTGCCCCCCACCCTCTGCGGGAAGAATTCCTTCCCCATGGCCCAGCTCCATCTCCCTCTGCCCGTTCCAACCCGTCACCCCTTGGCCTGTCACCCCCCGCCCTTGGAAAAGCCCCCCCAGCTTTCCTGTCCCTCCCGGCACTGGAAGGGGCTCCAAGGTCTCCCCGGAGCCTTCCCTGCTCCAGGCTGAACCCCCCAGCCCCCCCAGCCTGTCCCCATGGCAGAGGGGCTCCAGCCCTCGGAGCATCCCCGTGGCCTCCTCTGGCCTCTCTCCAACAGCTCCGTGTCCTCCTGCTGGTGGGGGCCCCAGAGCTGGAGGCAGAACTGCAGGGGGGGTCTGCCCAGAGCAGAGCAGAGGGGCAGAATCCCCTCCCTCTCCCTGCTGGCCACGCTGCTGCGGATCCAGCCCGGGATGGGGTTGGTTTCTGGGCTCCAGCGCACACGGCCGGCTCCTGGCCAGCCCCTTGCCCCCAGCCCCCCAACTCCTTCTCCCCAGGGCTGGTCCTGATCCATTCCCTGCCCAGCCAGGCCTTGTGCTGGGATTTAGCACAGGCGAGACGACGGCACGGACACGGCCCCTCCGCTCTCTCCCAATTCAGCAGAACCCTGACGATTAACCCAATTGGAGCCCAGCCGCCGGGCTCGCGACCGTGTCCCTGGGGCCCCGACTCCGGGTCTCCCTGCGTTTTCCACAAGCCGGACTCTTCCCACGGACAACGCACGGAGCGCGGCAGCGTTGGGATCCAGCGCGCTCGTGGGCAGCTCGCTCGGAAAAACCCGCCCCCCCCGGCGCTTCTCCGTGCCGCTGGAAATCCATCAAGGATGAGAAAAGGCGACCACTGGTGTTGCCCATAACCGGGATAATCCGGAGGTACCTGGAAAAGCTCCGGGTGGTTCTGCGTTTTCGCTCCGCGCCGGAATAACGGCGCTTTGAAAACCGAGATCAGAGGGTTTGCCGGGAGCTGGCAGCGGAACAGAGAGCTCCCGCGGTGGGTGGTCTCACTGGGGGCTCTAATGGGGCCGAGCTGTTTCGGTTCTCCGGGAAAACGCTCCCCAGGATCACGCCGGCACGGCAGGGTAGCTCGGCACCGAGCCGCGGGCCCCACCGGGACGGCCCTGCGGCGGCACGGACGGGATCGCACCCTGGAATTGGGGAAGGGCTTTGATTTCGCCGCCAAGAGCCGGTGTGGGAGCTCGGCCACGTTCCCGGCTGGAAAGCGCTGCTCCTGGAGCAGCGGGATAACGAAGCACACTTGGAGCCCGGCTTTTGCCAAGAAGCAGCAGCTGTTTTTTCGTGCCGGGCAAGCAGGGGGGGCGCAGACCGAGGGAGTGGTCCCCAGTTTAAGCGGAGCGGTTTCCCAAGGCGCGCGCCGATACGGACCAGATCAAAGGGAGCAGCTAATCCGAAAACCACCCGCGTCACGACGCGGGATTTATCGCGGAGCGGTTTGGGTGGGAAGGGACCTCAAAGCCCACCCAGTGCCCCCCACCATGGGCAGGGACCCCTTCCACAGCCCAGGGTGCTCCCAGCCTCATCCAGCCTGGCCTTGGACACTCCCAGGGATGGGGCATCCCCAGCTGCTCTGGGAACCTGTCCCAGTGCCCCCCACCCTCTGCGGGAAGAATTCCTTCCCCATGGCCCAGCTCCATCTCCCTCTGCCCGTTCCAACCCGTCACCCCTTGTCCTGTCACCCCCTGCCCTTGGAAAAGCCCCCCCAGCTTTCCTGTACCCCCTGGCACTGGAAGGGGCTCCAAGGTCTCCCCGGAGCCTTCCCTGCTCCAGGCTGAACCCCCCAACCCCCCCAGCCTGGCCCCATGGCAGAGGGGCTCCAGCCCTCGCAGCATCTCCGTGGCCTCCTCCGGCCTCGCTCCAACAGCTCCGTGTCCTCCTGCTGCTGGGGGTCCCAGCGCTGGATTCAGCGGATTAGCCCAGTCCCGGGGCGATTAAATCCGACAGCGACCCAGCGCGTCGCTCCCGTCAGCTGGAAGCGCCGAGCCTGGCAGCTCCCGCTCGGCCAGAGCCGTGGAAGCGGCTTTCCAGATCCCGGGGCACGGGATGAGGCTCCCAGTCCTCCCCAGATCCCGCAGTTTACGGCAGGAAGACGGGCGGGTCTGGCATTCCGAGTCGTGCCGAGAGGGTTTGTGTGTGGGAACGCTGCAGCTCCCAGGTCAAAAGGGAAAGAGCAACCGGAGCGATCCCGCTCCTCCGGCTTCCGAGGCCGTTCGAACTCAACACACAGAGAGCCGGGAGCGGGTCCGGGGCTCATCCGGAGGAGGATTCAGGGCTGGCGTTAAGGGGTTGGGAAGAGATTCCTTGTGTTCCTCGGAGTTACGGGGAGCGGCGCGCCGAAACGCACACCGAAAGGATGGGGTGGGGGGAGGCAAAACCCCTGGATTCGCCGGGATCCAGCAGGAATTCGAGGGATGATCCCAAATATACGTTCACCCCTCCATGGACGCGGCGTCACCGCGAGGCCACCGCCTGCAGGCGGCCGGGCGAGGGGCAGCCAGGACAACACGGCACTCCCCCCTCCGCAGCGAGGCCAAGGCTCCTTCCCTCTGGAATACGCTGCCGGGAAACCCCCCCACCTTCCAATTTCCCACTCGCCCTCTCACCTCCAGGCTTTGATACCGCACAACATTTCTTAATCCGGGGATTCCGGCCGCTTCGCTCCGCTCTTCCCACCCTGCTCCCTACCTCCACGGACACGAGTCGGCTCTGCGCACCGGGATCTCGGCTCCCACGGCTGGGCGCTGCCCCCCGACCCCTTCCCGGACCAAAAGCGGGATTCTTTGGAGGGAATCATGCTCGTTATCCACGCTCAGGGATTAATTAGGCGAGATCGAGCCAATGTTTTGGAGGGAGACGCCGGAAAAACGGCGCCCCTCCGCACGGAGCCGCATCCGCGTCCCCCCTCCCCGAGTCCCGTACTTACGGCGTAAGGGGATGAGCCGTGGACGTGCTCCAGGGAGTACTGGCGACTGTATTTCGGCATGGAATGTGCTGAACCGCCGTCGTTCAACATCAGGGGGCTGAAAAACATTCCCAAAAAACCCACCGGAGTTACCGCGCCGCCGCCATCGGACTCTCTCGGGCATCAAGTCATCCCTCACAACCCACTGCACCCCGACCCCACCCGAGGGGCCCAGCACCGCGCGCCAGTGGCCAGGAGGGGCGAGGGGGGTGGGCACGGCGGAGGAAGGCAACAGCCCCCCAACCCCTGGCTCCGTCACCGGCCTCAGGGGACGTTTTCCTCGCCCCTGGTCACCTCCTTTTGCCGGCCGGCGTTGCTCGGTTGCCCTTCTCCGTGGCGCAACCGCTCCGAAGACGGGTGAGGTGCCGTCAGCCGTGACACAACCGCTCCCGGGGGCCCCTTTTCACGGGCTGGGGAACCGCGGAGAGACCCCCTTCTCCACGCGAGATCCATCATTCCGGCAGGTTTTGGGCGCGAGCAGCGTACAAACCGCACCCGCCCCCCCCACGCCCCCTCCCCAATAACCATGGGGGATGCCGCGGTGTCGGCCGCCGTACGGCGCTGCTGGCACAGCGGGTGAGGCGGGCACGGCCTGCGGGGGGGTGAAGGAATTGCCTGTTTGAACCCAAAAACCTCAGGTGGAAGAGGGGTGTGCGTCACGGGAGCGGGGTCCGCTCAGCCGGGCGGAGACAACCGGAGACCGTGACAGCTACGGAAGGAGTCAGGATGGGAAAAACCTCGGGATGAGGCCGAGTGACGGTTGATTGGCCAAAGCAGATGATCCTGGACATGTTTGGAAGGGATTTGGGTGCTTGAGTGCTGAAAAGTCACCCAGGAAAACCAGGCAGAGGGAAAAATAATCCCCAGCCCGGCTTAGTCACAGCCCAGGAGAGCCGGAGGCCGGGCTGGATGGCCCAGCGCATCCCATCCGGAGTAACCGCGGAATTACGGTGGTGCCGGGAGGCTGTCCGAGCCACGCACGGCCCTGGCGCTCGCCACGGACACTGCCGGAGCCGGGGGGGGTTAGGTGTGGAGTTGGGGTGGGCGTGGCCCAGGTGGCAAATCCTCCTGGATGTAGGTGCGGAGCAGCGCTGCGTTCCTCAGGGATCGGGATTGGGATCGGCGCTGTCGGGCGTCTTTGTCAGGGACGTGGGCGGTGGGATGGAGGGCACCCCCGGGAATTTGCTGGTGACACCGAGCTGGGTGACACGGTGACAGGCTGGGGGCAGGGATGGCATCCAGAGGGACTGGGCAGGCTGGGGGCAGGGATGGCATCCAGAGGGACTGGGCAGGCTGGACCGTGCTGACCACACGGAGTTCAGCCAGGCCAAGGGCAGGGTCCTGCCCAGGGGTCGGGGCAATCCCAGCACTGGGACAGGCTGGGATTGGATCGGGAACAGCCCTGGGGAGAAGGAGTTGGGGGGCTGGGGGCGAGGGGCTGGCCAGGAGCCGGCCGTGTGCGCTGGAGCCCAGAAACCAACCCCATCCTGGGCTGGATCCGCAGCAGCGTGGCCAGGGGGGCGAGGGAGGGGATTCTGCCCCTCTGCTCCGCTCTGGGGAGACCCCCCCTGCACTTCTGCCTCCAGCTCGGGGCCCCCACCAGCAGGAGGACACGGAGCTGTTGGAGAGAGGCCGGAGGAGGTCACGGGGATGCTGCGAGGGCTGGAGCCCCTCTGCCCTGGGGCCAGGCTGGGGGGGTTGGGGGGTTCAGCCTGGAGCAGGGAAGGCTCCGGGGAGACCTTGGAGCCCCTTCCAAGTGCCTGGGGGGACAGGAAAGCTGGGGGGGCTTTTCCAAGGGCAGGGGGTGACAGGCCAAGGGGTGACGGGTTGGAACGGGCAGAGGGAGATGGAGCTGGGCCATGGGGAAGGAATTCTTCCCGCAGAGGGTGGGGGGCACTGGGACAGGTTCCCAGAGCAGCTGGGGATGCCCCATCCCCGGGGGTGCCCAAGGCCAGGCTGGATGAGGCTGGAGCACCCTGGGCTATGGAAGGGGTCCCTGCCCGTGGCAGGGGGTGGGGCTGGGGGGGCTTTGAGATCCCTCCCAACCTCAACCATTCCATGATTCCATGATTCTACGTTAGGCGGTTTCGGCCGGAGCAAGTACTGGAAGGCTCACGTGATCCCAAGTCCCGCTCTCCAGTCCTACCCCACGGGCAGAAGACAGGGAATCTTTATCTGGAGGTGGGAATGCAGACTTACATCTTCCTCTTCACCCCGAGAATACGGTTGGATTGCACCAGTGAAATCAAAAACTGGATAAGCTGCGAGGAGGGAAGGAGGGAAGAGCGGTTACGGCGGGAACGGTGCCGGCCCCAAATTTAACCCCCCCCCCTCCCCGCCGCGGCACTTCCGGAGGAAGAGGAAAACGCGGCGATCGGAATGAAACGGGATGAACGGCGGCGCTGCCTCCCGTGGGTGCCGGAAGCGCCCGCCCCCGGTGCCGTGAGGGGAGGCGCGACGATCCGTCTGGAAAAATGGTTTTTTTTTTTCCCCCGAGGGGAAAAATCCTTGTGGAAAAACGAGATTTACCTTATTGACAACTTTCTGCTGCTGAGCGTGCTTCTGCCTCAAGCTGGCGACTTCCCGCCACAGCGCCTCGTTCTCGCTGCAAGAGAAGGAAAAGCCGCGTCAGCTCCGACGAACCCAACCGCTCGGGAAGAGGGAGAAAAACACCATCACCGGGTAAGCCGGAAAACCGCCTCCGAGGATTTGCCGCCGGCTGGTTTCCAACCTCCCGAGGCGGCGGGCGGAACCGCGGTCGGTCGCGATCCCCGAACGCCCGCGGGCGGTCGCCGAGACCTGCCCGGAGCGAGCCGGGCGCGGATGCTCCAGGGCATCACCGTGTCCGTGCGGAAAACCCGCCGGAACCCGAGCTCCGTCGCCTTGACCCGGCCCAGGTGCACGCGGGGCCGGTGAGGAATTGGCTTTTTGAGGGATTGGGAATGGGGAGGGAAGGTGAGGAGGGGGGAGCTCCGGTCCCGGGCGGGGGCTGGGGCAGCAATTCCCAACTTTCAGGGCTCCGGATAAGGAAAAGAGGAACGATGGGGTTTGTGTGTTGGGTGAAGCGGAGAAACGAGGAATAAACCCGCGGGATTTTCCATCCTTCCCCATCCTTTCCATCCATCCAACCCCTGGTTGGCTGCAATTCCACGTTCCGCGGCACCGACACGATCGCAACGGCGGGAGCCGACGGCCGAGGGGAACGGCCTCCGCCACCTCCGTGGGATGGTGGAAGCGTTCGGGTGGGAAAAGCCCTCTGGGAGGATGGATTCCGTTATCCCGGCACGGCCAAGCCCACCCCAACCCCCGTCCCCGAGGGTCACACCCACGTGTCCCTGAAACCCCTCCCGGGGTGGGGACTCCCCCCTCCCTGGGCAGCCCCTTCCCACCCTGACAGCCCTTTCCAGGCAGGAATTGCCCCGAGATCCCACCTGACCCCCCCGGCACAACTCCAGCCCTTCCAGGGAGCTGCCGGGAGTGACCAGCTCTCCCTGAGCCCCCCCTGCTCCAGGCTGAACCCCCCCAGCCCCCTCAGCCACTCCCCACACGGATTGTGCTCCAGCCCCTTCCCCCGTCCCAGGCCGAAAAGACCTTTAGGACCATCAAGTCCAACCATCCCATGGAATCATGGAATGGTTTAGGTGGGAAAAGGCCTGTAGGATTGTCAAGTCCAACCTTCTCACGGAATCATGGAATCTTTTAGTGGGAAAAGACCTTTAGGACCACCAAAACCAACCATCCCATGGAATCATTGGATATTTTAGGTTGGAAAAGACCTTTAAGCCTGTCAAGTCCAACTGTTCTATGGAATCATCAAATCTCTGAGGTTGGAAAAGACCTTTGGGATCACCAAGTCCAACCTTCTCGTAGAATCATGGAATGTTTTAGGTGGGAAAAGACCTTTGGGATCACCAAGTCCAACCATCCCATGGAATCATTGGATATTTTAGGTTGGAAAAGACCTTTGGGATCATCAAGTCCAGCCATCCCATGGAATCATGGAATGGTTTAGGTGGGAAAAGTCCTTTAAGACCATCGGATCCAACTGTCCCACAGAATCATGAAATGTTTTAGGTGGGTAAAGACCTTTGGGATCATCAAGTCCAACCATCCCATGGAATCATCCAACCATTTAGATGCGAAAAGGCCCTTAAGACCCATCCCATGGAATCATGGAATGGTTTAGGTGCGAAAAGGCCCTTAAGACCCATCCCATGGAATCATGGAATTGTTTAGGTGGGAAAAGACCTTTAGGATCATCGAGACCAACTGTCCCATACAACCATGGAATATCTGAGGCTGGAAAAGACCTTTAGGACCACCAAATCAAACCATCCCATGGAATCTTTTAGCTTGGAAAAGCCCTGTAGGACCATCAAATCCAACCGTTAACCCACCGTCGCCAAATCCATCCGTAAACCACATCCCTCGGCGCCCCGTCTCCACGGGACGATGGTGCCCGGCACAGCCGGCCCCCGGTTGTACTCGGTTACGGTGTCGGGGGAAGCGGCGCCCTCAGCGGAGCCAAAGGGTGGGCAACAAACCCTCGGCGAGGGAAAACTCCCAGGGAATCGCTCCGACCTCCTCAAAACAGGCTACAACCTGCTGATCCACGAAAACCGCCCGGTAAGGAAGGCCGGGGGCGGGGAGCTTAGGACCCAGAGGTTGCGTTTCGGCTACGGAACAAATCCGGGTGTTATCCCGGAGCAGCGTGGGACTGGGGGAGACCCCCGGGGGTGGGAGGCGGCGCCTGGCCGGGGAGGGGGGCTGCCGTCGTTATCGGTGGGGCACAGCTGCCGTTATCTCAGCTGCTCCGGCGTTCCCCAGGCAGCAGATGCCAATTACGCGCGCGGAGGATCGCCGCTCCGGGTCCCCCGGCGGGGATTTGGGAAGGGTTATAAATGAGCCGAGCTTTCCCCGGCAATGAAAGCGGCTCCTCGATTGGGCCTCGGGATAGATAAAGCCGCGGCGATAAGAGATTTACCGGGCTCCGGCGACGGAAAGGGAAGAGCCGGCAGCCGAAATCCCGAGGGCGAGAGGCCGCGCCGCACCTGAGCCGGGCGGGAGGGTCGGGGTCTGGCGGATCGGAGGCACCTCTGGATCCCGAAAAGGGGAAGAAAGAAGGTGGCGACTGTTCATTAGGGCTGGGGCGGGGAGGGAACCAGCTGGACACGGGGCTCCCCACCAAGCCCCGGGGGTCCAACCCTCCCCCCTCCCCTTTTCACGCCGCTTTAGCGCCGGCGTTTTACGAGGCCGTTAAGCGCCGCCAGAGCGATTCCGAGGGCCGGCTCCCAGATGTTTCATTTCGGGAGTTACAAAGGGCCTTGGAAGCGTTTCATTGAGGCGACGTTTTATGGGATCGCGGAAAACTGCACCCCTCCCCGCCCCCGTCCGCACCTGAGTCTCTTAAACCCACCCCCCCCCGGCTCCGTGGGGACACCCGGCGCTGCCCCCCCTACGCTGCCCCCCTGCGCAGCCAAAGCTGGGGGGGGTGTCATAGAATCATGGAACGGTTTGGGTGGGAATGGACCTTCCCAGTGCCCCCCGCCATGGGCAGGGACCCCTTCCATAGCCCAGGGTGCTCCCAGCCTCACCCAGCCTGGCCTTGGGCACCCCACAGATGGGGCATCCCCAGTTTCTCTGGGAACCTGTCCCAGTGCCCCCCCCTCTCCGGGAAGGACTCCTTCCCGATATCCGACCTAAATCTCCCTCTTCCAGTTAAAACCAGTGACTCTGTGTCCCCACAGGTCCATGAAGCCACACAAGGGACCCCCCCTTCATGCGGCGGGGGGCTGGGTGGTGAGTGAAGGTCCCCCCCACCAGCACCCGACGCTGCTCCATCCCCATCCTGGCTGGAAAACCGCCCGTTCCGGGGTAAGCAGGGGGGGTCTGCAGCCCGAATCCGTGTTTTCTCCCCCCTTCCCAGCAATCCAGGCCCCTCCCAGTTCAAGTCGGGAGCTGAGGAGGCAGAGCGAAGCCCCCGGGGGGGCTCAGCGCGGCCGCAGGTTTCTGCCAGACAGGGAATGACATTCGTTATCTCCCCAAGGCAGGAGCTCATTTATCACCGTCCGGGATCCTCAGGAGAAACATCCGTCCCGGCGTTAATTACCGTCCCGGTGTTAATTACCGGACGCGCTCAGGAAGAGGGTCGCCCCTGTCCTTCAGGATACGCCGGCGGCGGGCAGGAGCCGCGCTCGGACTTCCCGGCGAGTCATTCGGATTCCCCAAAAGCGCCGTTTCTCATCCCGCGTTTTGCAGTCTAAAAGGAACGGCGGGAGCGCGCTCCCGAAATCCAGGCGTCCTGGGCTTGGTCAGGAAGGAGTTAATTCTCTCCCCGGCCTGGATTTGCCCAAAACAGGGCACATTTGGGTTTGGATAACCCAAACTGACGGAAGCGTTCCGTTCCACAGCCCGGCACGCAAGCGGGGAGTGGGCCGGGGGGGGCTGTAACTCCTTTGCTTGCTCGCTTGTGGGTTAGCTTGCTGGCTCGCTCGCTCGTTAGCGAGGGCGGTTGGCTTTCCTGGCTGTGTGCTCACTTGTGGAGCTCTCTGGGGCTCGCTCGGACTCTGGAGCAATCGCTCTCTCGGGCTCGCTCGGACTCTGCTGAGAGCGCTCTCTGGGGCTCGCTCGGATTCTGGAGCAATCGCTCTCTCGGGCTCGCTCGGACTCTGCTGAGAGCGCTCTCTGGGGCTCGCTCGGACTCTGGAGCAAGCGCTCTCTCGGGCTTGCTCAGACTCTGGTGCGACCGCTCTCTCGGGCTCGCTCAGACTCTGCTGAGAGCGCTCTCTGGGGCTCGCTCGGACTCTGGAGCAAGCGCTCTCTCAGGCTCGCTCAGACTCTGGTGCGACCGCTCTCTGGGGCTCGCTTGGACTCTGGAGCAATCGCTCTCTCGGGCTCGCTCGGACTCTGCTGAGAGCGCTCTCTGGGGCTCGCTCGGACTCTGCTGCGACCGCTCTCTCGGGCTCGCTCGGACTCTGCTGAGAGCGCTCTCTGGGGCTCGCTCGGACTCTGCTGCGACCGCTCTCTCGGGCTCGCTCGGACTCTGGTGCGACCGCTCTCTCGGGCTCGCTCGGACTCTGCTGAGAGCGCTCTCTGGGGCTCACTCGGACTCTGGAGCAAGCGCTCTCTCGGGCTCGCTCAGACTCTGGTGCGACCGCTCTCTCGGGCTCGCTCAGACTCTGCTGAGAGCGCTCTCTGGGGCTCGCTCGGACTCTGGAGCAAGTGCTCTCTTGGGCTCGCTCGGACTCTGCTGAGAGCGCTCTCTGGGGCTCGCTCGGACTCTGGAGCAAGCGCTCTCTCAGGCTCGCTCGGACTCTGCTGAGAGTGCTCTCTGGGGCTCGCTCGGACTCTGGAGCAAGCGCTCTCTCAGGCTCGCTCAGACTCTGGTGCGACCGCTCTCTGGGGCTCGCTTGGACTCTGGAGCAATCGCTCTCTCGGGCTCGCTCGGACTCTGCTGAGAGCGCTCTCTGGGGCTCGCTCAGACTCTGCTGCGACCGCTCTCTCGGGCTCGCTCGGACTCTGCTGAGAGCGCTCTCTGGGGCTCGCTCGGACTCTGGAGCAAGCGCTCTCTCGGGCTCGCTCAGACTCTGGTGCGACCGCTCTCTCGGGCTCGCTCAGACTCTGCTGAGAGCGCTCTCTGGGGCTCGCTCGGACTCTGGAGCAAGTGCTCTCTTGGGCTCGCTCGGACTCTGCTGAGAGCGCTCTCTGGGGCTCGCTCGGACTCTGGAGCAAGTGCTCTCTTGGGCTCGCTCGGACTCTGCTGAGAGCGCTCTCTGGGGCTCACTTGGACTCTGGAGCAAGTGCTCTCTCGGGCTCGCTCAGACTCTGCTGCGACCGCTCTCTCGGGCTCGCTCGGACTCTGCTGAGAGCGCTCTCTGGGGCTCGCTCAGGCTCTGCTGCGATTGCTCTCTGGGGCTTGCTCTGGGGCTCACCCGGACTGCTGGACGCTCTCTGGGGCTCACTTGGACTGGGGCGCGATCGCTCTTGGGCTCACACGGGCTCTGCTGTGACCGCTCTCTCAGACTCTGCTGCAATCGCCCTCTAGGGCTCGCTCAGACTCTGCAGCGATTGCTCTCTGGGGCTCGCTCTAGGGCTCGCTCTGGGGCTCATCTGGACTCTGATGCGATTGCTCTTTAGGGCTCACTTGGACTGGGGTGCGATCGCTCTTGGGCTCACATGGGCTCTGCTGCGACCGCACTCTCAGGCTCGCTTGCGCTCTGCTGCGACCACTCTCTGGGGCTCGCTCAGACTCTGGAGTGATCGCTCTTGGGCTCGCATGGCCTCTGCTGCGATCGCTCTCTCAGGCTCGCTCGGACTCTGGAGCGATCGCTCTCTCAGGCTCTCTCGGACTCTGCTGTGATCGCTCTCTCAGGCTCGCTCGGACTCTGGAGCGATCGCTCTCTCAGGCTCGCTCAGACTCTGCTGCGATCGCTCTCTCAGGCTCGCTCGGACTCTGCTGCGATCGCTCTCTGGGGCTCGCTCAGACTTTGCAGTGATTGCTCTCTGGGGCTCGCCCAGACTCTGGAGCGATCGCTCTTGGGCTCGCCTGAGCTCTGCTGTGATCGCTCTCTCAGGCTCGCTCGGACTCTGCTGTGATCACTCTCTGGGGCTCGCTCGGACTCTGCTGCGACCACTCTCTGGGGCTCGCTCAGACTCTGGAGCGATCGCTCTTGGGCTCGCTCGGACTCTGCTGCGACCGCTCTCTGGGGTTCTCTCGGACTCTGCTGCGACTGCTCTCTCAGGCTCGCTTGCGCTCTGCTGTGATCGCTCTCTGGGGCTCGCTCAGACTCTGGAGCGATCGCTCTTGGGCTCGCTCGGACCCTGCTGCAATCGCTCTCTGGGGCTCACTCGGACTCTGCTATGACCGCTCTCTCAGGCTCGCTTGCGCTCTGGTGCGATCACTCTCTGGGGCTCACTCAGACTCTGGAGCGATCGCTCTTGGGCTCGCCTGGGCTCTGCTGCGATCGCTCTCTGGGGCTCGCTCAGACTCTGGAGTGATCGCTCTTGGGCTCGCATGGCCTCTGCTGCGATCGCTCTCTCAGGCTCGCATGGCCTCTGGAGTGACCGCTCTCTGAGGCTCGCTCGGACTCTGGAGCGATCGCTCTCTCAGGCTCGCATGGGCTCTGGTGTGACCGCTCTCTGAGGCTCGCTTGGACTCTGGAGTGACCGCTCTCTGAGGCTCGCTCAGACTCTGGAGTGATCGCTCTTGGGCTCGCATGGCCTCTGCTGCGATCGCTCTTGGGCTCGCAGGGGCTCTGCTGCGACTGCTCTCTCAGGCTCGCATGGCCTCTGGAGTGACCGCTCTCTGGGGCTCGCTTGCGCTCTGCTGCGACCGCTCTCTGGGGCTCGCTCGGCCTCTGCTGCGATCGCTCTCTGGGGCTCGCTCAGACTCTGGAGTGATCGCTCTTGGGCTCGCATGGCCTCTGCTGCGATCGCTCTCTCAGGCTCGCATGGCCTCTGGAGTGACCGCTCTCTGGGGCTCGCTCATACTCTGGAGCGACCGCTCTCTGGGGCTCGCTCAGGCTATCCTCCATTACTCTAATTACTTACGACTACCAGTACAGTTCATATTAGCTCTATCACCCCGACACTCACCCATAGGCAATTAGCAAATGGCTCTTACCTCAATTTTACGAGCTCCCTTGTCCTTCCTCCCACCCCCACCCGCCGGAGGAAGAAGTGAGCGAGCGGCTGCGCGCTGCTTCGCTGCCAGCCGAGGTTAAACCACCACGGCCCAGGGACCTGCACCCGCTCGCGCTCCGGGGGCCAACTCCACGCCCCCCCGAAAGCGGCCACGCGCGCTCACCAAGGGAAAAAACCCAACTCCTTCACTCCAAGGTTTTTCAACCTCCTGCTCCGGGGCGGGGGGCGCAGGGAGAGGTGGTTTTCCAGCCCTCCCCGAGCAGCCGGTGGGGCTCCGAAGGCGAACCCAATCCCAAAACGGGGAGGAAGCCGGGCAATCTGGGTCAGTTCTGGTGTAAAAAGGGGAGTGAGACGTCGGGGCCGGGGGGAACAATGACCCGGGAAAAGGTGAAGCTGGATGCTTTCAAGCGAGCGGGGCTCGGAGGGACGGGAATGATGAATGAGCCGTTCCGGAAAGCGCCGACCCGCGGCCCCGCAGCAGCGCAATCAGGAGACAAAGCGGAGGCGGACGGGCAGCAACTGCTCCCTCTCCCTTTGGATTTGGGGCAGGGGCTCTGGGCTGAAGAGGCAGCTGGCAGATTCCCGGCGAACAAAGGGACGCGCTTCTCCAGACGCCGCCTAATTAAGCCGCGAGACCTCGGATCCCAGGAGTCACGGGCCAAAATCCCACAAAGGAAAACTAATCTACCGAGGACCATTAAGTTCCAGGGCATCACCTGGATCCCAGGAAACCCCTGACCCCCAGCGCTGGGGCCGGGTCGCTCCGGGATTGCTGCGCTCCCTGCCCGGCTCCTGCCCTCCGGCCCTTGGCCTACGGTCTCGTCCGTAACGGAGCCGGAAGATGAGGATTTCGGTTTGCCACCCGTGACACCCAGAGGATGAATCCTCGGAGCGCTGGCTTCCCGTGCCGCGACGTATATCCCCCCCTGGCCCGGGAGAACACGGCCTGGAAGGGAAAGAGCCGGGGGCTGAGCTCAGGGATCGTGCAGGATGGAGCTGCGGGAAGACGATGGGGAATACCGGTGGAGGGAAGGAGCGGTGCCGTATCCGCACCGAATCACCTGCGAGGCGAAAAAAGCTACTTTGAATCCTGGCTCCAGCGCTATCCATCCTCATTTTCCAGCGGGTATACCCTTCCTGGGGGGATTCCCGCTTGGAAAAGAGCGAAATAGCTGGGAGCAGCTCCTGCTTCACTCCGGAAACCGCCGGGGAATGCGGAATACTGACGACACTCCGCGTTCTGCCGACCGAACCGGGCCGCGAACCCCACACAGAAGGGCGTCAGCACGGCTCACGCTTGGGTTTTGTCCCCGCTGCGCCCCCCCAGCGAGCTCCTGAGAGCGGGCGGCGCTTCATTCCGGCGGAAAACCCCGGCTGCCGGTGCCACGGGACCCTGGGAAAGGCCGGCGCCGCGGGCAGCGGCGGGGGAAGAGCTCCCGCAGCCACCACGGCCTTTCCGCAGCCCGAGCGACCCCGACACGGGGCCTGAGCGTACCCGACCTCCCCAAAAACACCCATTTCCCTGTCTTTTACACCCGTTTCCTTGCCCGGTTCGCAGCTGGTCGCTCCCCGTAGCATCCGTCCCCGCAGCGGAGCGGGGCTTCTGGTCCGCAGGCTGAGCGAGCCATGGATCTCTCTGCTCACTCCCGTTATTTAGTCCCAGTTCCACCCACCCCCCGAGCTAAAACTGCCCCTAAAAAACCACCCAGACATAGGTTTTCCTAAATACCGACCCCCCAAATGGGCATCATCCCGATTTATCCCTTTCCAGGGTTTCGTAGCGACTCAAGAGGTCCGACTGCCGCCGCTCTCCCACGGAAAATGGTCGTTAACGCAACGAGACCGGCATTTTTAGGTTGGATTTACATGGAAAAAGACCTTTTTCCCCCTCTCATCCAGGCTCCAAAATCGCCGTCTCAAGCCCAAACGGAATATTCCGGCAAAAACTCGCGTCGCACGACATGGTTGTGTCATCAGGCTGCGAGCATGAGAGATAAACCCTAAAAATGAGCTTTTTTAGGTGTCTACGTAATTCTGGGGGGAGCGTAGATAGTCCTGACATCCTTCGATGAGAGGCAACCCCCCTTCCACCTTCCGCGTGGATGGATCCCATGGAGACGTCACAGGGAAGGGCGGCCAGGGGAAGAAGCGACGGCAGCAGCGGATAAAGCCACGGCACACCAGCGCCCCGAACGCCGGCCCCTGCCGTCATCCCTACGGCCGACGTCGGAGGGAGGGAGGGAAAGGGCGGTGAGCAGAGCAACCGGGGTGACCGGGACAACCGCTTCCAAGAGAATGGTGGGACTTCGTGATCCTGAAGGTCCTGTCCAACCTAAAGGACACGATGATTCCATGGGATGGTTGGACTCGATGGGTCTTGTCCAACCCAAGAGACTCCATGACTCCAGGGGATGGTTGGGTTTGATGATCCCAAAGGCCGTTTCCCACCCAAACCATTCCCTGACTTCATGGGATGGTTGGACTCGATGGTCTTAAAGGTCTTTTCCCAACTCAAATGTTCCAGGACTCCAGGGGATGGTTGGACTCGATGGGTTTAAGGGTCTCGTCCAACCCAAGAGACTCCATGATTCTATGGGATGGTTGGACTCGATGGGTCTCGTCCAACCCAAGACTCCATGACTCCAGGGGATGGTTGGACTCGATGGGCTTAAGGGTCTCGTCCAACCCAAGAGACTCCATGATTCCAGGGGATGGTTGGACTTGATGGGCTTAAGGGTCTCATCCCACCCAAGAGACTCCATGATTCTATGGGATGGTTGGACTCGATGGGTCTCGTCCAACCCAAGACTCCATGACTCCAGGGGATGGTTGGACTCGATGGGCTTAAGGGTCTCGTCCAACCCAAGAGACTCCATGACTCCAGGGGATGGTTTGACTCAATGGGCTTAAGGGTCTCGTCCCACCCAGAAGACTCCATGATTCTATGGGATGGTTGGACTCGATGGGCTTAAGGGTCTCATCCAACCCAACAGACTCCATGATTCCAGGGGATGGTTGGACTCGATGGGCTTAAGGGTCTCGTCCAACCCAAGAGACTCCATGATTCCAGGGGATGGTTGGACTCGATGGGCTTAAGGGTCTCGTCCAACCCAACAGACTCCATGACTCCAGGGGATGGTTGGACTCGATGGGCTTAAGGGTCTTTTCCCACTGAAAAGCTTCTAAAATAAAAAGCTTCTATGAACAACTGCAGAAATAAGGGATCTTCTGGCCGGGAGGAGACTGAAGGGGAGACGACAGAGCCCGAGAAACCCCTGAATGAAATGGTCAACAACCCTTTGTCCACCCTTTCCAAACAGGAACGAAGAGTCACCCGATTAAACCGCGCGCGGCGGTTTCAGTGCTGAGGTCAGAGCCCTCAGATCCTGCATCTGCAAGTAGGGAATAAACCAAGGGACCAGGGGGACAGCAGCACCTTAACGGCCTCATCCCGGGCGGAGCAGCCTTGGAGCTCAATGGAGAATCCTCCTCCCGATATCCTTTCCTACAGATCTGTCGTTTCGGCGGGTAAATACCTGAGCACGGAATCCACCTCGTGGTTCAAACTGACCGATTCCACGGAAACCAACAGAGCATTCCAAGAAATGCTGATTTCAGAGCTGGGGGGCTTTTTCCAAGGGCAGGAGGTGACAGGACAAGGGGTGATGGGTTGGAACGGGCAGAGGGAGATGGAGATGGGCCATGGGGAAGGAATTCTTCCCGCAGAGGGTGGGGGGCACTGGGACAGGTTCCCAGAGAAGCTGTGGATGCCCCATCCCTGGGAGTGCCCAAGGCCAGGCTGGATGAGGCTGGGAGCACCCTGGGCTATGGAAGGGGTCCCTGCCCTTGGAAAAGCCCCCCCAGCTTCCCTGTCCCCCCTGGCACTGGAAGGGGCTCTGAGGTCTCCCTGGAGCCTTCCCTGCTCCAGGCTGAACCCCCCAACCCCCCCAGCCTGGCCCCATGGCAGAGGGGCTCCAGCCCTCGCAGCATCTCCGGGGCCTCCTCTGGCCTCGCTCCAACAGCTCCGTGTCCTCCTGCTGGTGGGGGTCCCACAGCCGGACGCAGAACTGCAGGGGGGGTCTCCCAGAGCTCCAGAACACTCTGGAAACGCGAACAGGCGAAGGCGAGGAACGGAGCTCATGCGAGAGGCAAGCAGAGAGACGGCGCGGCCGAAAAACAGCGCGGCGGGATGCCCACCGGCTACAGGCACCAGAGAAAAGAGCCCAGTGCGGAAAAGGGTAAAATCCTGCTGGGAACAGCACATGGAGCTGCTGGAAAGCACCTTGGATGGGAAAGCGGGGGTAGGGATGCCGGTTGGGTTGAGTTATTTTGCCATCAGCGCGCCGGGCTGCGGCGGTAACGAGTTCCAGGGTTAGATCACCGCGTCGAAAAAACCAGGGCTCGGCAGGTCTTTAACCTCCGGGTCGGAACGACCAATAAATCCGACGTCGGGCGACGCCGAGCGAAGACGGAGCCCGTAAAAAGCAGCGGCGTAGATCAAACGCCCAGATCCCGCGTTCTAGGCGGCGTTATAAACCATCAAAGCAATTTTAAGATGGGGCTGACGGTTGACTCGCGGCCAACCCAGGTTCCCTCCGGAGCAGCCCGACACGCGGAGGCCACGGTCGGAGCGTCTGCGTTTTTGGCCCCGAGCTCGGGAACAGCTGGAGCCGGCGCAGGAAGGTCGTAAAACAACACGTTACGATCCTTCAATTTAGAGGTCATAAAAAAGCACGGACCACAGGCTCGGCGAGAGGCTGGAAGAGCGGGAGTTCAGCCAAGAAAACTCCGGCAGCGAGCGCGAAAGCGAAGGGTAGCCGGCTTGGAATTAGGGATGCGGGAAAGGCGCTGCTGACCGCGGAAACCTGGCCCGTTCTCCAGCGGCCCCCTCAGCACGCAGGTATCCCGCTCCTTTTACCTCTTGGGAAAACCGTCCTTAGGCACACGCCGTCTTCATTCCATAAAATCAGGTTTGATGGGAACCGAATTCCGGGAGCGTCGCTTCCCCGCCGCCTCCTCGCGGAGGAGGGCGCTCCGCTGGCTGGCGCCCAGAGGACGGATTCCCAGCGAAAGCAAAAGGAGCAGCAGGATGAGCGGCCTCTCGCCGTCACCTCCGTGCCGGGAGACCGTTCGTGCATCCGGATGGTCCTTCCCCCGTGCTCAACCCCGGAGCTGGGGGGCTCCGGCGGGGCCCGGAGGGTCGTTTCCCGAGCGTGACGGCAGCGCCCGGGGGAACGGGGGCGACGCAAACCCGCTTTAAGCGTTAAAGGGAACGGCCGCGAGCGCCAGCGTTCCCAAATTCCTGCTCCTGAGCTCCTGCAATCCCAGTCCGGAGCGTGGGGAGCCCCCACACCCCCTCCCCAGCTTCTAGATTTACCGCAGCTCTACCGGCGCCCCGACAGGGATGTCTCCCTTCCCGATCCGAATCAGGATGTCGCTGCCGAGCTCCGCTCGCTCCGTCCTCACCTATTTTGAAAACGGAACTCGGCGACAACCGAAATTCCTAATTTCCAGACCCGGACCGAGACGCAGAGCCCCCCTCCCCAGGACGGCCCGACAGGGATGCGCGGTGATTAATCCCAACGCCGCGTCCTCCGGGAGGGAAGAGCCCGTTAATAACCGGCACAACGCCACGGACTGGGGGGGGGACGCGGGCGCTCGAGCGGGACGCGCAGGTGCCGTCCAGCTGCTCGGCCGCGCGACGGGATGAGGCCCCTGAGGATGCTCCGTCCTGTCGTTCCGACTCCAGCAGGCAGGCCTGGCTCACGGAACACGGACCGCTGCTGCCTCCAGAAGACGCTTTGGATGAAGAGGTTTGGCCGCCCCGGCTGCGCAGCGCAAAGGGGGCACGTCGGTTGGCTGACAGCCGAGGGCCCCGTGGGTTTTCTTTCTCCTGCTCGGCGTGGCAGGAGGAAGGATCCGCAGTCGGAAAGCCGACTGCCCGGCACGCTCTCCTAGAGATTCCCAGGGTTTGGGGCAGGATCATCCCGCTGCCTCTTTGCCAACTGCCTGTTCCCTTACGGTGGACCGGAGCTTCCCAATCGCCTTCCTTCCCGCTCCCCAGCAGCCCCGGGCAGGAGCCTGGAAAGAAAAGCCTTCTCGGAGGCAGGTTTTCACTGGAGAAGGGAATCCTGCTTGTGGAAATATCCATGGATTTATCGTAGGGTACCTACTCCCTGTGGAACGGGCAGGCAGCGGGGCTGCGGCACAGGCCCGGTCAGCGCCGCTCCAGCGCCTTCGCCTCCTACGCGCGGCATCTCCGGTGCCATTCCTCCGGCTCACCCGCCGGCACATCCAAGCGGGCCGACTGCCGGGTGGGAATCGCCGCGCTTTGGCTCGCGCTGCTCGCTCCCAGCAGAGATGACGATTAAAAAACCGCCACGGGAGGAGTAAAACGTTCCTTCCTACACCCTGCCCCGACGGCACGGCTCGCCGGGAGAACGCCGGCGGGACTCGGAGGTCCCTCGGGATCGCTCCCGGGTGCTATCCAAAGGGTAAGGCCCAGTTTGCCAGGAAAAGGACTCGTGCGTCGAACCCAAAAGGCTAAAAAATTCAGCTGTTCGGGGTGCGGTATCCTGCCGGGCGAGCTCAGAGAGGTCTCCACTCCGGCGTAGGAGACCACGTCCCCTCCTGCTCCGAAACACCGCGCACGGCGCGGCCGGACTGCCGAAATGGGACACGGGGTGCGGGGGACAAACAAAGCGCCGTGTAAAATACAGTTTCCCAGAAAATCTGCTTCCTAACTTGACGCCTTTGCTCTACAGCCCGAGGCCTCAGGTTTTCCATGCCAGGACAGATCATAGAACCATGGAATCATGGAATGGCTGTGTTGGAGGGACCTTAAAGCCCCCTCCAGCCCCCCTCCCTGCCATGGGCAGGGATCCCTTCCATAGCCCAGGGTGCTCCCAGCCTCATCCAGCCTGGCCTTGGGCACTCCCAGGGATGGGGCATCCCCACCTTCTCTGGGAACCTGTCCCAGTGCCCCCCACCCTCTGCGGGAAGAATTCCTTCCCCATGGCCCAGCTCCATCTCCCTCTGCCCGTTCCAACCCGTCACCCCTCGTCCTGTCACTCCCTGCCCTTGGAAAAGCCCCCCCAGCTTTCCTGTACCCCCCGGCACTGGAAGGGGCTCCGAGGTCTCCCCGGAGCCTTCCCTGCTCCAGGCTGAACCCCCCAACCCCCCCAGCCTGTCCCCAGGGCAGAGGGGCTCCAGCCCTCGCAGCATCTCTGGGGCCTCCTCTGGCCTCGCTCCAACAGCTCCGTGTCCTCCTGCTGGTGGGGGCCCCCGAGCTGGAGGCAGAAGTGCAGGGGGGGTCTGCCCAGAGCGGAGCAGAGGGGCAGAATCCCCTCCCTCACCCCCCTGGCCACGCTGCTGCGGATCCAGCCCGGGATGGGGTTGGTTTCTGGGCTCCAGCGCACACGGCCGGCTCCTGGCCAGCCCCTCGCCCCCAGCCCCCCAACTCCTTCTCCCCAGGGCTGTTCCCGATCCATTCCCAGCCTGTCCCTGTGCTGGGATTGCCCCGACCCCTGGGCAGGACCCTGCCCTTGGCCTGGCTGAACTCCGTGTGGTTGGCATGGTCCACCCTGCCCAGTCCCTCTGGGTGCCATCCCTGCCCCCACCCTGCCCAGTCCCTCTGGATGCCATCCCTGCCCCCAGCCTGTCACCGTGTCACCCAGCTCAGTGTCACCAGCAAATTCCCGGGGGTGCCCTCCATCCCACCGCCCACGTCCCTGACAAAGACGCCCAACAGCGTCGATCCCAATCCCGATCCCTGAGGAACGCCGCGCTGCTCCGGTCCCCAGTCAGACATCGAGATCCGTCTAATAAAGCGGTTGCGCTCCCGGAGCCGCGGAGGGAGGCCAAAGGGAGAAACAGGGCTGGAAGCTGTGGCCTAGCTCTGAGCCCCTGGCCGAGAGCCTTGCGGCTACTCGTCTCCCAGAGGGTTTTAGCCGGAGCCACGCGCTCTCCGAAGGGCTGGGAACGGCTTCTGTTACCGAGGCTTCACCGAGCGCGGCGATTCCACTCGGATACGGCCGCGTTAGGGCCCGGCTTGGCCATTTTTCCTCCCCTAACACCGCCGGATCCGATCTTTCCAGCCAACGTCCGAAGGGAAACGCTCTCCCGTCGGGTCGGTGTCCCACGACAGCGCCTCTGTTGGTTTTGGAAGCCGCCAGGCAAGCTGCATGGGTCACGGTGACGGGGCGTGATTTACGGGGCGGGGGGCTGCGCAGCCGGGAAGCTAATCCCGGAGCAGAGGGAATTCCGCTGCCGAAGGCCAAGTTCTCGCGTCTGTTCAGATTTATTTTCGTCAAGAGAAACGGGAACTTTGAAATTCTCTTGGCCGACCGGGGGCCCTCGTGAAAAGCGACGGGGGGGGGGCCTCGTAGAGTCTGGTCGGGAGGAAGCGCCCTCGGCGTTCCGCGCGCCCCTTCCCCGGGGCAGAGCCGAAGCCGTATCCCCGAAGGGGACGCGGAGGGAAGCGATGAAACCAGGTGCGGACACGGCGGCGAGCGTGCGGCTTTCAACAATCTGTTTGAGATTAAACTTACGGATACGCCTGCGCTCCCGGCGGGCTCCGGCAGAGCCGATGAATCATCGGGAAGCGACAGCCTCCCCGTCTCACCTTCCTGCCCCCAGCAGCACTGGGGAAAGCTGGAAGCCGGGAGGGGGGGGAGCGCGGTGAGTGCCGGGCAGGGATCTCCTCCCTCCCTACGAAAGAACTCGTGGGGATGAATATTCCCGCACCAGGAGGGGGCCGGTGCGGTTTCTCCGCCCTCCGTACGCAGCCGGTGTGTTCCGTGATCCGCATAAGGGCGGTAGTTACGGCGACGCCGTTGCGGGGCGATGCCATCGCTCCACGGAAATGCCTTTTCCCACCTCTACAGCCGATGGGTACCAATAAAAAGCAGCCGGAGCGCTGTCTCCTTGACTCAGAGTCCTAAAGAAGGCGTGCTACCCCTCAGGTTACGCTAAACCCCCCAGGAAGACACCTCCGGAGCCGGAGCTGGGGAAGGACGTTACCTGGAGTTACCCGTTGCCGGGTACCGGGCAGCCGGCGCGGCACGGCGAGAGCCAGCCCGTCAGCTTCAAACCTGAGCACTTCCAAGCTGGAAAGCCCGGAAGGAAACATTCGGCCTGGGGGAGCCGCAGCTCCAGAAGCTGGGAAAGCGCAACGGAAGCCAAAGGAAACGGCAGGAATTCCGGGTCGGAGACCCGCTCCAGCGTCAGCGCCGTTAATAACCGCCCGCCACGGGGGGGACCTCTGGGAGGCAGCGGCCGCGCGCTGAGGGGACGGGGCTCGGGGTGCCTTGGCCACCCCGGGGGCTCCGTCCCTGCTCCCGTGGCACTTCCCGACGGCATTTTAATAGAGCACAGAATCGTGGGATGGTTTGGGCTGGAAGGGACCTTAACGAGCATCTAGTTCCAACGCCCCTGCCGTGGGCTCAGAGGCCCCGGGGATGCTGCGAGGGCTGGAGCCCCTCTGCCATGGGGCCAGGCTGGGGGGGTTGGGGGGTTCAGCCTGGAGCAGGGAAGGCTCCGGGGACACCTTGGAGCCCCTTCCAGTGCCTGGGGGGGACAGGAAAGTTGGGGGGGCTTTTCCAAGGGCAGGGGGTGACAGGACGAGGGGTAACGGGTTGGAACGGGCAGAGGGAGATGGAGCTGGGCCATGGGGAAGGAATTCTTTCCGCAGAGGGTGGGGGGCACTGGGACAGGTTCCCAGAGAAGCTGGGGATGCCCCATCCCTAGCAGTGTCCAAGGCCAGGCTGGATGAGGCTGGGAGCACCCTGGGCTATGGAAGGGGTCTCTGCCCGTGGTGGGGGGCGCTGGGTGGGCTTTGGGGTCCTTTCCCACCCAAACCATTCCATGATCCCATGGTCTAGAATGACCTTGGAGACGAATCCCGGCCTCTCCCTTCCCACGCACACCGAGGGGTGTTAGAGAAGCGACCTCCAAGCACAAGACAGAGCAACCCAAGACAAGGGAGGGTTTGGAAGACAGCACGGAGGGAATATTTCTCCACAGCGAAACTGTCCCTTCAAAATCCACCCCCCCTCCGGCTAATCCAGCATGGACGGAGGGCTCCCTGCACCGATTTCGGTAAGATCCAGACCCAAATTCCTTAGACAAGGGCAGAGATGCAGAAGCTGGGCGTAAAATCACCGTCACTGATGCACGATTCGCTCCGTGAACAAGGAAAGACCAAGGGGAACCGGACACCCACACCCCGAATTCATCGGCCTCAACCGGCATCTCGAGGCAACGGGGAGAGTCTCGCGGCTGGCAGCTCCTACACGCATCCTGCTATCCGCAGGGCACCCAGTTCCCGGGAAAACACCTAAAGGTTCCGATGAGGCGACGTTAATTCAACTGGTGCGTAGGCCCAGTGTGGCAAAACGTCACCTGAGGGCTCGCGGCGCTGCCCCGAGCATCGCCAAGGGACGGCAGCGTCGGTCAGCGCCACCCGAGGTCACCCGTTTCGCCTCCCAGCCCACCGGCAAACCCCGGGCGAGCGGTGTCCAGGGAGAGTTTAACCGCCGAGGAGGTCGGAGCCTGGAGGAAGAAGGCGGGAGTAGAGCAGGATGGGCGACGGGATCCCAAAGATCTTTGGTGCAGCGCAAGAGAGGACGGAATAGGGATGTGTGGGAGGGAAGAAAACCACGGCGGGGGGAGCCCAGCGCCACGCATCCGCCTCGCCCCCCAGATTTTGAGGGAAGGACGCTCCCGGTGCCTTGATGGCTTTTCCAAGGGTATCCCAAAGCGGAGCTGCGCTCCGGAGCAGCTTTACACCCCGATCGCGGGCTGGTCGCCGCGACAACGCGTCTTTAGTGGGTCTGAATCACGTTGGAAAGGTCCCTCCGACCCTCCGAATCCCGCGCTCGCCTCCCGGCACAAGCGTAAGCCGGAGCGGAGAGCAAAGCACGCAGCAGCCAGTTTTCCCTCGGATAAGGTCTGGAAAATCCCGTTGTTCGGGAACGAAATCCCTAGGGAAACCCTCCTGCCTTTTCTCCCCACATACATACTGCTTCATGGCTACCAGCTTGGAGTCCATGCTCTCCTGCTTCCCCTTCATCACCTGGATGTCGGTCAGCAACTTGGAAACGTTGTCTTGCCGCACCTTGATATCCTCGTTCTTGATGTTGGACACCTGGAAAGGGAAAGGAAGAGGTCAGCGACGTTCCCTGCCCGTAAACCGGGTATTCCAGCTTGGAACGATCCTGGAAGTAAGTCGTGTCCCCTCTCGGGACCAACCGCCGCGTCACACGTCGGGGTGTGGTGTCGAGGCAGGCGCCAGCGGAGCGGCTCTGCCGCCGGCTCGTCGCTATCGGAATCAGCGTGGGTTTGGGGCAGAATCGGGGTGCGTGGGGAAAACCGAAGGTCTGCACCAGAGGGGTTTGCCCACGCTGACCTTCCGACGGGCAACAGAGCAGGACATCGTCATGGAAGTGTGGGACCTGGACAGGCTGGAGGGAAGGGATGGCATCCAGAGGGACTGGGCAGGCTGGGGGCAGGGATGGCATCCAGAGGGACTGGGCAGGGTGGGGGCAGGGATGGCATCCAGGGGGACTGGGCAGGGCGGGGGAGGGGATGGCATCCAGTGACCTGGACAGGCTGGGGGCAGGGATGGCATCCAGAGGGTCTGGGCAGACGGGGGAAGGGATGGCATCCAGAGGGTCTGGGCAGGGTGGGGGCAGGGATGGCATCCAGAGGGACTGGGCAGGCTGGGGGCAGGGATGGCATCCAGAGGGACTGGACAGGCTGGGGGCAGGGATGGCACCCAGAGGGACTGGACAGGCTGGGGGCAGGGATGGCATCCAGAGGGACTGGGCAGGCTGGGGGCAGGGATGGCACCCAGAGGGACTGGACAGGCTGGGGGCAGGGATGGCATCCAGAGGGACTGGGCAGGCTGGGGGCAGGGATGGCATCCAGAGGGACTGGGCAGGCTGGAGAGGTGGGACCGTGCCAACCACACGGAGTTCAGCCAGGCCAAGGGCAGGGTCCTGCCCAGGGGTCGGGGCAATCCCAGCACAGGGACAGGCTGGGAATGGATCGGGAACAGCCCTGGGGAGAAGGAGTTGGGGGGCTGGGGGCGAGGGGCTGGCCAGGAGCCGGCCGTGTGCGCTGGAGCCCAGAAACCAACCCCATCCCGGGCTGGATCCGCAGCAGCGTGGCCAGGGGGGCGAGGGAGGGGATTCTGCCCCTCTGCTCTGCTTGGGGAAGACCCCCCCCTGCAGTTCTACCTCCAGCTCGGGGCCCTCACCAGCAGGAGGACACGGAGCTGTTGGAGCGAGGCCGGAGGAGGCCACGGAGATGCTGTGAGGGCTGGAGCCCCTCTGCCATGGGGCCAGGCTGGGGGGGTTGGGGGGTTCAGCCTGGAGCAGGGAAGGCTCCGGGGAGACCTTGGAGCCCCTTCCAAGTGCCTGAGGGGACAGGAAAGCTGGGGGGGCTTTTCCAAGGGCAGGGGGTGACAGGACAAGGGGTGACGGGTTGGAACAGAAAGGGAGATGGAGATGGGACATCGGGAAAGAATTCTTCCCAGAGAGTGTTGGGGGGGCACTGGGACAGGTGCCGAGAGAAGCTGTGGATGCCCCATCCCTGGGAGTGTCCAAGGCCAGGCTGGATGAGGCTGGGAGCACCCTGGGCTATGGAAGGGGTCCCTGCCCGTGGTGGGGGGTGGGGCTGGGTGGGCTTTGGGATCCCTCCCCACCCAAACCATCCTGTGATCCCATGACCTGTTCAGAAAAGCAGGAAACCCCCTCCCTTTTCCAGGTCATCCCCAGCGAGCTCTGCCCTACAAACTTACGCTGGTTACTTTCCTCTTGATGTTCTCCAAGAGATGTTCCTGGCCTCGGATGAAGTAGGGATGCTGGAATTCCGTGTCATCTTTCTCTGGCTTCACCAAACCGCCCTGCTCGATGTGGACGACCTTCCGAAAGCCGTCTGAAAACCAAGCGGGAGAGAAGCTCAGCGGGATGAACGCGCCCTCGGGAAAGCAGGAGCTGGCGCGAGTCGCCCTCGTCGGCCCAAATTCCCAGCGCTCCGTCGCCGGGGCGTTCCCTTCCCACCGATCGCATGCGGAAACGCCGCATGGAACGAGAAGCCCTTCCGTAAGCGGATGGATGGTTGGATAAACGCCTGGGCCGATCCATCCAAACGCTCCCAACGAGTGGAACGAGTCCTCCCCATCCTTCTCCGCCCTGGAGAACAAATCCCTGGAGCCACAGCTTGGCTCGGCCGGCCGGGAAGACGGGATCCGCTTCGAGAGCCCAGAACCATTCTGGGAAAAAGCTCCGGCTGCGCTCGGCAGAGCAAGTTGTGCCGACGTTGGGCCGGCAGCGCGGCAAGAGGAAAGGCTGGAATTACTGGATCCAGATCCAGCTGACCTCAGCTCTTCCAGGGAACGGTCCCGTTACTGAGTGAACAGGAGCGCTGCTTTCTCCACGTCAGGAAAGATGGATTTCATGGAATCATGGGATGGTTTGGGTGGGGAGGGACCCCAAAGCCCACCCAGCGCACCCCACCACAGGCAGGGACCCCTTCCAGAGCCCAGGGTGCTCCCAGCCTCATCCAGCCTGGCCTTGGACACTCCCAGGGATGGGGCATCCCCAGCTGCTCTGGGAACCTGTCCCAGTGCCCCCCACCCTCTGCGGGAAGAATTCCTTCCCCATGGCCCAGCTCCATCTCCCTCTGCCCGTTCCAACCCGTCACTCCAGAAAGACAAATCCACGTGGTTTTCCTCCCTCCAACGCGTGACGATGAGCAACAATTCCCAAACGATTCCCCGGAACGAGGGGCACTCGCGTCGCTCCGGCGTCATCCCAACGCCGGGAGAGGGAAGGGGCACGGCGTGCCCCAAAGGCAGCTCGGGCAGAAGTTCCGGCGCCGCCGTCTCCCCCCGTACCCAAAAGACGCTCGGGAAGGGAGCGCAGCGCGGCGAAGCGCCGGGGGATCTCTGCGTTTCCGGGAAGCACTGGGATAAATCATGGAATAGCGATAAAGCAGGAGATTTACGGCGCTCGGAGAGCAGCTGCGGGTTGAAAGAGCTTCCTGCACTCGCAGGAGAGAGGGATTTAGGGAAGTGACAGGTTATTGCAGGGATACGAGCCAGGGATTACCTGAGAGATCCTTAAGAGCCAAAGGATCCGGTGACGGAGCCCGGAATGTGCCCCCCTCCCCGGCTTTGAAAAAGCTGGTGGTGCGAGGTAATGAAAACCTCCTCCCTAATAACCCCGGAATGCTGCCGGCAGCATCCGGAGCGCTACAGCTCATCCCCGAGCCCACCTCCCCCCGGAGAGGGGGGTGAAAGGAATCCTTTATGCTCCTGCCTGTCCCAAACCTGCCCCCAACCCCCACCCCGGGCCGCAACGGCGACGTGTGCCGGGAGGAAGCCGAGCAGACTGCCGGGATAATCCCAGAACGTTCCCGCTGGCTGGCAGGAAGGAGCAGCTACAGTCACCCCCACCCGTCACGGAGCGTTTACAGGGGCAGGCACCTCACCCTTTCCTCGAGCATCCGAAGGGAAAGAGGAGGATTAAGTTTGGAAAACGGGGAAGGAGGGAGCGTGGAGGAAAGGAATGTGGTGTGGTTGGTCCAGGGAACGAGTAGCGCGGAGATTCCCGGTCGGAACGCCACCAGGTTAGGACAGCGCTGCATCCCATTCCATATGGGACCCCACGGCGACACCAACCAGGAGCGTTCGCTTCCGGCCCCAAGAAGAGCGGAGGCGTCTCCGGATAAAACTTACATCCCACCCCTGATTTTTTTGCGAGGAAGGTGACCAAGCCTCAGCGTATTCCCTGAAAATCCAGCGCTGGAGGATTGCGTAACCCTCCGGCGGGTTCTGCACCGGGATCCTGAAGGCTCAGAGGCTTCACCGTTCCGGAACGTTCTCCCAGGCGGGATAACCAATTCCACATTCCCTCCAATTCTGCTGAGCGCGAAGCGATTTGAGGGAAACGCCGCAACGGCGCGGCCGCACTGGAACCGAAACAAGGAAATCGCCCCAAATCCGGGAATAACCTCCCGCTGCGGGGACCTGCTCCACCGCACATCCCCGAGCCTCCCCGGGTCTTCCGGCAAACGGGACACGGGGGAAGGGACGAGCCCTGGAATTCCTGTCTGGACTCTAAAATGAACCCAAACCCTCAAACGGCCTCCGGTCACGGGCTACGGAATCCCTGGGATACGTCACGGAAATCGATGTACTGGGACAGGCTGGGGGGAGCGTGGATGTGCCGGAGGGCAGGAAGGGTCTGCCGAGGGATCGGGACAGGCTGGATCCAGGGGCCGAGGGCACCGCGTGAGGGGCAGCACGGCCGAGGGCCGGGTCCTGCCCTTGGGCCACAGCAGCCCCCGGCAGCGCTCCAGGACGAGGGGCTGGGAAACTGCCCACGGAAAAGGGCCTGGGGGGGTGGTGACAGCGGCTGGGCAGGAGCCGGCGTGTGCCCGGGTGGCCAAGGAGCCAGTGGCATCCCGGCCGGCAGCGGGGGCAGCGGGGACAGGGCAGGGATCACCCCCTGTGCTGGGCACTGGGGGGGCTGCACCGCAAATCCCGGGGGGTTGGTCCCTTCTCCCGAGGGATGGGACAAGAGGGAGCGGCCTGGAGCTGTGCCGGGGGGGTCAGGTGGGATCCAGGGGCAATTCCTGCCCGGAAAGGGCTGTCAGGGTGGGAAGGGGCTGCCCAGGGAGGGGGGAGTCCCCACCCCGGGAGGGGTTTCAGGGACACGTGGGTGTGACCCTCGGGGACGGGGGTTGGGGTGGGCTTGGCCGTGCCGGGATGACGGAATCCATCCTCCCAGAGGGCTTTTCCAACCAGAGTAATTCCATGATCCCCTCAAGAAAGCAAGCAGAAAAGGAGGAAGCTGTCACACACGGCCAGCTGGTCCCACCAGAAGCATTCCAGAGGTCCTCTGCCACCAGATAGGATGGCGCGGTGCCGGCGCAGCGCCGGGCAAACCCAGGAGAGTGTGCCGGATTCCGGAGGAATTTCAGGATAGAGGGAACGTGAGGGTCTGAAGCTCTTTGTATCCAGTGGGAGTTTTCAGCATTAGGGATTGTTAACCCCTTCAACTGGCTCCGGAGCAACCAAACACTCACGACTCCACGGAACGCCCCATCAGGGCGGGAGGGGGGGAAACCTTATTCCGCGGGCGGCGTTCCGAGCCGCGCGGGAGGTACTTACACATATTGAGCTGCCGTACAAAGCTGGCCATGTTGTTGTGTTTGAAGTACTTCGGAAGCACCTTCTTGGCAAACTGGCCTTGGTCAAACACGTGGAAGCTGTTTCCACTCTGGAAAAATCCAGAAGAGAACGTTATCAACCACAGGGAAGAGGGAGGGAAACCCTTTTAGTCGGGATACAGGCTCCGGGCGGGATGGGCGGCGCCGAGCTCCTCCAGTTAACTGGTTACCGGATGCAGGAAACCGATTGATTCCCCAGCTTATCCCAGCTGACCAGTTTCTGGATCCAGGAAACAGATTGATTCCCCAACTCATCCCAACTAACTGGTTTTTGGATCCCCAAAACCGACTCCTTTCCCAGCTCATCCCAATTAACTGGGTTTTGGAGCCAGGAAACCAATTCCTTTCCCAGCTCATCCCAATTAACTGGGTTTTGGAGCCAGGAAACCAATTCCTTCCCCATCTCATCCCAATTCCTCAGGTTTTGGATCCCCAAAACCAACTCCTTCCCCATCTCATCCCAATTCCTCAGGTTTTGGATCCCCAAAACCAACTCCTTCCCCAACTCATCCCAATTCATCAGTTTTTGGATCCCCAAAACTGATTCCTTCCCCAACTCATCCCAATTCACTGGTTTTTGGATCCCCAAAACTGATTCCTTTCCCACCTCATCCCAATTCACTGGTTTTTGGATCCCCAAAACCGACTCCTTCCCCACCTCATCCCAATTCATCGGTTTTTGGATCCCCAAAACCGATTCCTTCCCCAGCTCATCCCAATTCACTGGGCTTTGGATCCACGAAACCGACCCCTTCCCCACCTCATCCCAATTCACTGGTTTTTGGATCCCCAAAACTGACTCCTTCCCCACCTCATCCCAATTCACTGGTTTTTGGATCCCCAAAACCGACTCCTTCCCCAGCTCATCCCAATTCACTGGGCTTTGGATCCACGAAACCGACTCCTTCTCCATCTCATCCCAATTCACTGGTTTTTGGATCCCCAAAACTGATTCCTTTCCCACCTCATCCCAATTCACTGGTTTTTGGATCCCCAAAACCGACTCCTTCCCCAACTCATCCCAGCTGACCGGTTTCCGGATCCACGCGCTCCAGAGCAGCCAAGAGCACGGCGCTCCGGTGCCGGCAGCGCGGGAGCAGCGCCGACCCACCGCGGCGGAATTTTTCATGCAACCACGAATCGTTTTCGACGCGTCGGTCAATAAACTTAGGGATCGGGAGGAGACGGGGGGCAGCGTTCCCGCCCCTCTCAACCCCGAGGAACTGCTGTCGGCTCAAGGAAAAGGCGTTATCCCCGACGGAACGGCGCACGCCAAGAGCAACGAGCGGTTTTGGCCAGGACAACCGCTCGACTGGTGGTCACGTTGACAGCTCGGCCAACGGCCCTCCGGTGGGCGGTCGTTTACCGGGCGTGGTTTCCGTTACGGCTCCGGCACGCCGAGCGGGAATCGTACCGTCGACGCAAGCGTCGGCGAAACGGCAGGAGAAGGGAATTTCGCGTTGGCCAAGCGACGTGACAACTGCAAAGGCGTTTTCCAGCCGGGATGTTCTCCCGCGACGCCGTCCTGCTCCTGCTCGTGCCGTCCCGCTGGAGAAGCGCCACGAGAGCTGAGCCCGGCGAGTTACCGACGTTCCCCGGCACGGCCGAGAAGCCACCGGGATGGTTGGATCGCAGGGAAAGCGGCGGAGCCGGGACAGACCACCCACACGACGGTGCCGGCTGAGCTCCAAGCCCCCACCGGTTCCCAGGAGCAATGCGAGGAACGCGCCTCCAGGGTCGGCGTGGACGGGCCTAAAGTTCTTTTCCCACCTAAAAGATTCCAGGATTCTGCGAGTTGGTTGGATTCGATGACCCTCAAGGTCTTTTCCAGCCTGAATGATTCGATGAATTATGGAATCACGGAATGGTTTGGGTGGGGAGGGACCCCAAATGCCACCCAGCGCCCCCCACCACGGGCAGGGACCCCTTACAGAGCCCAGGGTGCTCCCAGCCTCATCCAGCCTGGCCTTGGGCACCCCCAGGGATGGGGCACCCACAGCTTCTCTGGGAACCTGTCCCAGTGCCCCCACCCTCTGCGGGAAGAATTCCCTCCCGATGCCCTAAATCTACCCTGGAACCCCTCTGTGCGTGCACAGCACCGGCAGACCCAGGGTGGAATCCCGCCGCGGCAGCCGAGCCACCCGCGGAAGGGACGGATCCAAGATCCATCCACTTGGTCCTTGCTCACCGTAGTGCGGTTCCTGCGGCTCCCTGGCTCCACCCGGCTCCAGCGTGGCAGAGGCCCAACAGCTCCTGCCATGGACAGCAAGGCCGGGATCTGAAATCCGGCAGGAACCTCGAAACCTCCTGTCCGATGCCACGAGGCCGACTGGGAGCGCGGAACACGGATGCTCCGCGCTTTTCACTTCCGACTGTGGTCCAGGGAAGCCCAGACCCACCCGATCACGTCCATTTACGCTGTGTCTCTGCCCAGCCAACGGGGTTTTTTGCTCTCAGACCACGGTTGTCATGGAATCCTGGAATCGTTTGGGTTGGAAAAGCCCCTCAGGATCACGGATTCCAGCCGTTATCCCGGCACGGCCAAGCCCACCCCAACCCCCGTCCCCGAGGGTCACATCCACGTGTCCCTGAAACCCCTCCCGGGGTGGGGACTCCCCCCTCCCTGGGCAGCCCCTTCCCACCCTGACAGCCCTTTCCGGGCAGGAATTGCCCCGAGATCCCACCTGACCCCCCCGGCACAACTCCAGGCCGCTCCCTCTTGTCCCATCCCTCGGGAGATGGGACCAACCCCCCCCCAACGCCAGTGCCCAGCACAGGGGGCAATCCCTGCCCTGCCCCTCTGCCCACGCTGTTCCCGATGCAGACGTACAGTCGCAGCGTGAGTTGACTCGTTAGCAACAGCGTTAATTTGCCAAATGACATCAAAGCAGCAGCAGCTGGAGCAAGGCCGGAGGAGGCCACAGAGATGCTGCGAGGGCTGGAGCCCCTCTGCCATGGGGCCAGGCTGGGGGGGCTGGGGGGTTCAGCCTGGAGCAGGGAAGGCTCCGGGGACACCTCGGAGCCCCTTCCAGTGCCGGGGGGGACATGAAAGCTGGGGGGGCTTTTCCAAGGGCAGGGGGTGACAGGCCAAGGGGTGACGGGTTGGAACGGGCAGAGGGAGATGGAGCTGGGCCATGGGGAAGGAATTCTTCCCGCAGAGGGTGGGGGGCACTGGGACAGGTTCCCAGAGCAGCTGGGGATGCCCCATCCCTGGGGGTGCCCAAGGCCAGGCTGGATGGGGCTGGGAGCACCCTGGTCTAGTGAAGGGGTCTCTGCCCATGGTGGGGGGCACTGGGTGGGCTTTGGGGTCCCTTCCCAAAACCACTCCGTGATTCTGTGAACTGCTGTGCGTACAAAGGGACTTAAAGCAAACCCTTCGCTGTTCTTCACACCGGACGGTGGAAACGCGCTGCCCTGGAGGCGGTACCCCCGGATCCAGAATCCCCTGGGGCTGGATGAGGGCGCCCTGAACCCAAGGAACGCCCTAAAGTGAGAAGGTGGCGAGGAATAATCACTCCTTTCTGGGTGAAAATAGGAATTTTCACTGAGCACGGCTGAGAAAATTCCTCAGTCTCCGAGACTGGGACAGGAGGACGCAGGGATGCGCAGCGGGACCCGCCGGAGCATCCTACTTATCGGTAATGGATTTAATTACTGTGGACCCAACGGAGCTACGACCGCGACTGACCGCCGAAGCGACGTCTTCGTGTTGATCACCAGCCTTAACTCCCCCCTCGGCGTTCCGCGCGCAGAGCTGACGGCATTCCTCCGCTCCGGTGCCACAAAACCAGGGAAAACTCAGCACCCGCCGGGATAAAGGTTCCCCGCAGGCTCAAACCCCAACCCGGGTTGCCGTGCTTCGATTAGCAACGGCGAGGTCACCACGTAAAACCTCATCACCTCCGAGTTCCCAGAGTGTATCTGGATCTGGATCCCGAGAGGCTGGAGACCGTCAAGGGTCCCGAGAGGCTTGGAAAGCGTCAAGGGTCCCAGAGGCCCAGAGACCCTCGAGGCTCCCAGAGAAGCTGGAGACCATCAAGGCTCCTGAGAGGCCCGGAGACCGTCGAGGCTCCTGAGAGACTTGGAAAGCGTTGAGGCTCCTGAGAGGCTAGAGACCGTCCAGGCTCCCGAGAGGCTGGAGACCGTCGAGGCTCCCGAGAGGCCCGGAGACCCCCGAGGCTCCCACACACCCAGAGACCATCGAGGGTCCTGAGAGGCTGGAGACCGTCGAGGCTCCCGAAAGACTTGGAAAGCGTTGAGGCTCCTGAGAGGCTAGAGACTGTCGAGGCTCCAGAGAGGCCCAGAGACCCTCGAGGCTCCAGAGAGGCTTGGAAAGCGTCAAGGCTCCAGAGAGGTTGGAGACCCTCGAGGGTCCCGAGAGGCCCGGAGACCCTCGAGGCTCCTAAAAGACTTGGAAAGCGTCAAGGTTCCAGAGAGGCTGGAGAACCTCGAGGGTCCTGAGAGGCTGGAGACCCTCGAGGGTCCCGAGAGGCCCAGAGACCGTTGAGGCTCCTGAAAGACTTGGAAAGCGTCAAGGTTCCAGAGAGGCTGGAGAACCTCGAGGGTCCTGAGAGGCTGGAGACCCTCGAGGGTCCCGAGAGGCCCAGAGACCGTTGAGGCTCCTGAAAGACTTGGAAAGCATCTAGGCTCCTGAGAGGCTGGAGAACCTCGAGGCTCCCGAAAGGCCCAGAGACCCTCGAGGCTCCCGAAAGGCTTGGAAAGCGTCGACACTCCCGAGAGGCCCGGAGACCATCAAGGGTCCTGAGAGGCTTGGAAAGCGTCGACACTCCCGGGAGGCCCGGAGACCATTGAGGGTCCTGAGAGGCTTGGAAAGCGTCGACACTCCCGGGAGGCCCGGAGACCATTGAGGGTCCTGAGAGGCTTGGAAAGCGTCGACACTCCCGGGAGGCCCGGAGACCCTGGTGGCTCCCAGAGGCCCAGAGACCGTCAAGGCTCCCAGAGAAGCTGGAGACTGTCGAGGCTCCTGAAAGATTTGGAAAGCGTCAAGGCTCCCGGGAGGCCCAGAGACCGTTGAGGCTCCTGGGAGGCTGGAGACCCTCGAGGCTCCAGGGAGGTCCGGAGACTGTCGAGGCTCCCGAGAGTCTTGGAAAGCGTCTAGGGTCCCAAGAGGCCCGGAGACCCTCGAGGCTCCCGAAAGACTTGGAAAGTGTTGATGCTCCCGAGAGGCCCGGAGACCCTTGAGGCTTCAGAGAGGCTGGAGACCGTCGAGGCTCCCGAGAGGCCCGGAGACCCCCGAGGCTCCCACAGGCCCAGAGACCATCGAGGCTCCCGAGAGGCTGAAGACCGTCGAGGCTCCTGAAAGACTTGGAAAGTGTCGAGGCTCCTGAGAGGCCCGGAGACCCTCGCGGCTCCCACACGCCCAGAGACCATCGAGGGTCCTGAGAGGCTGGAGATCGTCGAGGCTCTCGAAAGACTTGGAAAGCGTTGAGGCTCCTGAGAGGCTAGAGACTGTCGAGGCTCCAGAGAGGCCCAGAGACCCTCGAGGCTCCAGAGAGGCTTGGAAAGCGTCAAGGGTCTCAGAGGCCCAGAGACCGTCGAGGCTCCTGAGAGGCCCGGAGACCCTGGAGGCTCCCGAGAGGCCCGGAGACCCTCGAGGCTCCTGAAAGACTTGGAAAGCGTCAAGGTTCCAGAGAGGCTGGAGAACCTCGAGGGTCCTGAGAGGCTGGAGACCCTCGAGGGTCCCGAGAGGCCCAGAGACCGTTGAGGCTCCTGAAAGACTTGGAAAGCGTCAAGGCTCCAGAGAGGCTGGAGAGCCTCGAGGGTCCTGAGAGGCTTGGAAAGCGTCAACACTCCCAGGAGGCCCGGAGACCATTGAGGGTCCTGAGAGGCTTGGAAAGCGTCGACACTCCCGGGAGGCCCGGAGACCCTGGTGGCTCCCAGAGGCCCAGAGACCGTCAAGGCTCCCAGAGAAGCTGGAGACTGTCGAGGCTCCTGAAAGATTTGGAAAGCATCAAGGCTCCCGGGAGGCCCAGAGACCGTTGAGGCTCCTGGGAGGCTGGAGACCCTCGAGGCTCCAGGGAGGTCCGGAGACTGTCGAGGCTCCCGAGAGTCTTGGAAAGCGTCTAGGGTCCCAAGAGGCCCGGAGACCCTCGAGGCTCCCGAAAGACTTGGAAAGTGTTGAGGCTCCCGAGAGGCCCAGAGACCCTTGAGGCTCCCAGAGGCCCGGAGACCGTCGATGCAGAGGCACGGCTCCTCCAAACCCCACGGTCAACACAAACAGGATCCCACTCCAAAACACTTGGATCCACCGGTTGCTGCCGGAGCACAAGGAAACGAAGTGCCGGGCACGGAGCAGGACGGCGCGGGAGCAGTGCCTTCAGCCTGCATCCGAGCCGGGAACGCTCCGGGGCCGCTCGGGAAGAGGACTGGCACCGCCACCCGGGCTCAAGGAGGCGGCGTGGTTATTTGGGGAGCGGGAAGGCTCCGTTGAGGCACAAACCCAGAGGTTGCAAATCACAGCTTCCAACTCATCATCCTGCGGATGATCACCTCGGAGCCGATCCCACTGGGAGCAGTTCTGGGTTTTTTTGGGTACCAGCACCCTAAATTGAGGTTTCCCACCAGGCGACGCTCTCAGCAAAGCCTCCGGCTCTCACCTCCTGAGGCCGGACCCGTCCCCTCCCGATCCTAAACGAAGCTGTTCGCTCGCCCAAGAGACAGGAACCCCCTGGAAAGCTCCGACCCCCGAATTTCGTTCCATCAGTCGCCGCCCCGCGGGAAGAGGCGCTCGCCGGGGTGAGTTTTATCGTCAATTTGCATCGCAAACACCGGCCGGAAACGCTCTGCGTAACGATGGAATCCGACGTCGCGTACATCGCGCTGTAAACCGGGGCTGGACCAACCCCCCCTCCCCCCCAGATCCACGGAGGTTGGCACGACGCACGCGCGGGACGAAACGCACGGCGCAACCTGCCCGGCAGCAGCGAAGCTCTTCCCGATCCCTCTGTTTCCAGGGAACCGGGACAGACCACGACGCGGGATGCTTCAGAACCACGTCGGTATCCCCACCCTTCCGCACGTCCCTCGTTTCCAGCCCTCCGGGGGGATATTCCGTACGATGCTTCGTCCCGGCAAGCACCGTGCCCGGAGGGAACGCGGGCTTGCAGCGCCGCAGGAGGGAAGCGGCGCCTACCGGGAATCCTGTTCCTGAAGAACCCAACCCGTGACAGGGAATCTCGGCGAGGAGTGAGTTTCCCAGCGCAGGCTGCCCTCACCCGTTTGGGAACCAGAGTGGGAAGCGTGTCCGTGTTTACAGGCCACACCGGTGGATACTTCTCCCACACCGGGAACGCGAAGCCCCAACAGAAACGACAGGGAAGGGCGTTCCTGGCCAATCCGGTGTGTTTCATGGAATGGTTCGGGTGGGAAAAGCCCTCTGGGAGGATGGATTCCGTTATCCCGGCATGGCCAAGCCCACCCCAACCCCCGTCCCCGAGGGTCACACCCACGTGTCCCTGAAACCCCTCCCGGGGTGGGGACTCCCCCCTCCCTGGGCAGCCCCTTCCCACCCTGACAGCCCTTTCCGGGCAGGAATTGCCCCGAGATCCCACCTGACCCCCCCGGCACAACTCCAGGCCGCTCCCTCTTGTCCCATCCCTCGGGAGAAGGGACCAACCCCCCGGGATTTGCGGTGCAGCCCCCCCAGTGCCCAGCACAGGGGGCGATCCCTGCCCTGCCCCTGATGCCCACCCGGATGCCGCTGGCTCCTTGGCCACCCGGGCACACGCCGGCTCCTGCCCAGCCGCTGTCACCACCCCCCCAGGCCCTTTTCCGTGGGCAGCTTCCCAGCCCCTCGTCCTGGAGCGCTGCCGGGGGCTGCTGTGGCCCAAGGGCAGGACCCGGCCCTCGGCTGTGCTGCCCCTCACGCGGTGCCCTCGGCCCCTGGATCCAGCCTGTCCCGATCCCTCGGCAGACCCTTCCTGCCCTCCGGCACATCCACGCTCCCCCCAGCTGGGGTCACCCCAACCTGGCTGAGGGTGACTCTATCCCCTCGTCCCAGTCACGGATGAAGAGCCTGAACCGAACCGGTCCCAGCGCTGACCCCCAGGGAACAACCTCCCCCGCTGACCGGCCGCCAACCGGAGCGAACTCCATTCCCCATCGCGCTCCGGACCCGGCACCCCGCCGGTTCTTTACCCGGGGAAGCTCCCACCCATCCAGACCATGAGCAACTGGTTTCTCCAGGAAAAACCCTCTTCCCGGAGGCGATTTGGCTTAGGAAGCGCCAGAATTACCCCCGCGGAAGGATGGACGCGCTGTCCCGCAGACCGTCACCGCACGGGACCGTTTCGCCCGCCGCCGCTGAGCAGCGGCCCTGCCCCACTCCTGCCGGCCCTAACGCTCAGCAAGCCCAGCGTCTCCCAGTCCCTGGCAGGAAAAGCAGATTTTCAGCCCGAATCGGAGTCATTTCGGCTGGAAAAGACCCTTAAAAACGAGTCCAATTAACAGCATCTCCCGGCCCCTGGAGCTTCACGAGCCGTGGATTCCCACCCCAGGGCAGGAATTACATCCCGGCACGGCGTTCTGAAGGAAAACAATCCGTCCTCCTTGAACTCTTTCCCAGTTCTCCTACGGTTCTGCCCTGGGCATCGTCCCCACGGGGATCAGCGACAGGATCTGAGGGACGCGACGGGGTGTCAGCCGTCGGGACCAGCAGCCCGGCCCGGTGCCGCCTCGCCGCGGAAAGCAGGGATGGATGGGAAAAGACAGGGAAAACGTCGTTCTATCCGCGTGGCCTTTGGAAAATCCAGCTCAGCAGCCTGTCCCGGGGCTGCGGTGGGCGCGCAAGCGGGCCGGGATGCTTCCCCGCAACACCCGCGGGCGAGCAAACCCGAGGGTCGCCGACGGGAAAGCGGCGGCGGGATCTGTGGGAGAGGCAGGGCGGAAAGCCGGCTGCGGTGTCGAGGATGTCCTGCCTTTCGGACCCAGGGCGGGAGAATCCCTTAACCTCAGCCGTGGCGACGAGAGACGTTTCGGAGCTGAGGAACGCAGGGAAAAGCCGCGTGCCAAGGAATCGGGGTACAACCGGCATGCCGCGCTACGAGTCTTTTATTGGGAAAAGGGGGCTGTGCCCCTGCTCCCCCCCAAACACACGGAAACGTTCCCTTTTAAACCGCAGCCTCTCCCACATCCCTGTTCCCGAGCCCTTGCAGCTGGTTTCTTCCCTCTGTTCCTAAAGGAAATTAACAGCAATTAAGCACACCAAGCCCAGACTCGTCGACTAATTACCTGAGCAACCCTGGGCACCGTCAACCGCTTTGTTCCTGCACCCCAGGCTGCACCAACCCCCCAACCCCAGACGTGCCGAAGGGCGCCCCCAGACTGGGCGGATCCTGTCAGCTCCCGGAATCCTCCCCTTCAACGCGGGAGCAGGGAGCTCAGAGGCGGCACCCCGCCGCTCCGGGCGAGCGCAGCCCCGCTTCGGAGGGAAGGCGGTCGAGAGCCAAGGCTTAATTGGAGCTGCGGCTGCCCACGGCACGCTCCCTCGGGATCCCAGCAAGGAGCCAGTATCCCAGCAGGGATCCCGGTATGGATCCCAGTATGGATCCCAGTTTCCCAGCAGGGATCCCAGTATGGATCCCAGTTTCCCAGCAGGGATCCCAGTATGGATCCCAGTTTCCCAGCTGCGATCCCAGTATGGATCCCAGTTTCCCAGCTGCGATCCCAGTATGGATCCCAGTATCCCAGCAGGGATCCCGGCATGGATCCCAGTTTCCCAGCAGGGATCCCGGCATGGATCCCAGTATGGATCCCAGTTTCCCAGCAGGGATCCCAGTATGGAACCCAGTATCCCAGCAGGGATCCCAGCAGGGATCCCAGTTTCCCAGCAGGGATCCCAGCTGCGATCCCAGTATGGATCCCAGTATCCCAGCAGGGATCCCAGCTGCGATCCCGGTATGGATCCCAGTTTCCCAGCAGGGATCCCGGCATGGATCCCAGTATGGATCCCAGCTGAGATCCCAGCATCCCAGCAGGGATTCCAGTATCCTGGGAACAATCTCAGTATCCCAGCAGCAAGCCCAGGATCCCAGCAGCACTGCCAGGATCCCATCAGGGATCTCAATATCCCAACAGCACTCCCAGTATCCCAGCAGGGACCCCGGCAGGGATCTCAGTACTCCAGCAGTGACCTCGGTATCCCAGCAAGGATCCCAGCTGTGATCCCAGTATGGATCCCAGTTTCCCAGCAGGGATCCCGGCAGGGATCCCAGTTTCCCAGCAGGGATCCCGGCAGGGATCCCAGTATGGATCCCGGCAGGGATCCCAGCTGCAATCCCAGCATCCCAGCAGGGATCCCAGCAGGGATCCCGGCATGGATCCCAGCATCCCAGTAGGGATCCCAGCTGCGATCCCAGCATCCCAGCAGGGATCCCAGCCGAGATACCAGCAGCGATCTCAGTATCCAGGGAACAGTATCAGTATCCCAGCTACGATCCCAGGATCCTGGGAACAATCTCAGTATCCCAGAAGCAAGCCCAGGATCCCAGCAGCACTGCCAGGATCCCAGCAGCACTGCCAGGATCCCATCAGGGATCTCGGTATCCAGGGAACAGCATCAGTAACCCAGCAGCGATTCCAGTATCCCAGCAAGGATCCCAGTATCCTGGGAACAATCTCAGTATCCCAGCAGCAAGCCCAGGATCCCAGCAGCACTGCCAGGATCCCACCAGTGAGGCTGGTATCCCAGCAGCATCCCAGCAGCGACCCCAGTATCCCAGCCGTGATCCTGGTGTCGCAGCAGGGATCCCAGCAGCGACCCCAGTATCCCAGCAGGGTTCCCAGTATCCCAGCAGGGATCCCAGCAGCGATCCCAGTCTCCCAGCAGGGATCCCGGTGTCCCAGCCACACTCCCAGTCTCCCAGCTGCGATCCCAGTGTCGCAGCATCACTCCCAGTCCCCCAGCAGCACTCCCAGTATCCCAGCAGGGATCCCAGTCCCCAGCAGCACTCCCAGTATCCCAGCAGCACTCCCAGCAGGGATGTCAGTATCCCAGCATCACTCCCAGCATCCCAGCTGCACTCCCAGTCACCCAGCCGCACTCCCAGTATCCCAGCAGGGATCCCAGCCACGATCCCAGCCGGGATCCCAGTGTCGCAGCATCACTCCCAGTCCCCCAGCAGCACTCCCAGTATCCCAGCAGCACTCCCAGCATGGATGTCAGTATCCCAGCAGCACTCCCAGTATCCCAGCAGGGATCCCAATCCCCAGCAGCACTCCCAGTATCCCAGCAGCACTCCCAGCATGGATGTCAGCATCCCAGCCATGATCCCGGTGTCCCAGCCACGATCCCAGCCTCCCAGCAGCGCTCCCAGTCTCCCAGCAATGATACCAGTTTCCCAGCATCACTCCCAGTATCCCAGCAGCATCCCGGTGTCCCAGCTGTGATCCCAGTTGCGATCCCAGTCTCCCAGCAGCACTCCCAGTCTCCCAGCATCACTCCCAGCATCCCAGCTGCACTCCCAGTCCCCCAGCAGGGATCCTGGTGTTGCAGCATCACTCCCAGTCCCCCAGCAGCACTCCCAGTATCCCAGCCGTGATCCCAGTTGTGATCCCAGTCCCCCAGCCGCACTCCCAGTCCCCCAGCCGCACTCCCAGTCCCCCAGCAGGGATCCCGGTGTCGCAGCATCACTCCCAGTATCCCAGCCGTGATCCCAGTCCCCCAGCCGCACTCCCAGTCCCCCAGCACGGATCCCGGTGTCGCAGCAGCACTCCTGGTGCCCCAGCCGCACTCCCGGTGCCCCCCGCGCGCCCCCGGTGCCCCCCGCGCGCCCCCTGCGCTGACGGCCGCCGTCCCCCGAGGCCTGGGCCGCGCCGTGCCCCGCCAGCGGCCCTCACCGGGCTCCAGCAGATGAGCGAGTCGGTATCCGGATCCTCCACCAGGGTCCAGAGCTTGTTGAGGAAAGCGGGCACGTTACTGCCGCCGGGCCCGGCGCTCAGCGCCGCCGCGCCGGGCCCCTCCATAGCAGCGGCCGCCGAGCCCTCGGCGCCCGGTGACAGGCCTCGGGGCAGGCCGCGGCGAGCCGGCGGCCCTCCCGGCCGGCCGCCTCCGCCGCCAGGGGCGGGCGCAGGGGTGGGCTGCGAAGGGGGGGAGAGGGGGGGGTGCCGAAGGGGTTCAGTGCCACCGGCGGCGGCGGGGCCGGGCCGCTGCCTGCGCACCGCAACCCCCGGGGCCCAGCGTGGCCACCGCCATCTTGGGACGCCTCCGAGACGAGCCCCCCCCACCCCACCCCCCGCCCCTCCCGCGAGGGGGCTGCGGCGCGCATGCGTGGCACCGCCCCTCCGCTCGCGCCGGGACCGCGCCCCTCCTCCCCGTCGCGATACGCATGCGCTCCGTCGGCCGGCTCCCGTTATGCGCATGCGATTCTTCAGCGGGCTCCCGTTATGCGCATGCGCCTCCTCAGCAGGCTCCCGTTATGCGCCTGCGCTTCCTCAAAGGGCTCCCGTTATGCGCCTGCGCCGTTGCTCCGGCTGAGTCCTTCACCCGTGCTCCTCCCCCTCCCTCCTCTGAACGACGCGCCTATGCGCATGCGCCTCCTCACGGCGGGGGGGGGGGGGTGTGTGGTGGTGTACCCGTTATGCGCATGCGCCTTCCACCCCCGCCCGGCGCCCGCTCGTGCGCATGCGCCTCCCGCCGGCGAGGCTCCACTCCTGCGCATGCGCTCTGCGGTCACCTCTCCCCTTTGACCCCTCCCCACCCGTTCCCACACCGGGAGCGCGACGCCCCCTCCCCTCTCCCTCCCCCCTCCCCCTCCCCCGGTGCCGGCGGGTGGGCGCTGCTGTGCGGGAGGGGCAGGGGAAAGCGGGAAAGCGTCGGGCGGGGGCGGTGCTGTGACCTTTGACCCGCTGTCACGTGGCCTTCGGCGGGGCCAGCGCACGCGGTGCGGCGGGACGGAGCCATGGAGCAGGTCAGGGCGCGCGCCCGCGGGAGGAGGGGGGTGCGGCGGCGTTGCTATGGCTACGGGCCATGGGGCCCCGTTGTGGGGGCTGGTCCTGGTCCCGGTGAGGCCTCGCCCGGTCCCAGGCCTGGCCCGGTGGGGCCTGGCGCGGTCCCTGGCCTCTCCCGCTCGGGCCTGGCGCGGTCCCGGTAGGGCCTAGTTCCGGGGAGGCCTGGCCTGCTCCGGTGGGACCTGGCGTGGTTCCTGGCCTGTCCCGGTAGGGCCTCGTCCCGGTGGGTCTGGCCCGCTCCCGGTGGGGTCTGGTGCGGTCCCCGGCCTGTCCCGGTCGGGCCTGTCCTGAGGAGGCCGGGCCCGCTCCCGGTGGGGTCTGGTCTGCTTCCGGCAGGATCTCACCCTGTCCCGGTGGGGTCTGGTCTGCTTCCGGCAGGACCTCACCCTGTCCCGGTGGGGCCGGGCCCGCTCCCGGTGGGGTCTGGTCTGCTTCCGGCAGGACCTCACCCTGTCCCGGTGGGGCCTGGCCCACTCCCGGTGGGGTCTGGCGTGGGTTCCTGGCCTGTCCCGGTAGGGCCTTGTCCCGGGGAGGCCTGGTCCACTCCGGTGAGGTCTGGCGTGGTCCCCGGCCTGTCCCGGTAGGGCCTGGCCTGTCCCGGTGGGGCCTGGCGCGGTTCCTGGCCTGTCCCAGTAGGGTCTGGTCCCCGGGAGGCCTGGTCCACTCCCGGTGGGGTCTGGTCTGCTTCCAGCAGGACCTCACCCTGTCCTGGTGGGGCCTGGCCCACTCCCGGTGGGGTCTGGTCTGCTTCCAGCAGGGCCTCACCCTGTCCCGGTGGGGCCTGGCCCACTCCCGGTGGGGTCTGGCGTGGTTTCCTGGCCTGTCCCGGTAGGGTCTGGTCCCGGCGGGGCCTGGTGCGGTCCCGGCGGGGCCTGACGTGGTCCCGGTGGGGTCTGGTGCGGTCCCGGTGGGGCCTGGTGTGGGATCTGGCCTGTCCCGGTAGGAACTGCTCCCAGTGGGTCCTGGTCTGCTTCCAGCAGGGCCTCACCCTGTCACAGGGAGGCCTGTCCCGGTCCCAGTGGGGCCTGACGCGGTCCCTGGCCTGTCCCGGTCCCGGTGGGGCCTGGCGCAGTCCCTAGCCTGTCCCAGTGGGGCCTGTCCCGGTGAGACCTGGCGCAGTCCCTGGCCTGTCCCGGTCCCGGTGGGGCCTGTCCTGGTCCCGGTGGTCCCTGGTGCAGTCCCTAGCCTGTCCTGGTCCCGGTGGAGCCTGTCCCGGTCCCGGTGGGGCCTGTCCTGGTCCCGGTGATCCCTGGCGCAGTCCCTGGCCTGTCCCGGTCCCGGTGGGGCCTGTCCTGGTCCCGGTGGTCCCTGGTGCAGTCCCTAGCCTGTCCTGGTCCCGGTGGAGCCTGTCCCGGTCCTGGTGGGGCCTGTCCTGGTCCCGGTGATCCCTGGCGCAGTCCCTGGCCTGTCCCGGTCCCGGCAAGGCCTGGTCCCGGTGAGGCTTGGTCCACTTCCGGCACGGCACCGCGGTGTCGTGGGCCGCACAGCCCCTCTGCCGCCCTGACGCCCCGTCCCCGTTCCTTTCCAGCCGCGTTCCGCCGGGGAGAGCGAGGAGCTGACGGACAGCGAGGAGAGCGTCTACTCGGGGCTGGAAGAGTCGGGCAGCGACAGCGCCTCGTCCTGGGAGGAGGAAGAGGAGGACCCCGAGGAAGGCGCCGGCGTTAGCTCGACTCCCCGGACACATGTAAGGACCGAGCGGCCCCCGAACGCCCCCGCCCCCCATCCCTGTTATCCTCTGTGTTCCACGTATTTTCCCTATTCCGGGTTATTTTCCCTATTCCGGGTTATTTGATCGGGTTTTAGCTGGGTTTTTCGGTTACACGAGCAGGAGCTGAATCTGTGGGTTGTGTCTGAGGCCCCAGACACGCTGGGGCAGATTCCCACGGGCCCGGTGCCCGTGTTCCCGGCTCCCGGGGATGCCGGAGCACGCGGGATCGGCAAGGAGGGAACGGCACGCGTACGGGATTAGGTGATGCCTCTGCTTCGGTGATGAGGTGACAGGAACTGGCCGTGTCCCGCCACCCCGGGGTGTCCAGGCTGGGGGTTGTGTCCCGCTGCATTAGGGTGCTGTGGCCGGAGCCGGGGGCCGGATCCCGCTGCCCTGCGGTGCCGGGGGCCGTGTCCCGCTCCCTTGGGGGGCCGGGGGCCGTGTCCCGCTGCCCTGCGGTGCGAGGGGCTGGATCCCGTTCCCTTGGGGGGCCGGGTCCCACAGCCCGGTGGTGCCGGGTCCCGCTCCCCTGAGGGGACGTGGGTTGTGTCCCCCTGCCCTGCGGTGCTGCAGCCTGGGGCAGGGAAGGGGCTGGAGCACAATCCCTGTGGAGAGCGGCTGAGGGGGCTGGGGGGGTTCAGCCTGGAGCAGGGGGGCTCAGGGAGAGCTGGTCACTCCCGGCAGCTCCCTGGAAGGGCTGGAGTTGTGCCGGGGGGGTCAGGTGGGATCTCGGGGCAATTCCTGCCCGGAAAGGGCTGTCAGGGTGGGAAGGGGCTGCCCAGGGAGGGGGGAGTCCCCACCCCGGGAGGGGTTTCAGGGACACGTGGGTGTGGCCCTCGGGGACGGGGGTTGGGGTGGGCTTGGCCGTGCCGGGATAACGGAATCCATCCTCCCAGAGGGCTTTTCCCACCCGAACCATTCCAGGATTCCATGAGCCGGTTGGATTCGATGGTCTTAAGGGCCTTTTCCAACCTCAAATATTGGATAATTCCAGGAGCAGTTGGATCTGATGATCCCAAAGGCCTTTTCCCACCCGAACCGTTCCATGAAACACACCGGGTTGGCCAGGAACGCCCTTCGCTGCTGTTTCCGTGGGGACAAAGGCGCGCTCCCGGCCGGGGCGTCGCTCTCCCAGCGCAGCGTTAGCGGACGTTTGGCCTGTCCAGACCCTTTCCTTCCCTGGGCTCCCGAAGGAACGGATACAGGGGAAGGTGTCCCTGCCGTGGCGGGGGGTGGGGTGGGCTGGAGGAGCTTTCAAGGTCCCCCCCAGCCCAGTCCGTGAGCCTGAGGGAATGGTCTGTCTGCGCCTCCGTCCTTTGCGACGTGCAGCACCCCAGACCCTTCCGGGGGGGCTGGGAACGCCGCGGGGGTGACCTGATGCCTCCAGCAGCGACGTTCCCGCTCTCTCTCCCGCTGTTTTCACGTAAAACCACGAAAAACGGGTTAAACCCGGCGGCGGGTGGGGGTTAGCACCGTCAGCTTTTCCGAGCGGCGGGATTTCGGGAGCTGCGTGCCGTGAAGGGGTTTTGCTGGATCCAAACTGCTCGGGGACGGGGGAGAGCGGGGGAGAACCCCCAAGCGGGAACGTGCCAGGAGCGCGCTTCCCGACGGGTCGTCCCCAGCCGTCGCTCTGCGCCGCATCCCGCTTTCCCTCTGCGCCGCGGACCCGCGCTCGCCGCTTCCGGGGCGGGAAGCTCTGGAGCCGAGAGCGGAGCTCCGCGCGGGGTCGGGGCGGCTCGTCGGGCGGCCCCGCTCGCCCCGGGACCGGCGTCGGGGCGCTCGGTGTCCTGCTGAGCCGCTGGGTTACCGCTGGGCTGCCGGGGGGCGTGGCGGGCGGGATGCTGATCCCGTTCGGATAATAGCGTGGTGATTAAACGTGGGTTCGGGGCTTTGGGGCGGGAACGGCGAGAGCTGGCGGCTGCTTCGGCCGTGATTCGCTTCCAGCGCTGGAGAGCGGTCGGCGTCCGCCCGCTGCGGCCAACCGCGGCCCCCCACGGATGGCGTCGCCTGGGATCGCGCACGGCCTTGGCGCCGTCCCGCACGGCATCCTCTGGGTGGGAGGGGCGTGGACTCGAGGGATGGAGCGCTCGGGGGATAAGGAGCTGCACGTCACGCTCGGAGAGTTGGGGTCAACGGCTCCGCGTCCGAGCGGGGACCGGTGCCGAGGGGCGTTCCTCAGGGATCAGGATTGGGGGCGGTGCTGTGCGGCATCTTTGTCAGGGACGTGGGCGGTGGGATGGAGAGCACCCCGGGGAATTTGCTGGTGACACTGTGCTGGGTGGAGGGAAGGGACGGTGTCCAGAGGGACTGGGCAGGCTGGGGGCAGGGATGGCATCCAGAGGGAATGGGCAGGCTGGGGGCAGGGATGGCACCCAGAGGGACTGGGCAGGCTGGGGGCAGGGATGGCGTCCAGAGGGACTGGGCAGGGTGGGGGCAGGGATGGCGTCCAGAGGGACTGGGCAGGGTGGGGGGCAGGGATGGCATCCAGAGGGACTGGGCAGGCTGGGGGCAGGGATGGCACCCAGAGGGACTGGGCAGACTGGGGGCAGGGATGGCGTCCAGAGGGACTGGGCAGGCTGGGGGCAGGGATGGCACCCAGAGGGACTGGGCAGGGTGGGGGCAGGGATGGCATCCAGAGGGACTGGGCAGGGTGGGGGCAGGGATGGCGTCCAGAGGGACTGGGCAGGCTGGGGGCAGGGGTGGCGTCCAGAGGGACTGGGCAGGCTGGGGGCAGGGGTGGCGTCCAGAGGGACTGGGCAGACTGGGGGCAGGGATGGCGTCCAGAGGGACTGGGCAGGGTGGGGGAAGGGATGGCATCCAGAGGGACTGGGCAGGCTGGGGGCAGGGATGGCACCCAGAGGGACTGGGCAGACTGGGGGCAGGGATGGCACCCAGAGGGACTGGGCAGGCTGGGGGCAGGGATGGCACCCAGAGGGACTGGGCAGGGTGGGGGAAGGGATGGCACCCAGAGGGACTGGGCAGACTGGGGGCAGGGATGGCGTCCAGAGGGACTGGGCAGGCTGGGGGCAGGGATGGCACCCAGAGGGACTGGGCAGGGTGGGGGCAGGGATGGCATCCAGAGGGACTGGGCAGGGTGGGGGAAGGGATGGCACCCAGAGGGACTGGGCAGGGTGGGGGCAGGGATGGCATCCAGAGGGACTGGGCAGACTGGGGGAAGGGATGGCACCCAGAGGGACTGGGCAGGCTGGAGAGGTGGGACCGTGCCAACCACACGGAGTTCAGCCAGGCCAAGGGCAGGGTCCTGCCCAGGGGTCGGGGCAATCCCAGCACAGGGACAGGCTGGGAATGGATGGGGAACAGCCCTGGGGAGAAGGAGTTGGGGGGCTGGGGGCGAGGGGCTGGCCAGGAGCCGGCCGTGTGCGCCGGAGCCCAGAAACCAACCGGATCCCGGACTGGATCCGCAGCAGCGTGGCCAGGAGGGTAACAACCACCTTGGCATCCCTTTTTCTGAGCAGAAGGCCACGTTTTCCCGCAGGATTTTATTTTGACCCTGCCTTTAGACCCCCAGCCCGTTCGCTCCATCCTCATCGGCAGCGCGGGTGCCCGAGCTGGTGCCGGAGAAGCCTCCTGCTCCTCCCCATCGGATTTCCAGCCCTGGGTATGCCCCGTCCCCGCGTGCGTGTCCAGTGTCTCTTGCTCCCAGTATCTCCTGGCCATCCAGCAAGTTAGTCAGCGCTGGGGATGATTCCCGAGCTGCTCCTTCTGGAGGTTTCTGGATTACGTGCGTCAGCTGAGCGTGTGCAGCACCACGGAATCGGCGGGAGGCTCTCCGGCTGCCGCAGAGGGACGCGGAGGGCGTCGGGAGCTCGCGGGGACGGGTGACGTGGGTTCGTCGAGGGGAAGCTCGCAGATGTTCCGGGATCACACCGAGGTTTCCTGCTGGAAAACCGGACCGCGAGGAGCCTGGCTTGCTCCGGGTGCCGGAGCGTTTCTGCGGACTCAGCATCCCCGTGCTCCCGGCGAGGCCTGCCGGGGAGAGCCGGGAGCTGCGACCCCCGGCCAGGGAGGGCCCTGTCGCGCCTCACAGCCAGGGCTTGTGGCACTGTTCTGCCGACCCGCTCCGGTGATCCCGGTCTCTCTCTGCTTCCCTAAATCCTGCTATTCCCTTGGAGGACGCCGGTGGTTTGGAGGGTGCGGGAGCCGAGCCGACGCTCTCCGGCTGGTCTGCCCTGCCTCATCCAGCGGCTCCGGCCAGGGAAAAACCCGCTACAGGGTGGGTGTTGCTGAACCTTTTGGTGCTTGAAACGCTCTTGCCGGGGGTTTGAGCTCTTCCTTGGGAGATATCCCGGTTTGGGAGCAGCCTGGAGAAGCGACGGGAAGCCGGACGCCTCCCGGGATGCTCAAACACCAGCAGGTTGGGGTGTGTTGCGCTCTGCCGAGCTCCGGCCGCCGTGGGATGACGCGGTGCCTCTCCGGAGCTGCGTCCCGCGGCGGTTATCTCCGGCTCGCTCCGAGACGACGTTTTCCGGAATGCCGGAAGCCTTTGAGGCTCCGAAAATCCCGTGGAGTACAGGGGTCCTCTCCTGAGGATGGAGGAAGAGCGAGGCGCTGAGCTGGGAGCCGGCGCTGGCCCCTCATCCCCTGGAGACGTCTTCATCCGCTTGGAGCAGCACGCGGCTGAACCGCGTCGTGCCGTCCCGCCTCCCTTCGGGATCCCGGAGCGGGAATGGCCTGTCAGCAGGTGGCGAAGCGCCGGCTCCTCCGGGGCTGGCGGGGCTGTGTAAATATTAGGCTGTCCTTGTCGGATTAGATTTCCTCCTAATGACTTCCAGCGCTCCTGACAGGCTGCGCTCGCTTCCTTGGCAGCCCCGGCGCTGAGCCGAGCCGGCCGACTGCTCCCGGAGCCCCTCGGGAAAGGCCGCTGGCCTGCGGTTGAAGGCCAGGCCGGGAATGTTTACGCGCTGCTTTTACAATCCAGGAAGCGCCTTCGGAGCTGTCGGAGTCTGGCTCTGGGATCGAGGAGGCGCGGAGAGAGCCGCTGGACCCTTCCCTTCCCGCGAGGATTGCGTCCGGAGAGCTTGTCGTGCACCGATCCGTTCAGATGTGGGGCTCGGAGCGTCCTCGTAGGGCTGTGGTGCCGCATCCGGCTCCTTGGCTTCTCCACCGGCGCCTGGCAGGGAATCTCTGCGTGTTCTCCTCCTCCTCCGGGGCTGCTGTCAGGGATCGGGACAGGCTGGATGCAGGGGCCGAGGGCACCGCGTGAGGGGCAGCACGGCCGAGGGCCGGGTCCTGCCCTTGGGCCACAGCAGCCCCCGGCAGCGCTCCAGGACGAGGGGCTGGGAAACTGCCCACGGGAAAGGGCCTGGGGGGGTGGTGACAGCGGCTGGGCAGGAGCCGGCGTGTGCCCGGGTGGCCAAGGAGCCAGTGGCATCCCGGTGGGCATCAGGGGCAGGGCAGGGATCGCCCCCTGTGCTGGGCACTGGGGGGGCTGCACCGCGAATCCCGGGGGGTTGGTCCCTTCTCCTGAGGGATGGGACAAGAGGGAGCGGCCTGGAGTTGTGCCGGGGGGGTCAGGTTGTCCGTTGTCCCCCGGGAAGTGTTTCTAGGAGCCGAGGAGGGAAGGAAGCCGCTCTCCGCGCCAGCAGCAGTGGAAATGCTGGTGCCCTCCCGGGTTACGGCGCGTCTCGGCAGCCCCGGCCTGCTGCGCCATTCCGGGCCCGGTGTCGGTGTTCCCGGGACGCGGAGAGCTCCGTGCTCCCGCCATTCGCACGCAGCGCTTGGAGGGAGCGCTGAACCCGCTGAGTTTGCCTGGCACGCTGTCGGTGTCCTGAGTTGTGTCGGTTCTCGGGGCTGCCACGCCGGAGAGACCCTCCCCTGCGTCAGGTTCCGTCCTGACGGCTCTTCCGGCAGCCCCGCGACACGGGACACACGGGTGCGTTCCCGCGGGATGAAGAACCGGTAGTGCTGGCATGCCTGTCCCCGCCGTCGGGAGCGCAGCGCCGGCAGCGGTTCGGCACGGGGATGCGACAGGCTGCGCCCGCCCGACACCGGGAAACGGCGACGTGGGGCCGGATTCCTCGGAGCGCCGCGCGCCATGGCCTCCGAGATCCCTTTCCCTGGATTTGGAGCGCTTAGCGGAACACGGCCTGTCCTGGTGGGAACGAGACGCTGCCGAAGGCACCGGGACACTGGGAGGTGGCGTTGTCGGTGAGGGCGTTGGGGACGGCTGTCGGCGTCGCTTGGTGTGTCCCACGGGGATGATCCTTGGGCGTTCCCGGCAGGAGGTGGCTGTTCCCATCGCCGCGTGCCCGGATGTGGTTCCGTCGTCCCGGTTCTGTGAGGCTGATGGTTTCTCCTGGCGCTGGAAGAAGCCGCTCGTCTGCTCTTCTTTGGAAATCCTGGATTTGGATCTCACATCCCGGCTCCAGCGGGACGTGCGCGCGGGTGTTTGCTTGGCAGCAGGCTGGGATCCCTTGGGATGCTGCCATCCGGCATCCTGGCACCCGTGACTGGGGGCAACTCCACACGGCAGCCGATAACCAGCTGCGTCCCGGGCTGGATCTGGAGCAGCGTGGCCAGGGGGGCGAGGGAGGGGATTCTGCCCCTCTGCTCTGCTCGGGGCAGACCCCCCCGCAGTTCTGCCTCCAGCTCGGGGCCCCCACCAGCAGGAGGACACGGAGCTGTTGGAGCGAGGCCAGAGAAGGCCCCGGAGATGCTGCGAGGGCTGGAGCCCCTCTGCCCTGGGGCCAGGCTGGGGGAGTTGGGGGGCTCAGCCTGGAGCAGGGAAGGCTCCGGGGAGACCTCGGAGCCCCTTCCAGTGCCTGGGGGCTACAGGAAAGCTGGGGGGGCTTTTCCAAGGGCAGGGGGTGACAGGACGAGGGGTGACAGGTTGGAACGGGCAGAGGGAGATGGAGCTGGGCCATGGGGAAGGAATTCTTCCCGCAGAGGGTGGGGAGCACTGGGACAGGTTCCCAGAGCAGCTGGGGATGCCCCATCCCTGGGAGTGCCCAAGGCCAGGCTGGATGAGGCTGGATGATACCGTCACCTGGCCACTTCCCGTTCTCGCTGTGTTCTGGGACGAACAGTGGGAATTAGTTTTCCCTCCGAACGCCGGGATAGACATTCTCCCTGGCAGTAGAAGCCGTCTGGAGAAGGCACTGCTGGTCCAGGGCCCTGGAAGCTCAGGACCTTGCACTTGGCTTCTGGAACTCTATGGGGTTCGCCCGGATCCCCTCTCCAGCCCACCCGTGTCTCTCTGGGTGTCATTCCGTCCCTCCGGTGTGTCCGTTAGCTGATGCCGGCACCTCTGCTCTCACCCATTCCCCCCCCAGCTACGCGTAACCCCCTGGCTTTGCAGCAGCACCCCCCGGTGCCCCCCCTGCCTCCCGCTTTCCTGCCCCTCCAGCTCCTCCGAGGGATTGCTGCTCCATATCCCTGGGACAGCAGCGAGCTTTCTCCCTTCCTGCTGGAAAATTCCAAGCTGGGAGCTTCTGCTCCTTTTCCCCCAGCCGAGGGGGAGCTGCGTGGGAGCGCTTTGGGAATTTGGGTGGTGGGATCCGAGCAGGATTCGCTTAGGGGAAGGGGTGCCGAAGGGGCTCCGGGTGTTTTCATCCAGCTTCCGGTGGCTCGAGGAGGATCCAACTGGGCCCGGTGGTTATTTTACTGCCTGGGGAATGCAGGGGGGTGCTTCCCATTCCGATTCGGCCCATCCAGGCACATCGGAGCTGGGATAACGCTCTCTCCGCAGCCAGGGATGCGGTGTGCTCCATGCGGCCGAACCGGAAGTCCGGGGGTGCCGACTCCCGCATCCCCGTGAGCCGGGGGTGCCCCGAGGAGGGGGGGAGGCCGGGCTGTCCTTGTGCCCCCAGCCCTGGCTGCCGCTGGGGGTACCGGGAGGGTGTTTTTCCAGGGGGTTGGGGAAGCGGGTTGTGGGTTTTCCAGCATCGCTTGCCGCCCTCTGGTGGAACCAACCTCCGTGCAGGGCTGCCTGGGAATTCCTGGCAGGAATTCCTGCCCCTGCCAAGCCAAGGGGCCCAGCTGATCCCCACCCGGGGCGAAAACCCCCCTTTTCTTCAGGCCGAGTACAGCTGGATACGCGGAGCGGCGTTTACGCCAGCTGGGAAGCGGAGCGACCACCGCTGCGTTGGCCCCGTGGGCGCCGGCTGCCTCCGCTCCAGCACCTTTTCCTTATCCTGGAGCCGCCGCAGAGCCCGTTGGATCCAGCCAGACCTCGTTTTCCTCCTGTTTAACCAGTCTGGGGGTCCAGCGAGCGCTCCCGGTTCCCCAGGAGCGCTCCGGCCAAGCGTTACAGGGCGCTGGGTCCGTATCCAAGGCTGAGCTTTCCCGAAGGATTTCAGCCTGCAGATAGGTTCACCTAATTCCCAGATGCTGGAGTCTGGTTCGCCAATCCCTCGGAGGAATTCCGGGCAAGATCCCGGCTTGTGCCAGCTCTCAGATTCGGGATCTGGGGAAGCCTGGGAGCCTCCGGTTTTCTCCCGGCGCGGATTGGGAAGCCGAGCGGGAATGCTGGAGCTCGTAGCACTGGATTCGGGGCGGTTAGGATCCTTCTCCGGCCTCATCGTGGCGGCGGAGAGGGGAAACGAGGGAAAGATGGAAACTCAAGCCCGAAGCCATGGTGGAGCCAAAAGCCTGGAAAAAAACTTATCTCCGATCTCCCATCAAAAGGGGTTTAATAAAACCTTTTGTTTTTCCAGTAATCTCATCCCTTTCCCCGGCCCGGCGTTTTCCAGGCGCTCTCCCACCCCTCTCCCCGCGGCTCCGCCGGCGGCTCCGTGCAGCAGAAGGTGATCGCACGCTGCGCGGACTTTACTGCTCCCGCGAGGGACGTTTTTCTGGGGCTGGTTTTCCGATTATTTCACGGAATCCTTCCCTAAACCCCATCCAGGCAGGGTCCCCGCTCTCCCCCTGTCCCTGCTCCGCGGGGTACGCCGGAGGGGGAGGGAGAATCTCTTTTCCAGGGCAGGATCTGCGCCTGATTCGGCACCCACGCGGCGGGCCGGCGCGTGGGCGAGGGCTGACGTTCGGTGCCGTCTGGTTATCCGTGTCCGAGGGAAGAGGAGCTCCTGGTCCGTGGGCGCCGTGGCGGGACAGGCTCCGCTTCCGCGCGGGAGGTGGTCAGAACGTTGGGATAAGCCAGGCGCTCGCAGGCTGCGTTCGGCTGTCTGTCAGCGGGGTCGGGCCCACCGCTCCGGAGGGGTGACCCTGGTTGGATGTGTCCAGCTTGGTGATGCCGTGATGATGCCATGGTGATGCCGTGTCACCTTGGGGGCTGTGTCTGCGGCCTATTCCTGCTGGTCTCTACCCGGGTTGCTTCCAGAAGCGTTTGGGGGTTTGAAGTGGCTCATGGTGGAATCATGGAATGGCTTGGGTGGGGAGGGACCCCAAAGCCCACCCAGCGCACCCCACCACAGGCAGGGACCCCTTCCACAGCCCAGGGTGCTCCCAGCCTCATCCAGCCTGGCCTTGGGCACTCCCAGGGATGGGGCATCCCCAGCTGCTCTGGGAACCTGTCCCAGTGCCCCCCACCCTCTGCGGGAAGAATTCCTTCCCCATGGCCCAGCTCCATCTCCCTCTGCCCGTTCCAACCCGTCACCCCTTGTCCTGTCACCCCCTGCCCTTGGATAAGCCCCCCCAGCTTTCCTGTAGCCCCCTGGCACTGGAAGGGGCTCTAAGGTCTCCCCAGAGCCTTCCCTGCTCCAGGCTGAACCCCCCAACCCCCCCAGCCTGGCCCCAGGGCAGAGGGGCTCCAGCCCTCGCAGCATCTCCGGGGCCTCCTCTGGCCTCGCTCCAACAGCTCCGTGTCCTCCTGCTGGTGGGGCCCCCGAGCTGGAGGCAGAAGTGCAGGGGGGGTCTGCCCAGAGCAGAGCAGAGGGGCAGAATCCCCTCCCTCACCCCCCTGGCCACGCTGCTGCGGATCCAGCCCGGGATGGGGTTGGTTTCTGGGCTCCAGCGCACACGGCCGGCTCCTGGCCAGCCCCTCGCCCCCAGCCCCCCAACTCCTTCTCCCCAGGGCTGCTCCTGCCATTCCATCGCTTTGAGACCCCCTGGTAATTCCACATTTCTGGGGTGAGGTGGGGGCGTGCTGTACCCAAACGCTTTGTCCGACAGCTCCAGTGTCCTCCATCGGCCCGGCCTTTCCCGAAGCTCGGTGCCGGGAAGAGCCTGTCCTCGGGCAGTGGCATCCCAGAGCCCCGGGCGCTTGTCCCATCCTTGAGGGAGCAGCTCTGGGCTCTGCTCCGGGGGCAGAGCTGTCATTCCAAGAGATTTCAACGGGCTGGAGAACAGGGCTGGTGGGCACCAAGCTGAGTTTAAGGATGCAGGATGGGGTGTACTGTACCTGGGATGGAACGACCCCCTCGGATGGGGCCGGGGTGGGTGGGCCGGGAGCAGCTCTGAGGGGAAGGAGCCGGGGGTCAGCGAGTGTTCCCGGCACCGGCCGAGCACGTCTTGGGATGTGCTGGCAGCACGGCCAGGGGTGGGGTCTGCTTGGCACTTGGGACCCCTCCGGCCTCGGGATCTGGGCCGCGGCTCCCTGATACCTCGACAGAGGGGAAGGATCCGGCGGAGACGGAGCGCGGGCCGTGCGGGGAGGGTCTGTGAGGTGGCTTCCTCCGTGGGGGGAAGGGGTGAGCCGGAGACAGAGCCAGGCTCTTGGGATGCATCGGGACAGGACGGGAGGCAGCAGGAATGGGGTGCGGGAAGGAGGGTGCTGAGTGACCGTCAGGTGTGTTCCATCCCGGATGGAACGGGATCCAGGGAAGTGGGGAGGTCTCTGTCCTTGGGAATAGTCAAGGCCTGACCAGATGGGATTCTGGGCACAGCCCTGGATGGAGTGGGATCCAGGGAGGTCTCCATCCTCGGGAATACTCAGGGTGTGAGTGGACAGGATTCCGGGCACAGCCCTGGATGGAGTGGGATCCAGGGAGGTCTCCGTCCTCGGGAATACTCAAGGCCTGAGTGGACAGGATTCCGGGCACAGCCCTGGATGGAGTGGGATCCAGGGAGGTCTCTGTCCTTGGGAATAGTCAAGGCCTGACCGGATGGGATTCTGGGCACAGCCCTGGATGGAGTGGGATCCAGGGAGGTCTCTGTCCTCGGGAATACTCAAGGCCTGAGTGGACAGGATTCCAGGCACAGCCCTGGATGGAGTGGGATCCAGGGAGGTCTCCATCCTCGGGAATACTCAAGGCGTGAGTGGACAGGATTCCGGGCACAGCCCTGGATGGAGTGGGATCCAGGGAGGTCTCCATCCTCGGGAATACTCAGGGTGTGAGTGGACAGGATTCCGGGCACAGCCCTGGATGGAGTGGGATCCAGGGAGGTCTCCATCCTCGGGAATACTCAAGGCGTGAGTGGACAGGATTCCGGGCACAGCCCTGGATGGAGTGGGATCCAGGGAGGTCTCTGTCCTCGGGAATACTCAGGGTGTGAGTGGACAGGATTCCGGGCACAGCCCTGGATGGAGTGGGATCCAGGGAGGTCTCTGTCCTCGGGAATACTCAAGGCCTAAGTGGACAGGATTCCGGGCACAGCCCTGGATGGAGTGGGATCCAGGGAGGTCTCCATCCTCGGGAATACTCAGGGTGTGAGTGGACAGGATTCCGGGCACAGCCCTGGATGGAGTGGGATCCAGGGAGGTCTCCATCCTCGGGAATACTCAAGGCGTGAGTGGACAGGATTCCGGGCACAGCCCTGGATGGAGTGGGATCCAGGGAGGTCTCTGTCCTCGGGAATACTCAGGGTGTGAGTGGACAGGATTCCGGGCACAGCCCTGGATGGAGTGGGATCCAGGGAGGTCTCCGTCCTCGGGAATACTCAAGGCCTGAGTGGACAGGATTCCGGGCACAGCGCTGGATGGAGTGGGATCCAGGGAGGTCTCTGTCCTCGGGAATACTCAAGGCCTGAGTGGACAGGATTCCGGGTGCAGCCCTGGATGGAGTGGGATCCAGGGAGGTCTCTGTCCTCGGGAATACTCAAGGCCTGAGTGGACAGGATTCCGGGCACAGCCCTGGATGGAGTGGGATCCAGGGAGGTCTCCGTCCTCGGGAATACTCAGGGTGTGAGTGGACAGGATTCCGGGCACAGCCCTGGATGGAGTGGGATCCAGGGAGGTCTCTGTCCTCGGGAATACTCAAGGCCTGAGTGGACAGGATTCCGGGCACAGCCCTGGATGGAGTGGGATCCAGGGAGGTCTCCATCCTCGGGAATACTCAGGGTGTGAGTGGACAGGATTCCGGGCACAGCCCTGGATGGAGTGGGATCCAGGGAGGTCTCCATCCTCGGGAATACTCAAGGCCTGAGTGGACAGGATTCCGGGCACAGCCCTGGATGGAGTGGGATCCAGGGAGGTCTCCATCCTCGGGAATACTCAAGGCCTGAGTGGACAGGATTCCGGGCACAGCCCTGGATGGAGTGGGATCCAGGGAGGTCTCCATCCTCGGGAATACTCAAGGCCGGACTGAATGGGATCCTGAGTGTCCCGATCTGACCTTGAAGCCAGCTTTACTCCGAGCAGGAGGTTGGAGCAGGCCCCTCCAGAGCTCCTTTCCAGCATTTTTCCGTGTCCACCATGGAGTTTGTGTGGTTTCCGCCTCATCCCGAGCCTGTGCCCACGCTGGCACCTCATCCATGGCCGCGTGTTCCCGCTGGTGCCGGCAGGAAGCAGCGTGGCTGGGAATTCCGGTCCCTGTCGTGCCTGTCCTTGGAAGCTGGGGTGCCGCGGCCTCTGTCCTGGTTGTGTCCTTGGCGCGGGGTCGTGGCGTTGAGCTCCAGGGAAGAGAGGGATGGGCAGTCCTGCGATAGCTGCCTGGGATGCGGGAGCGGCGGAGGGAGCGGAACTGGGGCCCAGTGAGGGAAAACGGGGTTCTGTGGGAGCTGGGCAGGTGCCGAGCGCGGCTCTGGGTGCGTGGCCTCGGGAGAGGGGTGGGGCTTTCACTCTCCCTTCTCCAGGGGAATGGAAGTGCACGCTGCTTAACGAGCCCTTCCCCTTTCTCCTTCCCTTTTTCCTTCCCCTTTCCTTTCCCTTGTCCTTTTCCCTTTTTCCTTCCCCCTCTCCCTTTTTCCTTCCCTTTTTCCTTTCCCTTTTTCCTTCCCTTTTTCCCTTTCCCTTTTTCCTTTCCCTTTCCCCTTTTCCCTTCCCCTTTTTCCTTTCCCCTTTTCCCTTTTCCTTTCCCTTTTCCCTTTTCCTTCCCTTTTTCCTTTTCCTTTCCCTTTTCCCTTTCCCATTTTCCTTTCCCTTTTTCCTTTCCCTTTTTCCTTTTCCCTTCCCCTTTTCCCTTTCCCTTTTTCCTTCCCCTTCCTTTTCCTTTTCCCTTTCCCTCTTTTCCCCTTTTCCCCTTCCCTCTTTTCCCCCTTTCCCCTTTCCCCTTTTCCTTTTTCTTTTTTCCCCTTTTTCCCACTTTTTCCCCCTTTTCCCTTTTCCTTTCCCTTTTTCCTTTTCCCTTCCCTTTTCCTTTCCCTTTTTCCCTTTCCCTTTCCTTTTCCTTTCCCTTTTTCCTTTCCCTTATTCCTTTTCTCTTCCCCTTTTTCCTTTCCTTTCCCTTTTCCCCTTTTCCCCTTTTCCCCTTTTCCCCTTTTCCCTTTTTCTCTTTTTCTTTTTTCTCCTTTTTCCCACTTTTTCCCCCTTTTCCCTTTTCCTTTCCTTTCCCTTCCCTTTTCCTTTCTCTTTTTCCCTTTCCCTTCCCTTTTCCTTTCTCTTTTTCCCTTTCCCTTCCCTTTTCCTTTCCCTTTTTCCTTTTCCCTTCCCCTTTTTCCTTCTCTTTCCCTTTCCCTTTTCCCCTTTTCTCCTTTTCTCCTTTTCTCCTTTTCCCCTTTTCCCTTTTTTTCTTTTTTCTCCTTTTTCCCACTTTTTCCCACTTTTCCCCTTTTCCCTTTCCTCCTTTCCCCTTCCCCTGTTTCGCAGTCGCGACGCGGGGGGCCGGCTGTGGGTTCCGTAGCCCGGCCAAGGTTTCCGCCGCAGGGGAGAATCCCAGGTGGGATCCCACTGAACTGTTCTCTTCCCGTCTCTCAGGCCACGGCGGCTCCCGGGAAGAGGGAAACGTCGGGGGACGAGTCGCCGCTGGAGGACAGGTTGGGTCCCCTGGCTCAGGACGAGTATGAGGAAGACAGCTCCGATGAAGAGGTAGGACCCGCTGCAGCTTTCCCTTCTGGGTAGGAGGGGACGGATCCGGGGCAGCCCCAGGGAATGTCGCTTCCCGGGTGGGAAGAGCTCCCGAGCCGCACAAGCGCCGTCCTCATCACGGCCCGGGGTGTCCGGAGCGTCCCTGGAGCCGTGCGAGGTGCCCGCGCCGCCGCTGCGGCTCACGGGCTTCCGGAGGGAACCTCTCGGTCCCTCACCCCTCGGGAAGGATCGGGAACGGCTCGTGTGGGATCTCGGTAGCGAAATCCCTCCGGCGTTCGGTTGTTCCGTCGCTTTGGTCGGCTGTTAAACCGATTAACGCGGTTGGCGTCCGTCGGCTGCTGCGGCCGAGCGCGGGGGTCGGGGCGGAGCGATTCCGAGAGCCGGAGTGATGGGGTGGGGGGGGAGCGTTTGGATCCGGCCCTTGGCGCTGGGGTTCAGGTTCACGGGAAAGGGGGCCGGGTGGGTATCCTCGTACCTGGCGTGGACACCTGCTTGGAAGAGCCTCCGGGGCGCCGCTGGGGTGGGATATTCCCGGCCGGGATCTCCTCCGTAACCCTTGGGAAGTGGCAGATCCCAGAAAACCCAGCGTGGCCGTGCCTGGAGCCCCGGGCTGGCACGGGGCGGCCGTGGGGCCGACGTCGGGAATGACGGCAGCCTGGGGCGCGGGATGGGACTTTTCCGAGCGGGAATGCGGTCTGCCGGCTGCACCCCCAGCGCAGGCGAGCTGTCTGGCATCGCTGATGGGGTTGGGGGGGCTGGGGGGTCACGGCTTGCGCTTCCCGGGGCTCCGAGAGCCGCGTCTGCTCCGGTTTGTGTCCCGGCGCGGGGGAGGGGCCAGCCGGCCGGTCGCTCTGATCCAGCGAGAGCCGTAAGGTTGGATGTTGGAGGCCCACCTGGAGCTGCCGGCAGTCCCTGCCCCCGGGTCTGGAATAGAGATTTAGCGAGAAAAAGGGGAAATATATGACTATCGAAAACATACACTTGTGTCATGTCTCCAGGAAAAAACCCTTCCATGCAGGAATTCAAGGTCTCTCCCCCCAGCTGCTCCCGCCTCGGGGCCTCGGGGGCTGGGGGGGGGGAGCGCTGATTCAAAACCTGTTGACATCGGAGCAGCTTCCAGTGGCTTTGTTCCCCCTTCCCAGCCTCCCCCCACCCCCCCGGCCCTCTCTCTGTAATTGTATTTATCTCTCTTCCCTAAGAATCCCGACGCTCCTGGTTCCCGAGGCCGGGATGCGCACCGGGGGGGGCGCTTCGCGCTCCACGAGCAGCGCCACCCGGCGCGTCGCTCCTGCTCGGTGTCGGAGGCCGAAGAGCTGGGGATGGGGGGGGGGCAGGACCCCCCACCCCCGGGCCAGGAAAACACTTCCCCGCCGCAGGCAGGAGCGGGAGTTTGGGATTTTATCGTCTCTCCGAGGCTCCCTGCGGCACAGCCGCTTCCCAATTAGCGCTCAGCCTCGTTAAAGTCGCGGTGATTTAGCGGGTGGCTGTGCAGGAGGGGCCCGAAAATGCCTGTTCTGTGCTTCGGGGTCGGTGCTGGCTGCGGGGACCCGCCCGGGCCTGGGGATGTGGTTTGGCGGTGTTGGGTTAACAGTGGGGCTTGGTGGTCCTGAGGGGCTTTTCCAACCCAAACCGTTCCGCGATTCCATGGGATGGTTGGGTTTGGTGGTCCTAAAGGTCTTTTCCCACTTAAAAATCTCCGTGATTCCATGAGGTGGTTGGATTTGATGGTCTGAAGGTCTTTTCCCACCTAAAAGACTCCGTGATTCCATGCAACAGTTGGATTTGGTGGTCCTAAGGGTCTTTTCCCACCTAAAAGGTTAGATGATTCCGTAAGATGGTTGGATTTGGTGGTCCTAAAGGTCTTTTCCCACCTAAAAGACTCCATGATTCCATGGGATGGTTGGGTTTGATGGTCCTAAAGGCCTTCTCCAACCCAAACCATTCCATGATTCCATGGGATGGTTGGGTTTGGTGGTCCTAAAGCTCTTTTCCAACCTGAAAGACTCCATGATTCCATGGGATGGTTGAGTTTGGTGGTCCTAAAGGTCTTTTCCCACTTAAAAATCTCCATGATTCCATGAGGTGGTTGGATTTGATGGTCTGAAGGTCTTTTCCCACCTAAAAGATTCCGTGATTCCATGAGATGGTTGGATTAGGTGGTCCTAAAGGGCTTTTCCAACCTGAAAGACTCCATGAGGTGATTGGATTTGATGGTCGGAAGGTCTTTTCCCACCTCGGCACCGGCGGGAGCGGATCGTCCCCGGGCTCTGGTCGGGGATGGTTGATCCTTGTGCTCCCTGAGCTGGATCTGTCTCCGTGATCTCCCACCGGATTGGGAGTGCGGAAGGGTCTGGAGCACAAGTCCTTCAAGGAGCGGCCGAGGGAGCTGAGTGAAGGGAGGGGGCAGAGAGCTGGGGGTCAGTCCCTTCTCCCAAGGGACCGGCCTGGAATTGTGCCGGGGGTGGGGTCAGGTGGGATCTCGGGGCAATTCCTGCCCGGAAAGGGCTGTCAGGGTGGGAAGGGGCTGCCCAGGGAGGGGGGAGTCCCCACCCCGGGAGGGGTTTCAGGGACACGTGGATGTGACCCTCGGGGACGGGGGTTGGGGTGGGCTTGGCCGTGCCGGGATAACGGAATCCATCCTCCCAGAGGGCTTTTCCCACCCGAACCATTCCAGGATTCCATGAGCCGGTTGGATTCGATGGTCTTAAGGGCCTTTTCCAACCTCAAATATTGGATAATTCCAGGAGCAGTTGGATTTGATGGTTTTAAAGGTCTTTTCCAACCCAAACGACTCCGTAATTCCCGGATTTTGCCTTTGACGGCAGCAGCTCTGAACGTCCTCGATGGGATCACCCCCCCCCGTGCCCGTTCCTACCCCTGTGTCCCGCGGCAGCGCGTTCCAGCGGTCGGATGCCGCGGCGGGAGCGGGTCCCCGACCCCTTCGGCTCCATCCCCGGCCCCTGAGCGCCGAGGAAGCACCCCGGGTGCCCTCCCCGATTCCCCTTCTCCTGCCGCTCCCGGCATCGCTTCCCAAACCGCCGGCGGGTCGGGAGAACGCGGTGTGAGCCGCCGGCACGGCCGCGGTGCCGGCTGTCACTCACCCCCCCCCCCCAGCCCAGGGCCTACGCGGGGGCTATAATAAAGAAGAATGGCTCTGCCCCCGTGTTTAGCACAGACCCAACGTCTTCCAGCCGCGCTCCCGCTCCCCCGGCAGCCGCCGGCACGCAGCCTGGCCGCCCGCCCGGATCGCCGCTGCCGGATCGCCGCCGCCGCCGGATCGCCGCTGCCGGCCGCTCCGACCCAGAGACGCAACACCCTAAATTCGCTTTCCTCGGCGGGGAACGTTCGGGGGAAGCAGCGCGACACGTCGGGTTCCGTCCCTGCGTTCCCCCCCCCACCCCGCGCCGGACGGCACCGGCTTCGCCCTCCCCCTCCCGGCTCCCCTCGGAGGGGTCGGAGATGGATGGGCGCGAGCTGCCGGGGCCTCGGCGGGAGGAAGCGGTTTGGGGTTTTTTGTTTGGTTCTCTTTCCTCCCGCAATGACTATTCCATATGTCAGTGGATAATGAATGAAGGACGCGTTGAGTGCTCCTCGGTGAGCCGGAGGGTCCGTTCCAAGCCCGCTTCCCTCCTCCGCAGCGCAGCTGACCCAGCCGGGGGGGCGGGGGGGGGGCTGAGGGAGCTCTTCTTTCAGTAGCTGATTAGCCAAGAGGAGGAAGGGGGGGGGAAATCAAGCCCCAAACCCAAAAACCCAGCAGAATGTGCTGCTGGCAGCCAGCTCCGTGGAGCGGGGGGGGTGTGTGTGTGGCTCTGCGCGCGCTTCCCGACCCGCTTGGCTCCAGCGGATGCTCCCAGCTTCCCGCTCGCTTGGCTGGTGTTAACCACTTAGCACCTCTCCCGCCTCCAGCGTGGCCGGTCCCGGCGCGAAGGGAAAGGGGCCGGGGGGGTGGATTTGGGATGGGGTGGCTGGAGGCGATTCCGGGACGGAGCGAGCCGTTCCCTGGGGATGCGTTGCCGCCGGCCCGATGCCACTGGGGAAGGTTTGGGGGTCCGGCGGAAGCTCGTGGGCACCCCCGGGCAGAGCTGCACCCAGGCCTGGGTGGGGGGTGCTCCCCTCCGGCTTCCCAGGGCGGGAGCAGGTTCCCAAATCCCTCCGGCCGCTCAGGTGTTGCCGGATTCGGGATTTTCGGTTTTCCTGCCCTTTCCTGGAGGGCGAGGAGCCCACCGTAGCGCTGCCGCGTCCTTTCCGGGCCGCGCCGGGGAACACCGGCGGGTTTGTGTGCCGGGGAGGGCAGGGAGATTCCAAACGAGCTCCGAATCCCGGGAAGAGATCACCCTACCCCACATCCACCTGAGCCGCCCGGCTCCGGCCTGCGCTCCCCAGGCCGTCGGTCGCTCGCGGGAGCCGAGTTCTTGGGAAGCACCCGAGGGTGCTGGAAACGGGGGGGGGGGGGGGGGCGCCAAAAGCTTCGTTAGCGCTAATTAGTGACGTCCTGCCGCGGCCACGATTCCACTCTGGAGAGAGCTGGGAAGGGGAGAAGGCGCTCCAGGGGTGGATAACGGGTGGGCTTGGGGGGGGGGGGTGTGTCCCACCGCGGGAGGTGAACGGAGCCGGGTCGGGATCAGGCCGACCCGGAGGTGCAGATGGGGAGCAGAGGGGAAGCCGCCTCTTAACGGGTGCCGCTAGAATCGTAAAACCCCCCCAAAAGACCCCAAAAAGAGGTGAATTAGCGTGATTTGGCTGCCCCGAGGTTGATATTTGAAGCGTTCGTAAAGCAGCTCAGCCGGGGCAGGAAAGACTTTTTCCTTCTGGAAGGAATGACATCACCGCGTCCACCGCAGCGCTCCGGTCCCTGCCCCGGGGAGGGCGAGGAACCCACAACAACGCGCGGCTGCGGAGCGGAAACTCTGTCTGTCTGTCTGTCTTCTCCTAATTTTCCGTCTGCTTTCCCCCTCCGCGCGCCCGGGGGCTGCGCACGCCGGCGGCTCAGCTTACGGCCCCGTCCTTCCCGAGCCAGCCGACGGCTCTGCGAGCGGGATCCTGCGACCTGGGAGCTACTGGCCTCGTCCGGCGCTGGGAAGCGGTGCGGCCGAAGCCGGCGGCGTGCCGAGCCTGGCGGCGTGCCAGACCTGGCGGCGTGCCGAGCCTGGCGGCGTGCCAAGCTTACCGCTGCCTGGCAGCGAGCTTCCCGCTGCCGTGCGAGCTTCCCGCTGCCTTGCGAGCTTCCCGCTGCCTGGCAGCGAGCTTCCTGCTGCCTTGCTGTCTTCTCGCTGCCGTGCGAGCTTACCGCTGCCGTGCGAGCTTCCCGCTGCCTTGCTGTCTTCCCGCTGCCGTGCGAGCTTACCACTGCCTGGCTGCAAGCTTACTGCTGCCTTGCTGTCTTCCCGTTGCCGTGCGAGCTTACCACTGCCGTGCGAGCTTCCCGCTGCCTTGCTGTCTTCCCGCTGCCATGCGAGCTTACCACTGCCGTGCGAGCTTCCCGCTGCCTTGCTGTCTTCTCGCTGCCATGTGAGCTTCCTGCTGCCTGGCAGCGAGCTTCCCGCTGCCTTGCTGTCTTCCCACTGCCGTGCGAGCTTCCCGCTGCCTTGCTGTCTTCCCGCAGCCGTGCGAGCTTCCCGCAGCCGTGCGAGCTTACCGCTGCCGTATGAGCTTCCCGCTGCCTGGCAGCGAGCTTCCCGCTGCCTTGCTGTCTTCCCGCTGCCGTGCGAGCTTACCACTGCCTGGCAGCGAGCTTCCCGCTGCCTTGCTGTCTTCCCGCTGCCGTGCGAGCTTCCCGCTGCCCTGCGAGCTTCCTGCTGCCTTGCGAGCTTCGCACTGCCGTGCGGGCTTCTCTCTGTTGTGCGGGCTTCCCACTGCCCTGCGGGCTTCCCGCTGCCATGCGAGTTTATCATTGCCATGTGGACTACCCGCTGCCCTGCGGGCTTCCCGCTGCCATGCGAGCTTCCCGCTGCCATGCGAGCTTCCCGCTGCCCTGCGAGCTTACCTCTGCCTTGCGAGCTTACCTCTACCGTGCGAGCTTCCCGCTGCCGTGCGAGCTTCCCTCTGCCTTGCGAGCTTCCCTCTGCCGTGCGAGCTTACCTCTGCCTTGCGAGCTTCCCGCTGCCCTGCAGGCTTCCCGTTGCCATGTGGACTACCCACTGCCTTGCTAGCTTTCTGCTGCCGTGCAAGCTTACCGCTGCCGTGCGAGCTTCGCGCTGCCGTGCAGGCTTCCCTCTGTTGTGCGAGCTTCCCGCTGCCGTGCGGGCTTCCCACTGCCGTGCGAGCTTACCATTGCCATGTGGACTACCCACTGCCTTGCTAGCTTACCACTGCCATGCGAGCTTCCCTCTGCAGTGCGAGCTTCCCGCTGCCGTGCCAGCTTCCCGCTGCCGTGCCGGCTTCCCGCTGCCGTGTGAGCTTCCCTCTGCAGTGTGAGCTTCCCGCTGCTGTACGGGCTTCTCTCTGCCACGTGGGCTTCCCTCTGCAGTGCAAGCTTCCCGCTGCCGTGCAAGCTTCCCGCTGCCGTGCGAGCTTCCCGCTGCCGTGCTGGCTTCCCGCTGCCGTGCCGGCTTCCTGCTGCCAACAGCGCCTACTCGGTGAGGTTGAAGCTGGCCTTTGGCAGGGCTGCGGCATCGCCTTCCCAGTCAACGGAGCTGCCGGCTGCCCCGTTGGCAGCGCGGGCTCCCTGCCCAGGAATCCACAGCTTCCTGGGGTGGGGGTGGGAATCGGCCTGCCGGCAGATGCAGCATAGAGAAGGGTTTCCCAGGTTAGGCAGGAGTCCCCGCAGCACCTTTCCGGGTCTGGAAACAACCCCCACCTCTCCGCTGGCCACAGCTGTGTCGTGGTGCCCCACAGACCCTCCCCACACCCCATGTGCCCCCCGTTTGTGCCGCACTCCAGCTGCCTGCGGCAGCCCGGCACGTGGGGGGGCGGCTTCGGCCTCCCTCCTCTTCAGCGGGGGGGCCTGGGGCCATGTGCCTCTCCAGATCCGGATCGCTGGCCGCTGTTCCAATGTCCCACTTCATTAGGCTCGGCTCTGCTCCGGGCACGGGAGCGTGCGGAGGAAGCAGGAGGCTGCCGGACCCGTCCGGGGTGGGTGGGTTTAGTTAGGCCAGGCCTAACACTCCAGCCCAAAGATCCCCGCTGCCCGTTCCAGCGCTCGGTGCCGATCTATCCGAGCAGGTGTCGCCCGTGGGAAAGGCTCTGTAAACCCATTCGCTGCTCCTGGCCGCAGCATCCGGTGCTTCTGGCCACCGGCGTCTGACCCCACGACTCCGGCTCCTCGGTGCCGGTGGATGGAGCTTTTCCAGCCCCGACTGCATCAGCGGTGTCGGGGAGATTCCTGTTGGTTCCGAAGGTATCGCTCGGAAACGCGGCTTCGTATCTTTTGGTATAAATACTGGGAAGACTCTTGGCAAACTGGGATTTCGCTGCCAGAGCCGGGGCCGTCGGCAGCTCCCAGGAGCGCTTCCGAGCCCCCGGGATTCCTCGGAGCCCGCGTCAGCAGGGTGAAAGCCGGGATCCGAGGCCAGACAGGAGAGTACTGTGGAGTTGGCGAGCACGGAGGAGCTCAAGGCATGGTCAGGGCTGTCGGGACGAGGTGCGTGACTCGAGGGAAAAGCAGCAGGAGCGCCCGTGTTTTCCAGAGACGGGTGTCATCGAGCATAGGTGTGCTACAGGGGGGTGAACAGGGCATGGACAACCTGGAAAAAGCCCAAAACAACCCTGAAAAAAACCAAAACGATGTGAAAAACACCCAAAACAACCCAAGAAAAGGCCAAAACAATCCAAGAAAACCCCATAAAAGCCCAAAACAACCCCAAAAAAGCCCAAAACAACCTAAAGAGGTGCAAAACGACCCAAGAAAACCCCAAAAAAGCCCCAAACAACCTGTAGAACACCCAAGAAAAGCCCAAAACAACCCAAGAAGAGCCCAAAACAACCTGAAAAACACCCAAAACAGGACACAACCCCCCAAAAAGCCCAAAACAATCTAAGAAAAGGCCAAAACAACCAAAAAACCACCCCAAAACAACCCAAAAAAGGCCCCAAACAACCCAAAAATAGACCAAAACAACCCAAAAATAGACCAGAACAACCCCAAAAAGACCAAATCAACCTGCAAAACACCCAAAACCAAGACCAAAACAACCCGGGAAAAAACCAAAACAATCTGAAAAACACCCAAAAAAGCCCAAACACCCCAAAATCAGCCCAAACGCGGGGCGTTTGCCCCCCGGGCAGCGACCTCTCCCCTGGGGGCACTGGAGGGGCTCCGGGAGCGGGGGGGAACGGGAATCTGGGCCCGGGCTGGATTCGGTGGGGTCGGGGCTCCGGCTGCGGGGGCAGGGGAAGGGCTGGGGGAGTCATCCGGCTCCCGGCTCGGGAATCCTTGGGGTCTGCGGGTGGAAGGCGGGGGGTGAACCCGCTGGCTCAGGGAGAGCCGGTGGGTCTGCGCGTTCCTGGCCCTCTCCCGGGACACGGCTCCGAGCAGCGCTGGCAGGGGAGGAGAGGGTCGACCTGGGGCTGAATCCTGGAATTTCGGGTGGGAAAAGCCCTCTGGGAGGATGGATTCCGTTATCCCGGCACGGCCAAGCCCACCCCAACCCCCGTCCCCGAGGGTCACACCCACGTGTCCCTGAAACCCCTCCCGGGGTGGGGACTCCCCCCTCCCTGGGCAGCCCCTTCCCACCCTGACAGCCCTTTCCGGGCAGGAATTGCCCCTGGATCCCACCTGACCCCCCCCGGCACAACTCCAGGCCGCTCCCTCTTGTCCCCCCGCGGCTGCTCAAGCTGCACTTTCCCCTTCCATTTCCACCCGGAGACTTTCCCCTCCGGAGGGATTTGCACCAGCGGGGACGATCCAGGAGAGGGGGGACGGCTTCCCCGGACTGCAGGGAGGAGCAGGGCGGGACCATGGAATGGTTTAGGTGGGAAAAGGCCTTTGGGATCATCAGGTCCAACTGACCCATGGAATCATGGAATCTTTGAGGCTGGAAAAGACCTTTAGGGCCATCAAGTCTACCTGTTCCATGGAGTCATGGCATCTTTGAGGTGGGAAAAGACCTTTGGGATCATCAAGTCCAACCATTCCATGGAATCATGGAATCCTTGAGGTTGGAAAAGCCCTTTGGGATCATCAAGTCGAACCATCCCATGGAATCATGAAGTTTTTTATCAGGAAAAGGCCTTTGGGATCATCAAATCCAACCATCCCATGGAATCATGGAATCTTTGAGGCTGGAAAAGACCTTTAGGGCCATCAAGTCTACCCATTCCATGGAGTCATGGCATCTTTGAGGTGGGAAAAGACCTTTGGGATCATCAAGTCCAACCGTTCCATGGAATCATGGAATCCTTGAGGTTGGAAAAGCCCTTTAGGATCATCAAGTCCAACCATTCCATGGAATCATGAAGTTTTTTATCAGGAAAAGGTCTTTGGGATCATCAAATCCAACTGCTCATGGAATTATCCAATATTTTAGGTTGGAAAAGGCCCTTAAGACCATCGAATCCAACCGTCTCATGGGATTCAGTGGTCTGCGTCCCTCTTGTCCCATCCCTCGGGAGAAGGGACCAACCCCCCGGGATTCGCGGTGCGGCCCCCCCAGTGCCCAGCACAGGGGGGCGATCCCTGCCCTGCCCCCGCTGCCGGCCGGGATGCCGCTGGCCACCCGGGCACGCTCCGGCTCATATCCGGCTGCCGGCGACCAACGTATTTCCCCGCCGTGGTCTCGGGATGCTGCCGGAATCCCGATAACGGGCGCTGCAAGGGCAGCTCAGGGAAGCTGTAGCTTCACCCGTGGGGTGACAGTGCCAACTCTGCCGGCTCCGGACAGGGATGCTCCGTCGCGGCTCCGTCACCTCCCGCCTGGGAAACTGAGGGTCCCTGAGCTTCCAGCCCTGAGTCCGGTCCCTCCTTCCTCTCGCAGCCTGGCCTCCCCCATCTTTTTCTTCTCCGTTCTCCCCATCCGGTAGCACAACTTGTCCAAAAAACACACGGATCCACTTCAATTCCTGGAAAAACTCTGGAACAAAGTCACCCCCCCTCCCGTTTGCAAAGCTCTGGAAGATACGAGCGGACTCGTCCCTGCCAGCACAGCCAAGTCTGTCCAAGCGGCCTCGCTGCCTCCTCCACGAGGCCCGATCCGGGCCTGGGGGGGTGAGAACGGGCCCCTTGGAGCCTGTCGGTATCGTCCCGCCGCTCCACGGGAGAGCCTGGTGGAAGCTTCCCACGTGGGGTTCCCGGCGGGCAGTGACGGGGCACCGGGGTCCTCGGGGGTCTGCACGGCTCTGTCCCCTGCCAGCGTGCCGCACCGGGAGTCCCGGGGTCAGTTTGGGGCCCCTCTCTCCGAGAAAGACCCGGAGGGGCTGGAGCGTGTCCGGAGAAGGGCCCGGAGCTGGGGAGGGGCTGGAGCACAATCCCTGTGGGGAGCGGCTGGGGGGGTTCAGCCTGGAGCAGGGGGGGTCAGGGAGAGCTGGTCACTCCCGGCAGCTCCCTGGAAGGGCTGGAGTTGTGCCGGGGGGGTCAGGTGGGATCCAGGGGCAATTCCTGCCCGGAAAGGGCTGTCAGGGTGGGAAGGGGCTGCCCAGGGAGGGGGGAGTCCCCACCCCGGGAGGGGTTTCAGGGACACGTGGGTGTGACCCTCGGGGACGGGGGTTGGGGTGGGCTTGGCCGTGCCGGGATAACGGAATCCATCCTCCCAGAGGGCTTTTCCAACTAAAATGTTCCATGATTCTACGAGAAGGTTGGACTTAGTGATCCCAAAGGTCTTTTCCAACCTCAGAGATTTGATGATTCCATGGGACGGTTGGACTTGACTGGCTTAAAGGCCTTTTCTAACCTAAAATATCCAAAGATTCCATCAGACAGTTGGGTTTGGTGGTCTTAAAGGTCTTTTCCCACTAAAAGATTCCATGGGACGGGTGGACTGGATGATCCTAAAGGTCTTTTCCAGCCTCAAATATTCCGTGGTTCTATGGGATGGTTGGACTTGGTGGTCTTAAGGGCCTTGTCCAACCTCAAAGATGCCATGATTCCATGGAACAGGTAGACTTGATGGCCCTAAAGGTCCTTTCCAGCCTCAAAGATGCCATGACTCCATGGAACAGGTAGACTTGATGGCCCTAAAGGTCCTTTCCAGCCTCAAAGATGCCATGACTCCATGGAACAGGTAGACTTGATGGCCCTAAAGGTCTTTTCCAGCCTCAAAGATTCCATGATTCCATGGGACCGTTGGATCTGATGATCCCAAAGGCCTTTTCCCACCTAAACCATTCCATGGTCCCGCCCTGCTCCTCCCTGCAGTCCGGGGAAGCCGTCCCCCCTCTCCTGGATCGTCCCCGCTGGTGCAAATCCCTCCGGAGAGGAAAGTCTCCGGGTGGAAATGGAAGGGGAAAGTGCAGCTTGAGCAGCCGCGGGGGGACAAGAGGGAGCGGCCTGGAGTTGTGCCGGGGGGGTCAGGTGGGATCCAGGGGCAATTCCTGCCCGGAAAGGGCTGTCAGGGTGGGAAGGGGCTGCCCAGGGAGGGGGGAGTCCCTCTCCGTGGGGATATCCCAAAGGACGCGGTCCTGGGAAAGTGGGTTCGGTGACCCTGGTGGGGTGACCTCCAGCGTCCCACCCCAATCCAGCTGACTCCCGCTCCTGGAGCCTGCGATCCGGCTCGTTCCCGGGCGCCGAAGGCTGCTCCGTTGCGTGTCCCAGCACGCGGAATTCCGGGGTTTTCCCTCAAGCGGGGGGGCAGTTTGGAGCTTGGCTGTGCAGGTGGGTGATTCCCGAGGGTGGGTTGGGGGGGCTGCCCTCCCACAAGGTGGCTGATTTCTGGCCGTGCCCTTTCCGTGGGGAGCAGTTCCTGGCTCTGCCGCAAGCCTGCTGCGGGATCCCGGGATTTGGGGAGCCCGTGGCACCCCTCTTCCATCCCCGGAAGAGCTGGAGAGGGCCTTTGGGCGTGCAGCTGGGATGGGTGTCAGGGGAGGGGCTCAGCCGCCTTGACCCTTGCTCTGACCCCTGCCTGGGGACAGGCACGGCGTTCCAGGTCTCCGTGTCCCTCCGGCTCCGTGTGCGGGCTGCCTGGAGAGCAAACTCCAGGGCTTTTGCATCCCTTGGGAATGCTCCTTCCCCAGCCAGAACCACGGAGCCCGTCCAGGGAAGGAGCCAGACCTCGGAGCAACCCCCGAGCCGAGCCCCTGCAGTAGCCGCGCCGCCGAGACCCCGGCGCGATCCGGAAGCATCCGCCTGTGCATCCTCCGGGATTCGCCTGTAACTCTAGAGCGTGCGGAGCCGCTGCCGAGCGCCTGTTTGTGCGTCCGGGATCCGCACGTCCCTTTGCTCCGTGGCCAAACGCCCTTAATGGCTTCTGCCGGCTACCGATCCGGCAGCTGCCGGAGGACTTGGCACCGGCATCCGCCCCCCCCCCCCCCCGTGGCTGCCGGAGCCTGGCCCCGCTCCCCCCTTCATCCCACCCCAGCTGCAAGGCTCCGGAGCCATCCCTCTTTGTTTGGGAAAGCTCCTCTCCCCGTGGCCCCACGCGCCTTGAAAATCGCTCACGGCCGCTGCTCCCCGTTCTCCCCGCTCCGGGGGAGGGCGCAAACCGATCCCGAACCCCCTTTTCCTTCACCTGCTCCCACGTTTGTCCCGTCTCTTTCCTTTTCCCGGCGTCGGGTTTTCCCATTACGGGTTCCTCCGGGCGCGGGGGTGGGCGACAACCAGACGCTTGATTTTTTCGGGACACGAGGCCATCCGCCTCGGGATGGGGGACCATCCTGCTCCTCCGGGGGGCTGCGACGGGGATCCGAGCTCCTTCCGGAGCGGGGCTGGGGTGGCGGGAGGAGGTGGAGGAATGGTTCTGTCGGGGATTTGGGGGGTCACGCGGCCGCGGCGGCGGCCCAAGCCTCGCGGGTGGGTGGGTGGTGGGCTCCCGGCACGCTCCGGGGTGCGGATTGCAGCTCCTGCCCGGAGCGTTCCGTCTCTCCGCTCTCCCGGCGCTCGCCCTCGGAGAGGAAGGTCGTGTCCCAGCAGCTGGAAACGACCCTCCGGGACGTCGTGCCGCGGGGTAATCCCGACCCCTTTTCCAGGAGGATGGTGTGATGCCGGGATCGCGCCCTCATCCGGCCGGGAATATACCGTGTGATCCCAACCCCCCACCCCCAGCGCTCGGCACACGCGTGGATCGCTGCGCCCAAGGGGAATGGCGAAGGGCAGGTCTCCCCTCGGGAACGGGGAGCCGGGCGAGGGGCTGCATCCCGAAGGATCGCTCCGCGCTCTGCCGTGCCGGCGCTTTCTTTGGGAGTGCCGGGAGAAGGGAACGGCTCCGGCCCTGCCTTGGAGGCGCCGCTGGCCGGGGTTCCCTGCGGTAGAGCCCGCGGTGCTTCCTCCGCGCCCGCTTTTCCGGAGGAGCCCGTCTCCTCCCGCTGTTCCCCTTCCCGCGGCTGGCTCCAGGGATCCTGTCACGACCCTTCGGTTCGCTCCGCTCTTCCCCGTGGCCCCCCCTTGGGTGTGGCAGCGCAGGGATGTGCGGAGCCAAGGGTCTGGCCCTCGGGGACTGCGACCGACACGGATCGGGCCGGACCTCGGCTCCATCCCTCTCCGGCGCGTGCCCAACCCTGAGGAACAGCCGGGGACACCGGGATAACCATCCCGTGGGGCAGGAGCGGAAGAGAGCCGGCGATGCTCCGGGAAAAGGACAGCTCCACGCTTCTCGGAGCCGTTTCTCCGTGGAATCCGGGACACGGAGCCCTGTCGGCACCTCTGGAGCTGCCGAGGAGCTGCCGGTCCCGAGCTGGGCCTTGCCCGGAGCCGGTGCGGCGGTGCCGGGGTCGGTTGTCCGGCGCATCCCTGATTTTGGCCGGGGTTGCCGTACCTCCCTCCGGCACCCGGCAGGAAATCTCCCTTTAATAGGCCGTTCGGGGAAGCGGAGCCGTGTTTTCCTAAGCAGGAGGAATGTTGACATGGAAGACTCGGCTCTTTCTTCCTGGCAGGTCCCTGGGAGCAGCGGGGCCGGATCGTGTGCTGCTCCCGCTGTGCCGGCTAATCCTTCCGTGGGTTGCGGAGCGGGGCTGGAGCTGGGCTGGGCGGGGGGGGGGGGGGATGCAGGTGCGTAGCCAACGTGCTGGAGAAGGGGGAGGGCGGGGGGCTTTCTGCCGCCGCTGCCAGACCCACCACCCGTCGTCTTTCCTTTCATCCGGCTGCGGCTCCTGAGTGAGGGTCCCATGAGGGATTTGTTGGGCATGATGAAAACCGGCTGGACGACGGAGCCCGGCTCCTTTTCCCGGGAAAACCCGGCGTAAGGGGACAGCGGGGACGTCCCGGAGCGAGGGGAAAGCGTCCCGGTGCGACGCGGGGGCTGCACATCCGTCCCACCCCGGCACGCCGCTCTCCGGCCACCGTCGCCCCCGGTCCCTCTCCGCTATCCCAGCCCGCTGCGGGATCTCTGCGGCATTCCCGGCCGGTTGGCTGCGTCCCGCTTGGAGCGGGGCTCCGAGCCACGCTGGCCGGTTGCCCGCTGGGCCGGAGATGCCCGCGGCTACCGGCTCCGCCAGTAACGGACCAGTAAAACCAGCGCGGGGTGGGAGGGCGCACTGGGTCTATCCCAGTGCGGCGGGTGCTCCCGGTCTTTGGTCCGTAACGGGACGGGCAGAGTGCCCGGGAAGAGCTGCCTGTGCCCCCTCCCAACCCCCCCCACGCCGGGAATGGCTCCCAAGGTGTCGAATGGAAAAGTCCGACCACGGTCCGAGCCGGGGGGTGGGGGGGGGACCTGCCAAAATGAACAGTCGATCCGGGTTTGCGGGAGCCAAAACGCCAGGAATCTTGGATCCGAAGTGGGGAAACTTTTTTTTTTTTTCCGTGGGCAGTAAATCAGCACGGAAAGATCGGAGGGAGGGGTGGGGGAGACCGGCCCCCTGCGCGCGGCAGCGTGGCCCCGCTCCCCCGGGGGGGGGGGGGGCCGGGAGCCGTGGCCACCGCGGTGGGTTTTGCCGGCCGGGATGACCACGGCGAGCGGGAGGCGGCTGCTGGAGCGGCGTTCCGCACGGACGGGGAACGTCTACCGCCCGCGGCGGAGCCGATCTTGCGGCACGTGCTGTTGGGGAGGAAGGTCACGCCGGGAAGACGCGGGACTTCCCCGCCGGCGCGTCCCGAAACGCTTCCGACCGGCCGGCCGAGGTTCCTGGCGGGGCGGCAGGAGCCCGACCCCAGCTCTCCGCTGCCTGGGGTGGCGTTTTACCCCCTTCCTGGGGGGCTGTATCCCTTAATCCCGCGGGATGCGAAGATATTCCAGCCGCGCTGCCGGGCCTGGGGCTGCAGCGGGTACCGCCGGCGCCGCGCAAGCCCGCGTTTACTCTGAAACCTAATGGTGGCCATCCGGAACGCCTCTGGCAGCGCGCGCCGTCCTTGTGGGAGGGGATGGGGGGGGTCTCGGGGGTCTCACCCCTTCCCACTGCTGAACCCCTGAATGACTGGTTGGACACGGTGATCCTAAAGGTCTTTTCCCACCTAAACCATTCCATGATCCGATGGTTCCATGCCGCTCCCCAGCCTTTGGGAAGGGGCGGCCTGAGCGAGGAGCATCCCAGACCCCATCCCATCCATCTGCTCCCGCCAGGGCAGCCCCTACGTCCCACTTCTAGCCCTGTGCTCCGCTCCGGGCATCCTCCCTGGGCAGGAGACACCCCCCAGGGGGAAACTGAGGCAGGTGATGGATCACATGGGAGGCCCCGGCTGCTCCATGTGGGCTTCAAGTCCTTGGGGGGGGTCTTTGTTCTGGGATGTAGCACTGGAAGGGACCAGGATTTGGCTGATGGAGCTGGGGACCCCTCGCGCTGCCTCCCCACTCTTCGCTGGGCAGGAGACCCCCCTCCCCAGAGGGAAACTGAGGCAGGTGATGGATTACGTGGGAGGTCCCGGCTATCCTGGGGGAGGCTCTTTGTTCTGGAATGTGGCCTTGGAGCACTGGAAGGGACTGGGGTTCGGCCCATGGAGCTGGGGACCCCTCGCTCTGCCTCCCACAGTCCTCCCAGTGCAGGAGACCCCCACCCAGAGGGAAACTGAGGCAGGTGATGGATCGTATGGGAGGTCCTGTCAGTCCCAGGGCAGGGGGCTCTGTTCTGGGATGTGGCTGTGGAGCACTGGAAGGGACTGGGATTCGGCCGATGGAGCTGGGGACCCCTCGCTCTGCCTCCCCACTCTTCGCTGGGCAGGAGACCCCCCCCAGAGGGAAACTGAGGCAGGTGATGGATTACGTGGGAGGTCCCGGCTGTCCCGGGGGGGGTCTTTGTTCTGGGATATGGCCTTGGAGCACTGGAAGGGACCGGGGTTCAGCCCATGGAGCTGGGGACCCCTCGCTCTGCCTCCCCGCTCCTCCCAGTGCAGGAGACCCCCCCCAGAGGGAAACTGAGGCAGGTGATGGATTACGTGGGAGGTCCCGGCTGTCCCGGGGGGGGGGTCTTTGTTCTGGGATGTGGCCTTGGAGCACTGGAAGGGACTGGGATTTGGCCGATGGAGCTGGGGACCCCTTGCGCTGCCTCCCCGCTCCTCCCTGGGCAGGAGACCCCCCTCCCCAGAGGGAAACTGAGGCAGGTGATGGATTACGTGGGAGGTCCCGGCTGTCCCGGGGGGGGTCTTTGTTCTGGGATGTGGCCTTGGAGCACTGGAAGGGTCTGGGATTTGGTCCATGGAGCTGGGGACCCTTCACTCTGCCTCCCCGCTCCTCCCTGGGCAGGAGACCCCCCTCCCCAGAGGGAAACTGAGGCAGGTGATGGATCATGTGGGAGGTCCCGGCTGTCCCGGGGGGGGCTCTTTGTTCTGGGATATGGCCTTGGAGCACTGGAAGGGACTGGGGTTCGGCCCATGGAGCTGGGGACCCCTCGCTCTGCTTCCCACAGTCCTCCCAGTGCAGGAGACCCCCACCCAGAGGGAAACTGAGGCAGGTGATGGATCGTATGGGAGGTCCTGTCAGTCCCAGGGCAGGGGGCTCTTTGTTCTGGGATGTGGCTGTGGAGCACTGGAAGGGACTGGGATTCGGCCGATGGAGCTGGGGACCCCTCGCTCTGCCTCCCCACTCTTCGCTGGGCAGGAGACCCCCCCCAGAGGGAAACTGAGGCAGGTGATGGATTACGTGGGAGGTCCCGGCTGTCCCGGGGGGGGTCTTTGTTCTGGGATATGGCCTTGGAGCACTGGAAGGGACCGGGGTTCAGCCCATGGAGCTGGGGACCCCTCGCTCTGCCTCCCCGCTCCTCCCTGGGCAGGAGACCCCCTCCAGAGGGAAACTGAGGCAGGTGATGGATTACGTGGGAGGTCCTGGCTGTCCCGGGGGGGGGGTGTTTGTTCTGGGATGTGGCCTTGGAGCACTGGAAGGGACTGGGATTCGGCCGATGGAGCTGGGGACCCCTCGCTCTGCCTCCCCGCTCCTCCCTGGGCAGGAGACCCCCCCCAGAGGGAAACTGAGGCAGGTGATGGATTACATGGGAGGTCCTGGCTGTCCCGGGGGGGGCTCTTTGTTCTGGGATATGGCCTTGGAGCACTGGAAGGGACCGGGGTTCGGCCCATGGAGCTGGGGACCCCTCGCTCTGCCTCCCCGCTCCTCCCTGGCTCCCGGCTTTTCCCGCAGCCCCTTCCCCATCCCGCTCGCTCCGATCGGCTCCGGCGTCGCCCGTCTTATTTGTCAGGGATGAAAAAACCCCGGCGGAGGAGGAATGGAAAGACACGGAGGCACAGGAAAGCGGTTTGGTAGTCGGAGACAGAGGAACAGGATTAACGTGCGGAGGGGGATTTGGAGGGAACACTGAGCGCATTGTAATGCGATAGGGGCGAGGGGGGGGGGAAAAAAGAGACCGAGAGAGAGGGGCTGACCCCCAAATCCCGGAGGGGGGCGCGGGGAGAGCAGGAATGAGGAGAGAGTGAAGGATTCCAGAGGTGGACTGGCTTCCTCTTTCACCAGACGGACACGGGGGAGACGGGCAGGGAGCCAGCGGCGTACCTGCACTTCCCATCTGGGCCAAAGCAGCTGGAGCTGCTTCGGGGGAGGGGGCTGGGGGGGGGGGGTTGGGGAGGGGGCACATAGGCCACTCGCGGGGACCGGGACCCCCTCGTCGCTCCCCGGCAACGGGGTTAGCGGCGGCACGGTGGGGGAAGCTGAGGGGGGGGGTGGTCCCCATCTTTCCCACACAGCATCCTGGGGGTGACGGTGTAGGGGAGGGGGTGGCGGGGGGCTCGGGGCGGCACCTGCCCCCGGGTGGGGGGTGATTGGGGGGGGGGGGGCAGGCGGTGGAGCGGGGTGAGGGGGAGGGCGGAAAACCAAGCTGACAGCAACTAAATCAGGGGAAGAAGGGGGAAGGGGGGTTGGGGGGATTGAGGGGGGGGGCACATGTGGTTCCTGGCAGCCTCGCAGGTGCTAAGTGGGGACGCGGGGGGGGGGGGGCAGCTGGTGATGGATCATGTGGGGAGCGCGGCAGCTCGTTCCCCCGAGCCTGGGGATTGGCGGGGGGCGGGGGGGTGGGTTGCCTGTGTCGAAGCGCTTGGAGGGCTGGGGGTAGGAGGAGCGAGGTGGCTGCGGTGGGGTTGGCACAGCTGGATGGCACGGCAGGATTGGCACGGCCACGGTGGGGTCGGCACGGCCGGATGGCACGGCCACGGTGGGGTTGGCATGGCCACGGTGGGGTTGGCACGGCAGGATTGGCACGGCCACGGTGGGGTTGGCACAGCTGGATGGCATGGCCATGGTGGGATTGGCACGGCCAGATGGCAGAGGAGGGTGGCATGGCAGGATTGGCACGGCCACGGTGGGGTCGGCACGGCCGGGTGGCATGGCAGGATTGGCACGGCCATGGTGGGGTTGGCACAGCTGGATGGCGTGGCCATGGTGGGATTGGCACGGCCAGATGGCAGAGGAGGGTGGCATGGCAGGATTGGCACGGCCACGGTGGGGTCGGCACGGCCGGGTGGCATGGCAGGATTGGCACGGCCACGGTGGGGTTGGCACAGCTGGATGGCATGGCCATGGTGGGATTGGCACGGCCAGATGGCAGAGGAGGGTGGCATGGCAGGATTGGCACGGCCACGGGGGCTTGACACAGCCAGATGTCATGGCCACAGGGTATGACATGACAGGATTGGCACAGCCATGGTGGGATTGGCACAGCCACAGTGGGATTGGTATGGCCACAATGGGATTGGCACAGCCGGATGGCGTGGCCTTGGTGGGATTGGCACGGCCACAGTGGGATTGGTATGGCCATGGTGGGATTGGCATGGCCGGATGGCACAGTGGAGTGGCACGGCAGGATTGGCACGGCCATGGTGGGATTGGTGTGGCCATGGGTGGGATTGGCATGGCCGGATGGCACAGCGGGAGGGCACAGCCATGGTGGGCTTGGCCACAAGGGGGGCGGCATGGCCGGATTGGCATGGCAGGATTGGCACAGCCATGGGGGTATTGGCATGGCCGGATGGCACAGCAGGGTGGCATGGCCACGGTGGGATTGGCACGGCCGGATGGCACAGTGGGAGGGCACAGCCATGGTGGGCTTGGCCACAAGGGGGGCAGCATGGCCGGATTGGCATGGCAGGATTGGCACAGCCATGGGGGTATTGGCATGGCCGGATGGCACAGCGGGGTGGCATGGCCATGGTGGGATTGGTATGGCCACGGTGGGATTGGCATGGCCGGATGGCACAGCAGGAGGGCACAGCCATGGTGGGCTTGGCACAGCTGGATGGCAAGACCACAAGGGGGTGGCATGGCAGGATTGGCACAACCATGGGGGGATTGGCATGGCTGGATGGCATGGCTGTGGCAGGATTGCGTAGCCAGATGGCATGGCAGGATTGGCATGGCAGGATTGGCACTGCCATGGTGGGGTTGGCACGGCCGGATGGCACGGCCACAGTGGGATGGCACAGCTGGATGGCATCACAGGATTGGCATGGCAGGATGGCATGGCCACAGCAGGATGGCATGGCCAAATGGCATGGCCATGGTGGGATGGCATGGCAGGATTGGCACAGCAGGGTGGCATGACCACAGTGGCATCGCACAGTGGGATGGCACAACTGTGGTGGGATTGGCACGGCTAGATGGCACAGCCACAGCGGGATGGCATGACAGGGTGTCTTGGCCATGGCGGGATGGCGCAGCTGGATGGCACAGCAGGATCGGTACGGCCACAGCGGGATGGCACGGTCAGATGGCACTATCATGTCAGGATGGCATGGCCATGGCGGGATGGCATGGCCGGATTGGTACGGCTGGATGGCACAGCCACGGCCGGATGGCATGGCCATGGTGGGATCGCATGACCAGATGGCATGGCCATGGCAGGATGGCACGACTGGATGGCACGGCCATGGTGGGATGACATGGCCGTGGTGGGATGGCACAGCCATGGCAGGATGGCACGACCGGATGGCACGGCCACGGCTGGATGGCACGGCCATGGTGGGATGGCATGGCCGGATGGCACAGCCATGGCGGGATGGCACGACCGGATGGCACAGCCATGGCAGGATGGCACGACTGGATGGCACGGCCATGGTGGGATGGCATGGCCAGATGGCACAGACACGGCCGGATGGCACGGCCATGGTGGGATGGCATGGCCATGGTGGGATGGCATGGCCGGATGGCACAGACACGGCCGGATGGCACGGCCATGGCAGGATGGCACAGCGGGATGGCACGGCCTTCCCCATGTGTTCCCAGCCCATCCCAGCCCATCCCAGTGCTGCGTACTGGGTGCCCAGCTCCTGGGCGAGGGGCAGGCAGCATTCCAGCCGGGAGCCAGCCCTCCCGTCCCCAAATTCCAGGGCACCGGCTTGGCCTCGATGACCCCAAAGGCCTTTTCCAACCAAACCGATTCCAGGATTCCCTCACACGGTTGGATTTGATGGTCTTAAAGGACTTTTCCCGCATGAAACTTGGATGCTTCCGTGTGTTAAGCACATCCCAGAGCAAGGTGCCGCCCCCCCCTCTCCAGCACCGCTCCGGGCCCTGCAGCCTGCATCGCTCCGGACGGATGCTGAGCCCGTCCCAGCGCCGTGCCGGGAGGAATGAGGGAACGGCAGCGGGAATGGCAGCGCCTGGGCCCCACCGCCGGGCACGGCCCCCTCCCCCCAACCCATCTGCGTGTTCCTGCAGGATTAAGCGGAGGAAATCTGGAATTCCGTATTGAACCTGCCATTAGGGTGGGTTTTATTCCGTCCTGTTCCCATCGGATCGGATCCAGCCTCCCTTTTCCCCCTCCCCCCCACCCCTTAATGCCTTGGCTTTGGGCATTTCCTCCCAAATTACACCCCTGCCTGCCTGGGTTTAGAGCTCCCCGGAGATTCCGGAGCCGGAGCGTTTGAGCCTGGCCGTGCAGGGTGCGCGCGGATGCGTTTGGGCTTCCTTCTCCTTACGGATTTTGATCCTTCCGTTCCCTCCGGGACGGAGGGCTGAGGACGCTCACGGAGCTCGTCCGTCCCTGCGCTCGGAGAAAACCCCACCGAGCGCCAAATCCGTACCCCGCGTTCCTCGTCTGCTGGGGTGCCGAGGGAGGGGGCGTCCGGCGGGATGGCCAGGGATGGATGGTGATCCAGGGAAAGGCCATGGTGTCCCCCACCGGCCCCCCCCGGCACCGCTGCTCCTCCCTCCGGGGTCCTTGGGATGGCGAGACCTGTCTCTTCCCTCCGAAACCCGTCGGCGGGTGAATCCGCGTTTGCCAACAGGATACGGTCTCTCCGTAGGGATTGGGAGCTGCAGCCTCAAGGGCTTTGTCCCTTCTCCTGCCCTGTCCAACACTGGGATTTCTCCCAGCGCCTGGTTCTCCCTCCTCCTTCCCGGCTCCGGCACGTGCCGGGGCTGCGGAGCCTTGTTCCGAGCCGGGCTGCGCGTGCGTTGGTGGTTTTGGTGGCTCCCAGCGTCATTCCAGAGGTTTGGGATGCTGCTTTCCCTGGCTGCGCCGCCTCCGCCGGTCCGGTCCCTCGCCAGGAATCCCGGCCAGGGATCGTGCCACGGATTGCCGACGAGTGCCGTGGCCGGACGTGGCTGCTCTCCGAGTGCGCCGGCTAACTCCGTCCGGACATTAGTGGCCTTGGACTTGCTGGAAGGGGTTTTTCCAGGCTGCAGGTCTGCGGGGCGTTCCCTCGGGATACGTCGCCTGCTTGAATGGGGATCTGGAAGGGTGCTGGAGCGCAAAAGGCCAGGGGTACCCCAGGAGCACTCCCAGTATCCCAGCAGCATCCCGTTCTCCCAGCAACATCCCTGCATCCCAGCAACATTCCAGTATCCCAGCAACATCCCAGTATCCCAGCAGTGATCCCAGTATCGCAGCAGTGATTCCAGTACCCCAGCAGCATCCCAGTATCCCAGCAGTGTTTCCAGTATTCCAGCAGCATCCCAGTATCCCAGCAGCATCCCAGTACCCCAGCAGCATCCCAGTATCCCAGCAGTGTTTCCAGTATCCCAGCAACATCCCAGTATCCCAGCAGCATCCCAGTATCCCAGCAACATCCCAGTATCCCAGCAGTGATCCCAGTATCCCAGCAGTGATTCCAGTACCCCAGCAGCATCCCAGTATCCCAGCAGTGTTTCCAGTATCCCAGCAGCATCCCAGTATCCCAGCAGTGATCCCAGTATCCCAGCAGTGATTCCAGTACCCCAGCAGCATCCCAGTATCCCAGCAGTGATTCCAGTACCCCAGCAGCATCCCAGTATCCCAGCAGTGTTTCCAGTATTCCAGCAGCATCCCAGTATCCCAGCAACATCCCAGTATCCCAGCAGCGATCCCACTATCCCAGCAGTGATTCCAGTACCCCAGCAGCACTCCCAGTATCCAGGAAGCAAACCCTGCATCCCAGCAACATCCCAGCATCCCAGCAGTGTTTCCAGTATGCCAGCAGCATCCCAGTATCCCAGCAACATCCCAGTATCCCAGCAGCACTCCCAGTATCCCAGCAACATCCCAGTATCCAGGAAGTAATTCCAGTATCCCAGCAATGATAGCAGTTTCCTAGCAGCGTTTCCAGTATCCCAGCAGCACTCCCAGTATCCCAGCAGTTACTCCCAGTATCCCAACAGCTATTCCAGTATCGCAGCAACAATCTCAGTATCCCAGCAGTGCTCCCAGTATCCCAGCAGGGATGTCAGTATTCCAGCAGCATGCCCAGTATCCCAGCAGCACTCCCAGTATCCCAGCAGCACTCCTACCATCCCAGGGCCCTCCAAGTATCCCAGCAGCACTCCCAGTATCCCAGCTGCAGTCCCAGTATCCCAGCAGCGCTCCCAGTATCCCAGCAGCACTCCCAGCATCCCAGGGGCCCTCCAAGTATCCCAGCAGCACTCCCAGTATCCCAGCAGCATGCCCAGCATCCCAGCAGCGCTCCCAGTATCCCAGCTGCAGTCCCAGTATCCCAGCAGCACTCCCAGTATCCCAGCAGCACTCCCAGTATGCCAGCAGCATGCCCAGTATCCCAGCAGTGCTCCCAGTATCCCAGCAGGGATGTCAGTATCCCAGCAGCGCTCCCAGTATCCCAGCAGCACTCCCAGTATCCCAGCAGCATGCCCAGCATCCCAGCAGCACTCCCAGTATCCCAGCTACAGTCCCAGTATCCCAGCAGCGCTCCCAGTATCCCAGCAGGGATGTCAGTATCCCAGCAGCGCTCCCAGTATCCCAGCAGCACTCCCAGTATCTCAGCAGCACTCCCAGTATCCCAGCAGCGCTCCCAGCATCCCAGCAGCACTCCCAGTATCCCAGCAGGGATGTCAGTATCCCAGCAGCGCTCCCAGTATCCCAGCAGCACTCCCAGTATCCCAGCAGCGCTCCCAGTATCCCAGCTACAGTCCCAGTATCCCAGCAGCATCCTGGTATCCCAGCAGCATGCCCAGCATCCCAGCAGCGCTCCCAGCATCCCAGCAGCACTCCCAGTATCCCAGCAGGGATGTCAGTATCCCAGCAGCACTCCCAGTATCCCAGCAGCGCTCCCAGTATCCCAGCAGGGATGTCAGTATCCCAGCAGCACTCCCAGTATCCCAGCAGCACTCCCAGTATGCCAGCAGCATGCCCAGTATCCCAGCAGCGCTCCCAGTATCCCAGCAGGGATGTCAGTATCCCAGCAGCGCTCCCAGCATCCCAGCAGCACTCCCAGTATCCCAGCAGGTATGTCAGTATCCCAGCAGCGCTCCCAGTATCCCAGCAGCACTCCCAGTATCTCAGCAGCACTCCCAGTATCCCAGCAGCATGCCCAGTATCCCAGCAGCACTCCCAGTATCTCAGCAGCGTTCCCAGTATCCCAGCAGCGCTCCCAGTATCCCAGCAGGGATGTCAGTATCCCAGCAGCGCTCCCAGTATCCCAGCAGCATCCCAGTTCCCCCGGAGCACCGCTGGCTTCCCCACTCCCGAGCCGCTCCCACCCTGCCGTGCTCCCCGCCCTGGGACTGCAGCCGAAGCCGGTGGGAATTACCCTCTCCCAGACACCTCCCGGAGACCCGGCCGCCCTGCTCCCCCCTGGAACATTCCCCCCCGGGACAGGATTTCTTCCCATGCTCCCGGTGCCGGGGAGGGGCTGACGTTCCCACCTCCCTGAGTGCCGGCAGCCGGCTCCGTCGCTGCCTCCGGCATCGCACCCACTCATCCATCCCCACCCCCCCCCCCCAGCCGCGGCTCCTGCCTTTCGGCACAACAGCGGGAGAAGGAAAACACTTGGCACGTGCGCGGGGCCGGGGCCTGACACCACGGTGATGGGCACCGGGGCCGGGAAGGGGGCGCAGGGAGCGATGCCGGGGGTCAGGAGAGGGAAGGGGGCGCAGGGAGCGATGCCGGGGGGGTCAGGAGAGGGAAGGGGGGGCAGGGAGCGATGCTGGGGGGCAGGAGAGGGAAGGGGGTTCAGGAGAGGGAAGGGGGCGCAGGGAGCGATGCCGTGGGGGTCAGGAGAGGGAAGGGGGGGCAGGGAGCAATGCCGGGGGTCAAGAGAGGGAAGGGGGCGCAGGGAGCGATGCCGGGGGGGTCAGGAGAGGGAAGGGGGCGCAGGGAGCGATGCCGGGGGTCAGGAGAGGGAAGGGGGTGCAGGGGGCGATGCCAGGGGGGGCAGGAGAGGGAAGGGGGTGCAGGGAGCGATGCTGGGGGGCAGGAGAGGGAAGGGGGGGCAGGGAGCGATGCCGGGGGGGTCAGGAGAGGGAAGGGGGGGCTGGGAGAGAGGGAAGGGGATGTCCCGGGAGTGATGCCAGGGGTCAGGAGAGGGAAGGGGGGGCAGGGAGCGATGCCGGGGGTCAGGAGAGGGAAGGGGGGGCAGGGAGCGATGCCGGGGGGGTCAGGAGAGGGAAGGGGGGGCAGGGAGCAATGCCGGGGGGGTCAGGAGAGGGAAGGGGGTGCAGGGAGCGATGCCGGGGGTCAGGAGAGGGAAGGGGGCGCAGGGAGTGATGCCAGGGGGGGCAGGAGAGGGAAGGGGGGGCAGGGAGCGGTGCTGGGGGGCAGGAGAGGGAAGGGGGTGCAGGGAGCGATGCCGGGGGTCAGGAGAGGGAAGGGGGGGCAGGGAGTGATGCTGGGGGTCAGGAGAGGGAAGGGGGGGCAGGGAGCGATGCTGGGGGTCAGGAGAGGGAAGGGGAGCAGGGAGTGATGCTGGGAGGCAGGAGAGGGAAGGGGGTGCAGGGAGCGATGCTGGGGGGCAGGAGAGGGAAGGGGGGGCAGGGAGTGATGCTGGGGGGCAGGAGAGGGAAGGGGAGGGGCAGGGAGTGATGCTGGGGGTCAGGAGAGGGAAGGGGAGGGGCAGGGAGTGATGCGGGGGGGCAGGAGAGGAAAGGGGGGGCAGGGAGCAATGCCAGGGGGGAAGGGGAGGGGCAGGGAGTGATGCGGGGGGTCAGGAGAGGGAAAGGGATGTCCCGGGAATGCTGACAGGGGTCAGGAGAGGGAAGGGGGGGGCAGGGAGCAATGCCAAGGGTTAGGAGAGGGGAAGGGGGGGGCGCAGGAAGCGATGCCGGGGGTCAGGAGAGGGAAAGGGATGTCCTGGGAGTGATGCGGGGGGGTCAGGAGAGGAAAGAGGGGAGGGGCAGGGAGTGATGCTGGGGATCAGAAGGGGGAAGGGGGAGCGAGGGAGTGATGCCAGGGGTCAGGAGAGGGAAAGGGATGTCCCAGGAGTGATGTCAGGGGTCAGAAGAGGGAAGGGGGAGGGGGGGGCAGGAAGCGATGCCGGGGGTCAGGAGGGGAAAGGGGGGGGGGCAGGGAGTGATGCTGGGGATCAGAAGGGGGAAGGGGGAGCGAGGGAGTGATGCCAGGGGTCAGGAGAGGGAAGGGATGTCCCGGGAATGCTGATGGGGGTCAGGAGAGGGAAGGGGGGGCAGGGAGCGATGTCGGGGGTCAGGACAGGGAAAGGGATGTCCCAGGAGTGATGTCAGGGGTCAGGAGAGGGAAAGGGATGTCCGGGGAATGCTGACGGGGGTCAGGAGAGGGAAGAGGGGGCAGGGAGCGATGCCGGGGTTCAGAAGGGGGAAGGGGTGTCCCGGGAGCGATGCCAGAGGTTGAGGGGGGGGAAGGAGGGGGACAGGGAGCAATGCTGGGGGTCAGGAGATGGATTGGGGTGTCCTGGGAATGATGCTGGGGGTCAGGACGGGGGAAGGGTTGTCCCGGGAGCGATGCCAGGGGTCGGGGGTGGGGCAGGAGGTGACACCCAGGTGACCCTTTGGCTGTGCCGGCTGCGAGCCGGACATCTCCGCTCTTGGCTTGGGGGTCTTTCCCGGGACATCCCGGTCGCTCCGCCGTCTCCCAGCCAGCTTCCAAAATTCCCCGTCGCGCCTCCTCCTCCCGCGGTGGCCGGTCTCCCGGCCGAGGCCGGAGCCGCCGCTCTTGGCCCTTGGAGCCGCTCCAGAGCCCTCGGTTCCTTCCCAACGGGAGCTGGGCCTTGCTCCGGGAGCTCACGGCACGGCCGGGTGGGGGCCGTGCTCCGGGACACATCCCAGGTGCCGGAGAAGGAATTGGCTGAGCTGCGGTGCCCGGGGCTGGCAGGATCCAGCTGCTGCGGGAGCCACAGCTCATCTCCACCCCCCTCCCCGTCTCCTCATCCCGCTCCGGAGCCGATGGCACGTCCGGGACTGTGGGCAGACGGGCGAATCCTGGAGCCATCCGTGATTTCACAGAGCAAATATGTGATGGAACGTCGCCCCGCGCCCGGGCTCTCCGCAGCCGACTGCCCGGCCCCCCGGCACCGGCCAGCCAGGAGCAACGGCTTCCCGAGGCGGGAATGCTTTTCCGCTCATCCCGGGAGCTTTCGGCTCCTCCGGGGTGACCTGCGTGTCCGGAACGGGACAGGGAAAGGGAACGGATCCGACCGCGCTCGGCACTGCCGGCGGCACGGCGGGCGGGTGCCGTGACATCGGGGAACGCCGCGTCTCCACCCGCGCGCGTCCCATCCCGACCGGCTCCGGAGCCTTTTTTTCCGGTGGTGGCAGAACCCGGTGTGATGAGCCGGGAGAGGAATGCGCGGCTGGAAGAGGCCCCGCGGGATCCGGTGGCCGCTGCCTGCCAAGGTATGCGCAACGCTCCGTGGCGTGCCAGGACATCGTCCTCCCGGGAGGCCGTCTGCACCTCCTTGGTTCCGGAGCCGAGCTCCGGCTCCGGTGTTCCAACCGCTCCGCCCGATGAACCGCGCTCCCCGGATGCCTTTTCCGTCCCCTGTCCCCGCGTGACCGCGGGGTGGGTGGGGACGAGTTGGCAACGTCCCTTGGAATCCGTATTTACGCGTCGAGTGTTCCGACCTCGGCTGCAGCGCTCGCAGGGACTCCGCTGAATCCCGGTTTTCCTCCCCATTCCCTTCCGACGGGATCCAGCGCGGTTCGCCTTTGAGGCCTGCCGGAGCGCAGCCTTTCCAAACCTCTTTTTCCAACTTCAAAACCACCGATATTGACCTTAAAAATACCAAAACTTCCCTCTCCGGCAAACGGAGCGCTTCCGGATCCGTACGGAAAACCCCCGCGCCCGGCCGGGCTCCCTGCGAGGGAAACGCCGGACGCGTCCCGCCGCGCTCGGGGCTTCCCAACGGTTCGGCGTGAAGCCACCGGCCTCTTCCCGCTCCGGTAACGCCGCGGCCGTATTTCCCTTCCCTGTTTGGGAAGAGGAGCCGTGGACCAAGCGTGGAGCATCCCGGAATCCCGTGGTTCCCCTTTCCTGGTGCCGAGCACCGCTCCCGGCCCCGCCGAGACCCCCTCCCCCATAGCCCAGGCTTTGGTTTTCCGGGAATGCCGGTGTGGCCGGGACTCTCCGGGGCTCGTGGCGTGGGAATGGGCACAGCGCGGGGGTCCCCGGGGTGGGGGGTGTGGGCTGACGCCTTGTGCCCTTCCCATCCATTCCCAGCCTCCCTGGGAACGGCTGGTTCCGGGGAGCCGGGGAGATGCTCCGTGCCGGCCCCCCACGTGCCGTGGGGTCTTCTCCCAGCGAGGAGGAGCCCACCGCCCCGGCGCTTCCCAACTTCCCGGCCTCTTCCCTCTCCAGCCGTCTCCCACCGCATCCTCCCCCAGCCCTCCCGCGTCTCCCTACGGAGCAGAGCATCCATCCCCGGGTGCCCGAGCACCCCGGGGTCCCCCCCTCGCCCCCCCGTGTCCCGCAGGGGGAGATCGGGGAGCCGCTGGCGGGCCAGGGGAGAACCAGCGTTCCTGCCGTGTCTCCGGCAGAGCTCGGAGCGTCACGCTTCCCGGTCGGCACCGGGGGCTGTTGGGCTTCCGTGGGAGGGGGCGAGGGGCTCGCTGACGGCTGAGGGGGGGGTCGGGGCTCAACCGTCACCCCACCTCCCGCTTTCCGTCGCGGCGGGATGCAGCTCCGCAGCCGCCAGCCCCCGAAATCTCCGTCTGTTTCCCCAGCTCCCGGCTTCCCGCCTCCAGCACGGCACACAGCGGGGGGTCACCCTGCGGGATGGAGACCCCCCCGGGGGTCCCGTGTCGGGGCGCAGTCCCCAGGGCAGGCGGAGGGGCTGTCCCCGGTGCCGGGGCAGATCTCCGTGGTTTCCCGACCGGACCGTGTCTAAAGCCGGGATGGGCGAGGGTGAATCCCGGTTTATTGGGGGGGGGTCGGGGCTCCGGAAGGAAGGAATCCAGCCGCGGCTCTGGACCGTACTCGGTTTTAATTACACAGGTTGCTCGGGCTTTATGTTACCGGATCGCTGCCGTGAAAACCCGGCACGTATCCATGGAATTCGCCGTACACAGTGTCCCGGGAGTCAGAGTTCGGTGCTGGAGCGGCTCGAAGCTGGAGCGGGATGGGCAGAGCCAGGGGGGGATTGTCCGTGAGCCGTTCCCCAAGCGCTGCTCCCATCGGACCGGTGCCGGGCCCGTCCGAGCGCCGGCCGTCCCTCGGGAACATGACCCCCCGCAGATCCCGGGGCAGGGACTCCCGAGGAGCTCCGGAGCGCGGGACCCCTTTGTCCCTTGGGCTCGCCGGGCAGCGTTGCCGTCGCGGAGCGTCCCTGCGTGGCGAGCCTTTCCCGGGAGCCTTCCCGCTGTGTCCCGCCGGCCCCGCGTCCGTGGTCGCCTCCCGCCAGCCCCGCCGAGCCGGGAGGGACGCCCGGCCTCTCCCGAGGCGTGTGTCCGGGTCGGGATAGGGTCCCGCGGGGTGACGCCGTGCGGCTGTCCCCGGCACCAGGGTGGCGGCAGGAGTGTCCGTGGTTGTGGATTTGTGTGTGTGGCTTTTCCATCCTTCCTCCTCCTCCTCCTCCTCGTTGTCCTTCCCGAAATCCGCGACCGTCTAGCTCCGGATCGCCGTCTTCCTGTCCCGGTCTTTGCTCTGTGGAGAAGGAGAAGGCCGAGTTACAACACCGCACCTGGAGCCAGGAGCTTTGCCGGAACACCGGGCTCCAACCCGGGAACCTCTCGCTCCTCCCGGCGCCGGTGTCCGGCTGGAGAAGCCACCACGGTCACTCTGCCGGCCACCTGCCCCCAAGCCCTCTCCCTGGCCAGGATCCCTCCGCGCCAGCCCAGCCGGGGGTCATGGTGCCGCAGCGGGGCTCGCTGAACCTTGCGGCGGGGAGCCGGCGCGCTCTGCCGCGGGGACACGTCCCTGCGAGACCGGGAGCCGTCTTGGGTCACCGCAGGGTGTCCCCGCCGGCCCCTGGGTGACGGCCGGGCTGCCAGGCAGGCGGCGCTTCCCGGGTGCCAGGGAAGGTCACTGGCACCAGCACTGCCAATGCCGCTACCAGCACCACCATAACCATCCCTGCCACCAGTACCGCCAGTACCACCAGCACCGCCAGTACCGGCCCCACCAGCAGCCCCAGCCAGGCTTGCGCAGGCAGCACTGGTGCTTCTGGTTCCCAGTTCGGTGGGATCTGACCACTTCACGTGTTGGCTGGCCCAGGGGCCACATCCTGGGCTGGCCTGGAGGTCACATCCCGGGGCCACATCCCAGGCTGCCCCAGGGACCACGTCCTGGTAGCCACATCCCACGCTGGCCCAGGGGCCACGTCCCAGGCTGGCCGGGGGCCCACATCCCGGGGGCGCATCCCGGGCTTGTCGAGTGGCCATGGCCCAGGGGCCGCGACCCAGGCTGCCCCGGGGGGCTACATCCTGGACCGGCCTGGAGGCCACATCCCAGGGACTACATCCTGGGCTGCCCCAGGGGCCACATCCCAAGCTGACCCAGGGACCACAACCCAGGGACCACAACCCAGGGGCCACGCACAGCCCAGGCTGTCCTGGGGGCCACATCGAAGGCTGCTCCAGGGACCACGTCCCGGGGGCCACATCCCGGGCTGGCCCAGGGGCCACAACCCAGGGGCAACATCCCAGGCTGGCCCAGGGGCCGTGCATGGCCCAGGCTGTCCTGGGGGCCACATCCTGGTGTCCACATCCCAGGCTGCTTCAGGGACCACGTCCTGGTGGCCACGTCCCCAGCTGGCCCAGAGGCCATGTCCTGGGCTGCCCTGGGGGCCATGTCCCCAGCTGGCCCAGAGGCCACGTCCTGGGCTGCCCTGGGGGCCACGTCCCCAGCTGCCCCGGGGGCCATGTCCCAGTCTGTCCTGGGGGCCACGTCCCCGGCTGCCTCGGGGGCCACGTCCCCAGCTGGCCCGGGGGCCGCGTCCCGGTCTATCCCGCAGCGCTCCGCTGCCGCCCGGCCTCCCCCACGGCTGCACGTGCGGCCCCGGCTCTGACTCTTCCTTTGTTACCGGGGCCGGGGAGGGGAGGGGAGGGGGGAGTTCAGCTCCGAAACGGTAAAATTAAATTTCCCAGATGTTCGGGCCCCAGGAGTTCTTGCGCTGTCTGGAGAGGAAATGGGGATTCGGAAAATCCCGCCTCATATTTTTTCCCCTATCACCTTGCCTTTCCGCTGCCATTAAGTGCTGCAGGAACCGTAAATTACGGGGCGGCGGAGCCGGCCCATCCCGTCGATATTGGGGAGGGGGGCAGCCCGGCGTCCGGGGGTGAGCGCGGAGCCCGCCAGCGTGCCCCGAATCCGGGTGTTTTCAGCTGGAGGGAGGGTGCGGGCGCCGGTGCCCGTTGGCCGACGCCGAGTGTTGTCTGTGCCGTGGGTTTGGTGACAACGGGTGACCCGGCTCGGGATGTCCCGGGTGCTGGGATTCGCTCGAGCGGCTGCCCCGGGGCATGGGATGGCTCCGGGTGCCCGGCAGCTCTGTCGGGATAGCGCACCGTCCCCGTGCCGGGCTCGGCCCGTATCCGGCGTGGCACGCCGTGCCAGCGGAGAGGTGGCCGCCGGTTTGGCTACGTGGCCACTCAAGGCCCAGTCAGCAAGCCTCCCCCACCCCCGCCGTGCCCTCCCTCGCCCGTGGGTGCTCTCCTGCGCCCATGGCAGGGGCGGTTCAGCCGGATCCAGCCGGATCCAGCCAGATCACGCCGCCCGCTCGGCCACGGTGACGCCGGCCACGCTGGCACGGCTCCTCCGCATGGGCCGGGGCACGGATACCCCTCCATGCTCCGCGCCAGCCCCACGGCGCGGTGGAGGGGGGGTGTTTTCCAGCCTCGGCCTCCTCACACCCAACTGGCCCTGCTGGGGCAGGGGGGGGCTGATGCCACGTCAGTGTCACCGCGGGCACGGCTCTGCTTTGCCGGACGGCGTCAGATGCGCTGCCGGACGCTCGGGCATCGCGGACGAGAGGACGGGGGCTACCGTGAGGGTCCTCACCACCCCCCAGCGGCCTTTGGCTTCACATTCGGGCACTTTGGCATTCCAACAAGCCCTGTGCCCCCCCAACCCCGGCGCAGGACCCGCTGACCCGAGCCGGGGCTCTTCCCGGTGGCCTCCCGTATGGGCCCGGAGGAGAAAGATCCAGGATTTTCCCCAGCACAGGCGCCACGGGTTGGCAGGGATGGGGTTGTCCGGGGATTCTTAACCCTTTGGCTAATTTGGGGGGGGTGGGGGTGGCGTTGGCACGAGCCTGAGCAGCCGCCAGCCCGGCGGAGCTCGGCTCTCGTGGCAGACACCTCCGTGAGTCACTTGACGGATCTTTCCAGGGAGCTGGTTCCAGACCCATCCGGGAAAGTCCCTGGGACGAGGCGTCGGGATGCCGGGGTGCGAGGCTGAGTCACGCCGCCTGAATTTGGGCGGCGAGGGGTGGGCGGAGGGGGAGGGCAGGGCGCGCAGAAGGTTTTGGGGTGCCCCAAACATCCCGCTCGGGCTCCGTCCTGCCGCCCTTCCTGCCGGGAAGAGCTCCAGCCCCACAGCTCGCCCATTCCGTCCCGGTTCTCCCCTCCCTGCGCCGGGTCCGGCTCATCCGCAGCGTTTCCCGCTGCCTCTGCCGTGCCGGCGCGGCCGCCCCGCGGGCGAGGGGGCATCTGGGCTCTGCCCACCCGCTGCCACCTCCTGCCTCTCTAGGCAGGACCCCGGGATCATCCCAGAGTCCCACGGCTCGGGATGGAGACGGCGTGTCCGGCACGGAGCCGGGCAGGAACGTCTTGGGCCTTTCGGGGCGGGAGGAGGCTCCGGCCGCGGGCTGGCCGGCTGCGGGTGGGAGCCGCGCGGCACGGCCGGGAAGAGGTGATGGCACAGGGACGCCAGGAATGAGATCCCGCGCGAGGGCAAAGCCTGGGAAGCCGGAGACGGACAGGATCGTGTGCCGCAGGGTTGGAACGCCGCCGCCGGGAGACGGACCCGTCGGATGGGGACGGGGACCTGAGCACCCAGGACGATCCGTGCGGGATACGTCCGAGCTGCTCGGGGCGAGGCAGCGTGTGGGAGAGGCGGCTCTGCCTCCTTCCCTCGGGGGGACAGATAAATGGGAAGGGGTCTCCGGGGACCTGCAGGTGCTGGAGGCAGCTGCCGGCTCGGCGAGGGGGTCTCGCTCGGAGCTGGCTCCTCCGGAACGGGCCGTCTGGGTCCGCAGGGTCCCATCCCCGAGCTCGGAGGGGCTGCGAGATCCCAGCTGCCAGATCCCGGATTTCTTGTCGTCGCCACTTGACGCCTTCCTGATGAGAGGCGGGATGGTTGATTCCCATAAACCCAGGGAGTCGTTATCCATCCGTGAAAGCTCCGGCTCAGGGCGAGTGCGCGGCTCGGGAACCGTCTGCTCCCTCCCCTCTTCCCAGCGGGAGCCCGACCCAGCTTGGTTTTCCCCCTTGGAGCGGCGGGGGGTTATCCGGAGGGAGCCCGTCGGGATCCGGCACCGCTTGGCCCTTCCCCGCGCCTCGGCACAGACCTGCCTGTCCCGGGGGATCCGTGCTGGGAAGCGGCGCGAGAGCGGGAGTTTAGGGGGATCGATGAGCGGCGGCGATGGGGAGTTATCGGGATCGATGGGAAGGTGGCTATGGGAATTTTTAGGGATTGACGTAAGAGCGGCGATGGGAATTTATCGGGATCGATGGGAAGGCGGCGATGGGAATTTTTAGGGATAAATGTGAAAGTGGCGATGGGAATTTTTAGGGATTGATGTAAGAGCGGCGATGGGAATTTATCGGGATCGATGGGAAGGTGGCGATGGGAATTTTTAGGGATTGACGTGAGTGGCGATGGGAATTTATCGGGATCGATGGGAAGGCAGCAATGGGAATTTTTAGGGATAAATGTGAAAGTGGTGATGGGAATTTTTAGGGATAAATGTAAGAGCGGCGATGGGAATTTATCGGGATCGATGGGAAGGTGACAATGGGAATTTTTAGGGATAAATGTGAAAGTGGTGATGGGAATTTGTAGGGATAAATGTGAAAGCAGCGATGGGAATTTATTGGGATCGATGGCAAAGTGGTGATGGGAGTTTGTTGGGATCGATGGGAAGGCGGCGATGGGAATTTATTGGGATTGGTACAAAAGCAGCAATGGGAATTTATTGGGATCAATGGGAAGGTGGTGATGGGAATTTATTGGGATCAATGGGAAAGTGATGATGGGAATTTATTGGGATCGATGGGAGAGCAGCAACAGGAATTTATTGGGATCAATACCATGGCGGCGGGAATTTATCGGGCTCGATGCGGAAGCAAGAGCCGGCAGCGAACGCTCGATCCGTGAACCTGCCGCAGGGGTTTTCCGACCAGGCGGATACCTGGAAGGCGGGAGGAGGGGGCGGAATTCCACTTCAGCCCACCTGCAGCTTCCGCCTGGGATAACACCGGAGCACGACGGCGCTCGGCATCCCCGTCCCCGCGTATTCCTGAGCTTTAGCCCTGTAAATCCCGACGGACGCAGCCTCCCGACGTGATTCCCTCCCGCCCGCCGCTCCCAGCTCCGTCCCCGCCGCCGGACTGGGAAGGACGGGGATAACCGGGACCTGGGGTTTTCCTCAAGCCATCGGGCTCCTGGCCGCTTCCGGCTTAACGAGCCCTGAATCCCTAACAAAGGCTTTTCCCTCTTCCTCCCCGGGGTTAACCGGGTTCAAGCCGTGGAGCGCGCGGCTCCGGCTGCCTCCGGACACCCTCCGCGCTCTCCTTCGCCTCCCGCTTTTCCCGGCCGCCCGCCCGGGGCACGGCCTTTCCCACCCGCCTCCTCCTCGGCGTGCGCGCGGCACCGGCTGCTCCCGGCACCCGGAGACCCCCCGCTCGGCACCCCCGGGACTGGGGGGTCCCGCGGCCGGAGAGGCTCGGCTGGGACAGCAGCCGGGAAGGCCGGCGACGGTCCCCGGAGCCGCGGCGGAGCTGGATTGTCCCAACCTGGCTTGCGCCCCCCCCCTTCACCCTCCGTGGGCTCCGTGCCCACCCCTCGCCCTCCGTGGGCCGGTGGTGCCTGCCGGGACACCGGGAGGAGAGCGCTCCCGAAAAGTCACAGGAGCAGGGGGGGGGATGCTGGCTGAATTCCGGATTCCAGCTCCTAAAATCCCTTGCTCCCCCCACGGGGGGCTTTTCCCCTTCTCCCATCCCTCTGGAGAACGCGGCCACCCCGGCGGTGGGGGGGGGGTTGGGACGGTTTGGGTGTCAGATGTGGCCGTGCCGGAGGGAGTCACCGTTATTTTCCATGCCTGGATTCTGGGATTCTCCGACCGGTGTCCTCGCAGCTCCCACCGGATCCCCGTCTCCCCCACCGACTCACGCCATCCCACGGCGGCGCCGCCGGCACCCCAACCCTTCCCCAACCCCTGCCGCGGTGTTTACGGCCCCCCGCCCCCAGCCCCGACCACCATCCCAACTTCCCACCGGGAATATGATCCCCCCCATTCCCCACTCACCAGCTTCCTCTGGTTGCTGAGGCAGAAAGTGCAGATCTGTTTGGGCTGGGAATTGTCGGGATCGCGTGCCGGAGGGGGGCTCCCGCCCCCGCCGTGGTGGTAGAACGCCGGCGGCGTGGTGTGGCAGGGTTGGCCGTCTCCGCAGGCTTCTCCCACCAGCAGGACGTTACCGAGGTGGGAGATGTAGCTGGAAGCCAGTCTCAAGGTTTCGATCTTGGAAAGCTTCCGATCGGCCGGCTCCGTCGGGATGAGCGTCCGGAGCGCGGTGAAGGCGGTGTTGACGCTGTTGGTGCGGTCGCGTTCCCGCGCGTTGGCCGTGTGCCGCTGCCGCGGTTCCCGGCTGATCCGGTTGCTTTTCTTACCGCTCCGTCTCTTGCCGGGTTTGATGCCGTAACCGTCGGCGTCCAAGTGATACGGTTTTTCCTCGGAACCGGAACTTTCGCTCCCGTTTTCCTCGTCTTCCGACAACATGTTGATCTCGGGATACAGGTACCGGCTCGGGGCCGAGCGGAGCATGGCAAAGGACATGGTGGGTGCCGGGATGCCGGAGGGAGCGGGGGGAACGCCGACACCGGGAACGATGCGTAGGGACCGCCGCGCTCCGCCCGCCTCCTGCCTCAGCTCCAGGCACTCATGCTGCTCCCGCCGTTGGGATCCAGGGAAAACCCGTCCCCCCCCCCTCCCTTCCCGGCTCGTCCCGGGCTCCGGCTGGGTGTTGGCGCGACGCGGGGCTTTTTGGGGGGGGTGGGGGTGTCCCTGTGCCCGGCTCTCCGTAGGGAAGGGGTTAAGGGCTGCTCGCAGGCAGGGCTGCCTGTTTCCTCTCCTCACACATGTGCATCCTAAGGCTCTGGAATTGTGGCAGGATCCGGGAGTTTTATAGCGGCGGCAGTGGTCAGCCAGGCCCCTCCTCCGGCACGCAGCCCCGCTCCGGCGCCTTCCAGAGGCTCTGGAAGCGGGAGCCGCACTGGCTCACGCCTACCTGAGCTCACCCTCCGGCCTCGGAGGGGGTTTAACCCTTGGAGGCTCGGCCTGGGCGGGGGGTGGGGGTCTTTTCCATAACCGGGGTTGGGGGGGTGGGTGGGCTACAGCCAGGCCGGAGCCGTGGACGCTCCGGCATGCGGCCGGCACAGGGGGTCCTCGAGCACCGCAGAGGTGGGCAGTGGAGGGGGGGGCCGCAGGGGTGTTGGGGTGGGAGGGAGGCCCCCCACCACCAGCCCCATAGCTGTGGGGGGAGCGGGCAGCTTGTGCCAGGGACAGGCCGGGGCTGGGGAGACGGATTAGTCCCCGCTGCGAGCCCCCAGGAGCGCTGCCCCCCCCCCAACACCCCCCCACCCCCGCCCCCCTGCTCCATCCCAGCATGACTGAATCCATCCCACTGCTAATGGGGCAGAGAGGGAGGGATTAACCCTTGAGGTGCTGCAGCCGGAGCCTCCGGACACTCCCCTCCGCTTTAATCCCCCCCCCGGCCCCCCCCCCAGCAGGAGCGTTGGTGTGTCCACAGCCCGATCGTGGGTGTGGGGACAGTCCTGACCCCTAACCTGCCCCATAGCCTGACCCCTAACCCGGCCCCATGACCTGCCCCATAGCCTGACCCCTATCCTGGCCCAATAACCTGCTCCCTCACCTGTCCACATGACCCCTCCCCATAATCCCTCCCCTATACCTGTCCCCATAACCTGTCCCCATAACCCCCCCATGACCTGTCCCCATGACCCCTCCCCATGGACCCCTCCCCATAACCCCTCCCCCTAACCCCTGCCCATAACCTGTCCCCATGACCCCTCCCCATTACCCCTCCCCTTAACCTGTCCCCATCACCCCCCCATAACCTGTCCCCATCACCCCTTCCCATGACCCCTCCCCATGACCTGTCCCCATGACCCCTCCCTGTGGACCCCTCCCCATAACCTGTCCCCACGACCACTCCCCATAACCACGCCGGCTCTGCAGACCCCACGGACGGGCTGACAAGGTCAACAGTGCAACCTGCCCCAACCCCCCCCACACCCCCTCACCCACAGTTCATCTGCTCCAACTCCCCTGGGCACAGAGGGCCTGGGGTGGGGGGCTCAGAGGGGTCCCCGGGGGTCCCCACCCACTGCCGCGTGGCTCCGGGGAACCTGTGGATCTCCAAGCGCCGGAGCAGGCTGTGGCTCTGGAGCTGGAAGGAGGGTGCTGGGGTGGGGGGGGGGCGCGGTTGGTCCCTTCTCCCGAGGGATGGGACAAGAGGGAGCGGCCTGGAGTTGTGCCGGGGGGGTCAGGTGGGATCCAGGGGCAATTCCTGCCCGGAAAGGGCTGTCAGGGTGGGAAGGGGCTGCCCAGGGAGGGGGGAGTCCCCACCCCGGGAGGGGTTTCAGGGACACGTGGGTGTGAGCCTCGGGGACGGGGGTTGGGGTGGGCTTGGCCGTGCCGGGATAACGGAATCCATCCTCCCAGAGGGCTTTTCCCACCCGAAATTCCCGGATTCCCTGGTTCCTTGACTCCGTCCCTCCCCGTCGCTGCCCACCCGGTCAGCAGCGTCCGGGCAGAGCCCGATCCCGCGGCCGGATCGGCCGTGCCGAGCCCCACGGCCGCTCGGCCCTTGTCACCGGCTGCTCTTGGCGATGGGAGTGAAATCCCAAATCCGCTTGGATTCTGGAATCCAAGCTCCTGAAATCCCAAACCCTGGTATTCCCGGGAAGCTGGGCCTCATCCTGCTCCCCGGAGCGCGGTGCTGGGCTGTCCCGTGCTCCCTTTGGAATCTTCCCTCCCCCCGTCTCCGGGATCTGTCCCCTCCCCCAAGCCAGGGGCGCTCAGGGTGGGTTTCCTGCCGACACCCCGACCCCCAGCTCCGGGGTGTCCCGTGCCGGACCCCTCCAGGACCCCCCCATCCCATGGGAAGTGCCGGGTGGGGGTGGGTCACTGCAGTCCCACGGGAAGGGGATCCCGGGATCCCAGTGCCCACCGGCACCTGGTCACGCTGCCGTGGTCGCCTGAGGGGTGGGGGGAGTGGGGGGGGTGGGGCTGAGCGTGCCCCCTCCACGTGGACCGGATATTTTCAAGGGAAGAATCTTTCCGACGCGGCTTTCCAGCTGCCAGGAATGTGCGTCTAGGAATGCCCAGGGCCCATCCAAGAACAACTTCCAGCCCCGAGGCTGAGTGACGGCCTCGCTCGGGGGGCTCCAGGGACATTCCCCCCCCCCACCTCCCCCCAGCACAGGAGGCAGCCGCGGTGGGTGGGAGGCGAGGAGGGGGCACTGCGGCTACCGGGATGCTCCGGCACGGTCCGTCTGGGAGGGATGCGCTCCTTAATCTGGGGGGGGGGGGGGATTAGGGGGGGGCCTGGATCCCACTGCTGGGGGTTGGGGGGTCATAGATCCCACTGCTGGGAGTTGGGGGGGGGCTGGGTCCCACTGCTGGGGGTTGGGGGGTCATAGATCCCACTGCTGGGAGTTGGGGGGGGCCTGGGTCCCACTGCTGGGGGTTGGGGGGTCATAGATCCCACTGCTGGGGGTTGGGGGGTCATGGATCCCACTGCTGGGGATTTGGGGGGGGCATGGAGCCCACTGCTGGGAATGGGGGGTCGTGGATCCCACTGCTGGGGGTTGGGGGGCCTGGGTCCCACTACCAGGGGGTGGAGTGGGGGTGTGGATCCCACTGCTGGGGGTTGAGGGGGCCTGGGTCCCACTGCTGGGGGTGAGGGGGGTCATGGAGCCCACTGCTGGGGGTGGGGGGGGCCTGGGTCCCACTGCTGGGGGTGGGGGGGGTCATGGATCCCACTGCTGGGGGTTGAGGGGGCCTGGGTCCCACTGCTGGGGGTGGGGGGGGGTCATGGATCCCACTGCTGGGGGTTGGGGGGGTACATGGACACGTGGGGCCCAATCCTGACCCGTCCAGCATCACCATCCGTGCGTGGGGGTGTCCCTCCCCCAGCCAGCCAGAGCTGGGGACACCCCATGTGTCTTCCCGGGGAGGGGGGGTCACCGGGGGCTCGGTGCTGGGCACGTACCCACCGGGAACATCCCACCGGGAACATCCCGCCGGGAACATCCCGCCGGCGCTGAGCCGGTGCGGTGCGGGGTGGGGGGGGGTTTGGGGTGGGCGGGGCGTGCTCCGAACCCCAAAACGGGACCCCGGCGTTCACTGGGGAAGGGAAAACATTCCAGGCCCTTGGGATCCCGCTCCTGGCCGGCGCTCGGCCCGGGGAATCCTGCCTGAAATCCGCAGCTCCCGGCGAGGCTGAGCCGGCCTCTGGGAAGAGCTGCCCCGTCTGGGATTTGGGACGGGGTCAGGTGGGATCCAGGAGCAATTCCTGCCCGGAAAGGGCTGTCAGGGTGGGAAGGGGCTGCCCAGGGAGGGGGGAGTCCCCACTCCGGGAGGGGTTTCAGGGACACGTGGGTGTGACCCTCGGGGACGGGGGTTGGGGTGGGCTTGGCCGTGCCGGGATAACGGAATCCATCCTCCCAGAGGGCTTTTCCCACCCGAAATTCCAGGATTCCATGAGCTGGTTGGATTCGATGGTCTTAAGGGCCTTTTCCAACCTCAAATATTGGATAATTCCAGGAGACAGTTGGATTTGATGATCCCAAAGGCCTTTTCCAGCCTCAAGGATTCCATGATTCCACGGGTCTGTTGGATCTGGTGGTCTTAAAGGCTTTTTCCCACCCAAACCATTCCATGATTCCATGGCATGGCTGGACTTCATGATCCCAAAGAACTTTTCCAGCCTCAAGGATTCCATGATTCCATGGAACGGTTGGATTTGATGATCCCAAAGGCCTTTTCCCACCTCAAGGATTCCATGATTCCATGGAACAGGTAGACTTGATGGCCCTAAAGGTCTTTTCCAGCCTCCAAGATTCCATGATTCCATGGAACAGGTAGACTTGATGGCCCTAAAGGCCTTTTCCCACCCGAACCGTTCCCTGATTCCCTGATTCCCTGACTCCTGCCTCTGCCTGGCAGCCCCTCGGGGTGCGGGTGTCGATCCGGGGGCATCTCCCGGAGCATCCCAGGGAGCGCAGGATCCCGAGAGGGAGGCCTCTTGAATAACGGCATTCCAGCTGCTCCGGATGAGGAGCCGGAGCCGACATCCCAGATCACCCTGGAAATGTGCGGGATCCCAGCCTCCAGCCGAGCGCCGCGGCGCCGTCCCCGCGCCGGGGTCTTGCTGATCCCCAGGGGAGCGTGGGATGGATCCACGGGATGGATCCGGCGTGACTCCGGGTGGCTCTGCCGTCCCAGGGGTCCCGGCGCTTTTCCGTAGGAGGCTCCGCGTCTTTTCCGAGTGTTTATGGGCAGCAGATGGTGCCGCGGGACGAGGGTGACCCCTGACCGCGGGGTGTTGGGGAGGGAGGGGGACACAGGTCGCCTTCACACCTCCAGCCCCTCTCCTGGAATTGGGGAGGGGGTCTCCGCCTTCGGCAACGCGTCGGCAGCTGGGAAAAGCCGGAGGGGCCCCGCTCCCGAGGGTCAGGATGCGGCAGGGGGGTGAGGGCAGGACCACCAGCCCAGTGCCCTCGGGGGGGTCACATCCTGCCCTAGTGTAGCGGCCGGGGGGGCTCCGTGGCCCGACTCACGGTGGCCACGGATCCGGAGATGCGCGTTGCCCACGGAGGCCGCCGGCACCGCCGCGGCGTTCCGGAGACTTGCCGATGCCGCGAGCACTCTCGCTGCCGGGTTTGGGTCTCCCACCTTTCCCGAGCATCCCCCCACTCCGTGCTGGGGGGGTACAGAGCGAAACCACCCCCTCCCCACCATGGGGTCGGCGTCGGGTCCCAGCCGGAGCCGTTCCCGGTGTCCGGGGGAGCCCGGAGCCATTCCCAGTGCCGAGGGGAGCTCCGAGCCGTCCCTGATGCCCGGGGGAGCTCCGTGGGGGCTCTTTGTCCTCTCCAAGCCCTGCGCTGGGGCAGCAGATCCCGCTGGGAATCCGGTGGGAGCCCGGCGCCGCCTCCTGCTCCCAGCCTCCGTGGATCCACGGGGCGCAGCCGGTCAGGGATGGCTCGTCCCCACACGAGCTGGTGGTGGCACCGAGGGCGGGAGACCCCGACCCCGGGGGCATTTCCGTAAGGTGCCCACGGTGCCAGCTGCCCCGGGAGCCTCGGGATCGGGAGCCGTGGGGAGGGCCGAAACCACCGGCTGCCTGCTCCGGGTGCGGAAGCCAAGAGCGCGCGTGTGCCGGGGCCGGGGGGAGCGATCGGAAAATGTGAGGCGCGCTCCTGGGCTGTGGGACGGACGCCGGAATGCGCTCCGCTGCCACGATGCCCGACACCCCGTGCTCCGAACAACGCCGCACTCCGGCATTCCCGGTCCTTGGGCCGTTAAACCCTTCCGGCTCCGAGAATGAGCCCGGGCGCCGCGTGCTCCGAGCTCCCGCCCCGGTGCCGGGGACAGAAATGGGGCTGGGGGAGGGTCAGGTGGGATCTCGGGGCAATTCCTGCCCGGAAAGGGCTGTCAGGGTGGGAAGGGGCTGCCCAGGGAGGGGGGAGTCCCCACCCCGGGAGGGGTTTCAGGGACACGTGGGTGTGACCCTCGGGGACGGGGGTTGGGGTGGGCTTGGCCGTGCCGGGATAACGGAATCCATCCTCCCAGAGGGCTTTTCCCACCCGAACCATTCCACGGTGGGAGGCAGCGGGGTGGAGATCCCACGGTTTTCCTGCCCCCTTTTCCATCCTCCCGGAGCGCATCTACTCGAACCTTCCCTCCTCTCCCTTCCAGGACATTCGCAACACGGTGGGCAACATCCCTATGGAATGGTACCAGGATTTCCCGCACATCGGCTACAACCTGGATGGCCGGAAGATCTACAAACCCATCCGGAACAAGGACGAGCTGGATCTGTTCTTGGAAAAGATGGAGAACCCGGATTACTGGTGAGCGGGAAAGGGAAAGGCGTCGGGAGCGCGTGCGTCCGTGCCCTCACCCCTCCAAGTGGCCGGAGCGCGGGCTGGAGACCCCCAAGCCGGCGTCGGGATTCGGCGCGAGGGGCGGTCAGCGTGGTACCGCCCCGCTGACCGCCCCTCGCGCCGCTGCCCGCAGGCGCACGGTGCAGGACAAGCAGACAGGCGCCGACATCAAGCTGACGGATGAACAGGTCGAGCTGGTGCAACGTCTCCAGAAAGGGCAATTTGGGGATGTCCACTTCGATCCCTACGAGGTGGGGGCACCTCAGTTCCCCCTACCACCCTCCATCCGGGCTCTGGGTTCCCTCGGATCCCGCTGCCGCACGTTCTTGTGTCTTCCAGCCGGCCATCGACTTCTTCACCCACGAGGTGTCCATCCACCCGGTGACCAACCGTCCGGCGGACAAACGGAGCTTCATCCCCTCCCTCATCGAGAAGGAGAAGGTGAGGGGCCGGGGGGGGGTGGGATCCGGAGGCACCGCTCACTCCGAGCGCCGCCACCCCCCCCCGCCGCAGGATGGTGACCGTGGCTGCCCTCCCGTCGTCCACCCACGCCACATGGGTCCCCCAGTGCCGGGTGACGCCCCCCCGAGGCTGCAGAGCTGTGCTGGGCGGCTTTTCTTTCCCCCCCTCCAGCCCCCCCACATCCCACACCTCCTTCCCTCCGAGCCTGCGGCTCCCAGGATTGATCTTTCCGTGTCCCACAGGTCTCCAAGCTGGTCCACGCCATCAAGATGGGCTGGATCAAGCCCCGAAAGCCGAAGGACGACACCCCCACGTACTACGACCTCTGGGCCCACGAGGACCCCAACTCCATCCTGGGCCGCCACAAGATGCACGTCCCAGCCCCCAAAATGAAGCTGCCGGGGCATGAGGAGTCCTACAACCCCCCCCCCGAGTACCTGCTCAGCGAGGAGGAGGTCAGGGGTGGGAGCCGCAGGGGGAAGCACGCGGAGAGGGGGGGGCTCAGGAGGTGCCTGGACCTCCGGGGTAGGGGGCTGTGCCGTGCTGGTGAGGGCAGCGGAAGGGCTGCTCCCCAGGGAGGCACCCTAGGGGGGGCAGCAGGAGAAGGGGGAGCACCCCAGGAGGGCAGAAGCAGAAGGGGGGCACCCCAGGGGGGGAAACAGAAGGGCTACACCCCTGGGGGGAACCCCAGGAGGGTAGCAGGAGCAGGGGACACCCAGGGGGGCAGAAGCAGAAGGGGAGCACCCCAGGGGGGCAGCAGGAGAAGGGGGCACCTCAGGAGGGCAGCAGGAGAAGGGGGGCACCCCAGCAGGGCAGCAGGAGCAGGGGAGCACCCCGGGAGGGCAGCAGGAGAGAGGGGGGCAGCAGGAGCAGGGCTGCACCCCAAGGGGGGCACCCAGGGGGGCAAAAGCCGAAGGGGGGCACCCCAGGGGGGCAGCAGGAGAAGGGGGGCACCCAGAGGGGCAGCAGGAGCAAGGGGGCACCTCAGGAGGGCAGCAGGAGAGGGAGGGCACCCAGAGGGGCAGCAGGAGAAGGGGGGCACCCAGAGGGGCAGCAGGAGCAAGGGGGCACCTCAGGAGGGCAGCAGGAGAAGGGGGGCACCCCAGCGGGGCAGCAGAAGCAGGGGAGCACCCCGGGAGGGCAGCAGGAGAGGGGGGGCACCCAGGGGGGCAGCAGGAGCAGGGCTGCATCCCAAGGGGTCACCCTAGGGGGGCAGCAGGAGCAGGGGGCACCCCGGAGGGCACCCCTGGAGGGCAGCAGGAGCAGGGCTGCACCCCAAGGGAACACCCTAGGGTGGCAGCAGGAGAAGGGGAGCACCCAGGGGGTCACCCTAGGGGCAGCAGGAGCAGGGGAGCACCCCAGGGGACCACCCCAAAGACCACCTCACGTGGAGACAGGCCTGGCTGGCAACACGGTTCCTTTGGGACTCTGGGGGTGTGGATGCGTCAGGGCTGGAGGCAGCGGCATTTCGCCACCCAGGGGGGTCCTGCCACCCCTGCGGACCCCCCCCCCTCATCCCCGGGTGCTCTTCTTCCCGCAGAAACTGGCCTGGGAGCAGCAGGAGCCGGCGGAGCGGAAGCTGAACTTCGTGCCGCAGCAGTTCCGGTGCCTGCGGGCCGTGCCCGCCTACCCCCGCTTCATCCACGAGCGCTTCGAGCGCTGCCTCGACCTTTACCTCTGCCCACGCCAGCGGAAAATGCGGGTGAGGGTCCCTCCTGCGCCCCCCCAACCCCCCTCCCCGGTGGGATTCAGGCTGGGATTTGCCCGGGCCGGGGTGTGCTGCGATGCCACCGCGATGGGCTGCAATGCTTCGGGCCTCTCGCCTGGCCGTAATGCCCGCCCCGGCGGGCTGCAGACCCCCTGCGCTGGCGTGGGGGCCATGCCTGCGACCCCCCCGCCCCGCCATGGTTCCGAGCCCGGGATTCCCAGCCGGAGCCTTTCCCGGTGCCGGTGCCGCGTTGGGAAACCGAGGCGCAGCCCGGATGCGTCTCACCGCTTCCGTCTTTCGCAGGTCAACGTGGATCCCGAGGACCTGATCCCGAAACTTCCCAAACCGCGGGATCTGCAGCCCTTCCCGACCACCCAGGCCCTGGTGAGTGGGTGCGCGGAGCCGGGGGGCGGGGGGCTGGGCATGGCCGAGCCCCCTCTACCCCCCTGCCCCGCCACCGCCTCGGTGAGACCTGGCGTGCCCACGCCCGCGTCAGGGTCCTGAACCGGGGGGGTGGGATGCTCCCCACGGAGCCCCTCGCCCACCTCCTCGTCCCCCTCCCCAGGTTTACCGCGGCCACACCAGCCTGGTGCGATGCCTCAGCGTCTCTCCCAGCGGGCAGTGGCTGGTTTCGGGTAAGGATTCCGCTCCCCGGGCACTGGGGGCTTGATCCCGGCGCCGGAGCCGCTCCCCACATCACCCCCCACCTCCTTCCACTTCGGGGAAACGGGGATGCTTCCTTGTGGCACCCGGGAGAGCTACCGGGAAGCGCGCCGGGAAATCCCGGAGCAGGAGGAGCATCCCTGGGAGTCCTACGGCGGCGTGTTCCCCCCCCCCCCAGCCCTACGTGTTGACTCCGGAACGCTCCGTGGGGTTTTTCCAGCTGTTCTCGGGGGCCCCCACCCAGGAGCCTGGTTCCCTTCCCGCTGGAAGAGCCGAGCGGCCCGAGCGCTCCGCGGCCGGAGCCTGGAGATGGAGAGCAGATGGCAGTTTAAAGAGCCACATGTGCTTTTTATAGCGCTGGAGCTTCCAACCCGCCAGCTCCCGGTGGCCGCAGCCTCCACGTGGAATTTCTGGCCCCGGGAACGCGGCTGAGATCAGGCGTTAAAAATAACCCGACCTTTGGCGGGGGGTGGAGGCGGGGAGGGGCTGGGGGGGAGAGAACACGCCGCCGGCTACCTGCTCCCTCCGTGCCCGCCCGCGGAAAAAAGCCTTCCCGGAGAGCTGCCCGCTCCGGGAGCTGCCGGCAGCTCGGAGCTAGACGGAGCCGCGCCGTGCCGAGCCAGGCACGCTGCCAGCACGGCAGCTGCGCCGGGAGCCCTGCGATTTGGGAAAGGAGGGAGGGGTGGGGGGAGACCGCGGGCAGAGACGAGGTGCTGGAGGCGGGGGGAGCCTGTTCTCTCAGCAGCGGGCCCCGGTCACGTCTCGCCTTGGCGGTGCTGGAGCTGCTGCGGCCCTCTGGCTGCTCCTCCCCCCATGGCTGCGAGCTGGGGCGGTTTGGGGGGGGGGGGGAGCGCTGGAGCCCCGTGGTGCGGAGCCGAGCTGTGGGAGACCCCAGCGCGGTGTCCCTGGGGGAAACGGTGTCTGGTCCTGGCCCTGGCCCTGGTCCCGGCCCTGACTCCAGCCCCGGCTTCGGCCCCAGCTCCATCTCTAGCCCTGGCTCCAGCCCCAGCCCCAGCTCCAACCTCAGCTGCAGCCCTGGATCTGGCCTCAGCTCCGGCTCCAGCTCCAGCCCCAGCTCCTGCTCCAGCCCCTGCCCTGGCTCTAGACAAGGTCCCAGCCCTGGCTCCAGCCCTGGCTCCAGCTCCAGCCCCGGCTCTGGTCCTAGTCCAACCCTGGCTCCAGCCCTGGCTCCAGCTCCAGCCCCAGCTCTGGTCCTAGTCCAACCCTGGCTCCAGCCCTGGCTCCAGCTCCAACCCCAGCTCTGGTCCTAGTCCCAACCCTGGCTCTAGCCCCAGTCCCAGCTCCAACCCTGGCTCCAGCTCCAGCCCCAGCACAGGCTCCTGCCCCAGCCCCAGCCCTGGCTCTAGACCAGGTCCTGGCCCTAGCCCTAGTCCCAGCACCAGCTCCAGCCCAGGCTCCAGCCCTGGCTCCAGTCCCAGGCCAGGCTCCTGCCCCGGCTTCAGCTCCAGCCCCAGCCCAGGCTCCGGTTCTGGCCCTGGCCCTGGCTCCAGCCCCAGTTCTGGCCCCAGCTCCAGACCAGACTCCGGCCATGGCTCTGGCCGAGGTTCTGGCCCCAGCCCAGGCTCCAGCTCCGACCCCAGCTCCAGCCATGGCTCCAGCCCCAGCCCAGGCTCCAGCTCCAGACCAGGCTCTGGCCATGGCTCCAGCCCCAGCTCCAGCCCCAGCCCAGGCTCCTGCCCTGGCTTCAGCTCCAGCCCCATCCCAGACTCCGGTTCTGGCCCCAGCCCAGGCTCTGGCTCCGGCCCCAGCCCAGACTCCGGCTCCGGCCCCAGCCCAGGCTCCAGCCCCGGCTCTGGCCCAGCCCTGGCTCCAGCCCTGGCTCCGGCCATGGCTCCAGCCCCAGCCCAGGCTCCAGCCCCAGCCCCGGCTCCGGCCATGGCTCCAGCCCCAGCCCAGGCTCCAGCCCCAGCCCTGGCTCTGGCCATGGCTCCAGCCCCAGCCCTGGCTCCGGCCATGGCTCCAGCCCCAGCCCAGGCTCCAGCCCCAGCCCCGGCTCCAGCCATGGCTCCAGCCCCAGTCCAGGCTCCAGCTCCGGCCCCAGCCCCCTCCTCATGTCCCGCAGGCTCCGACGACTGCACGGTGCGTTTCTGGGAGGTGTGCACGGCTCGCTGCATGAAGACCCTCCCCATGGGCGGGGTGGTGAAGAGCATCGCCTGGAACCCAAACCCCACCATCTGCTTGGTGGCCGTCTGCGTGTGAGTGTCCCCTTCCCCATCCTCCGGCCGGGAGGAGCCTGGATTCCCACTCCCCAGTCCAATCCAGCCTCCACGGAGCGCCCCAAGACTCATCACGTCCCCACGCCGCAGGGAGCAGTCGGTGCTGCTGGTGAACCCCGGCCTGGGGGACAAACTCCTCTACGGAGCCACCGACCAGCTGCTGGAATCCTTCGTGGCGCCGGAGGAGGAGAGGGTCCAGCCCGTGCGGTGGGTGATGCCCACGGCCGAGGAGCACAGCCGGGGCATCCGGCTGCTCATCCAGCACAGCAAGGTAGGGACGGGAACGCCCCGCGGGAGCCGGGGGGGCGCTGCTGGAAAGCCCGGAAGGAAACATTCGGCCTGGGGGAGCCGCGGCTCCAGAAGCTGGGAAAGCGCAACGGAAGCCAAAGGAAACGGCAGGAATTCCGGGTCGGAGACCCGCTCCAGCGTCAGCGCCGTTAATAACCGCCCGCCGCGGGGGGGACCTCTGGGAGGCAGCGGCCGCGCGCTGAGGGGACGGGGCTCGGGGTGCCTTGGCCACCCCGGGGGCTCCGTCCCTGCTCCCGTGGCGCTTCCCGACGGCATTTTAATAGAGCACAGAATCGTGGGATGGTTTGGGCTGGAAGGGACCTTAACGAGCATCTAGTTCCAACGCCCCTGCCGTGGGCTCAGAGGCCCCGGGGATGCTGCGAGGGCTGGAGCCCCTCTGCCATGGGGACAGGCTGGGGGGTTGGGGGGTTCAGCCTGGAGCAGGGAAGGCTCCGGGGAGACCTTGGAGCCCCTTCCAGTGCCGGGGGGGACAGGAAAGCTGGGGGGGCTTTTCCGAGGGCAGGGGGTGACAGGACAAGGGGTGACGGGTTGGAACGGGCAGAGGGAGATGGAGCTGGGCCATGGGGAAGGAATTCTTCCCGCAGAGGGTGGGGGGCACTGGGACAGGTTCCCAGAGCAGCTGGGGATGCCCCATCCCTGGGAGTGCCCAAGGCCAGGCTGGATGAGGCTGGGAGCACCCTGGGCTGTGGCAGGGGTCCCTGCCCATGGCGGGGGGCTTAGGGAGTCCCACGGATGATCCTGACCCACCCCTGGTCTGGGCAGGCCGTGAAGCAGGTGACGTGGCACGGCAAAGGCGACTACTTGGCCAGCGTGGTGGCCGACAACAGCCACCAGCAAGTGCTGATCCACCAGACGAGCAAGCGCTGGAGCCAGGCGCCGTTCCGCCGGAGCCGGGGGCTGGTGCAGCGCGTGCTCTTCCACCCCCTCCGCCCTTACTTCTTGGTGGCCACCCAACGCTACGTCCGCATCTACAACCTCCTCAAGCAGGAGCTCACCAAGAAGCTGATGACCAACTGCAAGTGGGTGTCCAGCATGGCCATCCACCCCGGAGGTAACGCGGCACGGAGATGCCCCAGGGGGTGGGGAGGGTCGGGAAGGGGGGGCTGGGGGCTGGTGGGGGGCTGGAGAGCGCCCCCTCCCCCCTCCAGTAACGCCCTCTTCCCCCCCCTCGCAGGCGACAACGTCATCTGCGGCAGCTACGACAGCAAACTGGCCTGGTTCGACCTGGACCTCTCCACCAAACCCTACCAGCTCCTGCGGTGAGCCCCCAGCCCCAATTAACCCCCCCGCGGCACCCCCAGACCCCACACGGACTCTTCCGGGGCTGGGGGCTCTTCCACGGCTGCTCCCTCTCCCGGGAACAGGACGGAGCCCGTCGGGGCTGTGGCAGGAGCAGCCGTCCCTGCCCAGCCTGGGGGAGGGGGTCTGTGGCATTGCCCCCTCCCCAAGCACCGGCAAAGCTGCCGTGGCAGTCAGTGCTGGGCTGGCGGCAGGTCCCAGTCCATCCCAGTTGCCCTCACCCTTCACTCACACCCCCAGCAGCAGGTCCCAGTCCATCCCAGTTGCCCGCTCCTGTCCCAGACACCCCCAGCAGCAGGTCCCAGTCCATCCCAGTTGCCCTCTCCTCTCCCACACACCCCCAGCAGCAGGTCCCAGTCCATCCCAGTCCATCCCAGTTGCCGTCTCCTCTCCCAGACACCCCCAGCAGCAGATCCCAGTCCATCCCAGTCCATCCCAGTTGCCCTCTCCTGTCCCACACACCCCCAGCAGCAGGTCCCAGTCCATCCCAGTCCATCCCAGTTGCCCTCTGCTGTCCCACACACCCCCAGCAGCAGATCCCAGTCCATCCCAGTTGCCGTCTCCTCTCCCACACACCCCCAGCAGCAGGTCCCAGTCCATCCCAGTTGCCCTCACCCCTCCCACACACCCCCAGCAGCAGGTCCCAGTCCATCCCAGTTGTCGTCTCCTCTCCCACACACCCCCAGCAGCAGGTCCCAGTCCATCCCAGTTGCCCTCACCCCTCCCACACACCCCCAGCAGCAGGTCCCAGTCCATCCCAGTTGTCGTCTCCTCTCCCACACACCCCCAGCAGCAGGTCCCAGTCCATCCCAGTTGCCCTCACCCCTCCCACACACCCCCAGCAGCAGGTCCCAGTCCATCCCAGTTGCCCTCACCCCTCCCACACACCCCCAGCAGTGGGTCCCAGTCCATCCCAGTTGCCGTCTCCTCTCCCACACACCCCCAGCAGCAGGTCCCAGTCCCTCCCAGTTGCCCTCACCCCTCCCACACACCCCCAGCAGCAGGTCCCAGTCCATCCCAGTTGCCGTCTCCACTCCCACACAGCCCCGGCAGCAGGTCCCAGTCCATCCCAGTTGCCCTCACCCCTCCCACACACCCCCAGCAGCAGGTCCCAGTCCATCCCAGTTGCCGTCTCCTCTCCCACACAGCCCCGGCAGCAGGTCCCAGTCCATCCCAGTTGCCCTCACCCCTCCCACACACCCCCAGCAGCAGGTCCCAGTCCATCCCAGTTGCCGTCTCCTCTCCCACACAGCCCCGGCAGCAGGTCCCAGTCCATCCCAGTTGCCATCTCCTCTCCCACACACCCCCAGCAGCAGGTCCCAGTCCATCCCAGTTGCCCTCACCCCTCCCACACACCCCCAGCAGTGGGTCCCAGTCCATCCCAGTTGCCGTCTCCTCTCCCACACACCCCCAGCAGCAGGTCCCAGTCCCTCCCAGTTGCCCTCACCCCTCCCACACACCCCCAGCAGCAGGTCCCAGTCCATCCCAGTTGCCGTCTCCTCTCCCACACAGCCCCGGCAGCAGGTCCCAGTCCATCCCAGTTGCCCTCACCCCTCCCACACACCCCCAGCAGCAGGTCCCAGTCCATCCCAGTTGCCGTCTCCTCTCCCACACAGCCCCGGCAGCAGGTCCCAGTCCATCCCAGTTGCCCTCACCCCTCCCACACACCCCCAGCAGCAGGTCCCAGTCCATCCCAGTTGCCGTCTCCTCTCCCACACAGCCCCGGCAGCAGGTCCCAGTCCATCCCAGTTGCCATCTCCTCTCCCACACACCCCCAGCAGCAGGTCCCAGTCCATCCCAGTCCATCCCAGTTGCCCTCTCCTGTCCCACACACCCCCAGCAGCAGGTCCCAGTCCATCCCAGTCCATCCCAGTTGCCCTCTCCCCCTCCCACACACCCCCAGCAGTGGGTCCCAGTCCATCCCAGTCCATCCCAGTTGCCCTCTCCTGTCCCACACACCCCCAGCAGCAGGTCCCAGTCCATCCCAGTCCATCCCAGTTGCCATCTCCTCTCCCACACACCCCCAGCAGCAGGTCCCAGTCCATCCCAGTTGCCCTCTCCTCTCCCAGACACCCCCGGCAGCAGGTCCCAGTCCCCCGAGCACCCACCCCTCCCCCTGCTCCCTCATCGAGGGCCAGGAAAGGGGTCCCAGCGCCCACCCCTCACCCTGACCCCCAACACCTCATCCAAGGGTGGGAGGGGGCTCCAAGCACCCCCCCCACCCCCTCATCGAGGGCCGGGAGGGGGTATCCGAGCACCCACCCCTTACCCTGACCCTGAGCCTCACCCGAGGGCCGGGAGAGGGGCCGGGGGGGGGTGGTCCGGGAGAGGGGCCGAGGAGGGGGGGTGGTCCCAGCGCCCCCTCCCCTCACGCCGCCTCCCCGCAGGCACCACAAGCGCGCGCTGCGCGGCGTCGCCTTCCACCCCCGCTACCCCCTCTTCGCCTCCGCCTCCGACGACGGCACCGTCATCGTCTGCCACGGCATGGTCTACAGGTACGGGGCGGGGGGCGCCGGGGAGGGGGCTTACGGCATTCGGGGTGGGGGTCCGAGGCCCTGACGTTGAGCGTGTGTCCCCCTCCCCCGCAGCGACCTGCTGCAGAACCCGCTGCTGGTGCCCGTGAAGGTGCTGAAGGGCCACGCGCCGACGCTGGACCTGGGGGTCCTCGACGTCCTCTTCCACCCCACCCAGCCCTGGGTCTTCTCCTCCGGCGCCGACGGCACCGTCCGCCTCTACACGTAGCTCCCACCCCCCCTCCCCCCCCCCCCCCCCCCCGCCCCCTCCAGGGGCGAGGGGCAGCGCCGGGACCCCCCCAACCCCGCCCCAGCGCGGGACCGTCGCTCCCGGGGTCTTTCTCATTAAACTCTTGGCGACACGACCCGGCCCGTGGCCAAAATGCGGTAGCCCCTCCCCCCCCCCCGCCCCCCCCAACCCCAGCATCACCCCCCCCATGGTCCCTGGGGTCACCCCCCACCGGGTGGGGGGGGGCAGCGTGGCCCTGGCTGCCCCACGGGTCCGTGCTGCCCTTGGTGGCCACTGCGTGAGCCACCGGCCACGGGAATCGGCCCGGCCCCCTGTGGGTCTTGGGGGGGGGGGGGGCCAGCGTTGCCCCACGGGACCCCCCCCCCAACGCCCCCAGCCTGGGCGCGAGGGGCAGAGCTGGCACCGAACCCGAGGCCGGGAGCCCACGTGGGGTTTCCGCTTCCCAAGGGGGAAAAGTGGGGGGTGGGGGGGGTGGGGGCGGTGGGGTCCCTCTCCACCCCCCAGGGTGGGCAGGGGGGTGTGGGGGGGGGCACCTGTCATGACCCCAGCCCAAGTCCCTTCCCAGGAATCCACAGGGAGCCGGCGGGGCTGAAGGGTCGGGCGATGGAAGCGGCGGCAGCCCAGGGCGTGCCGGAGCCCACGGGGGTGCCGGAGCCGGAGCCCACGGGGGCGCCGGAGCCCACGGGCACGGCCGTGCCACGCCATGGCCAGCTCACGGGCCACCTCCCGCCCCCACATCCCCACCCCCACCCCGGGGTGGCCTTGGCACCCTCCCTGCGGGCACAGGCTCTCGGCTTGTTCACTCTGAACCCTACTGACGGCCGGGCTGGCACCGACCCTGCTGTGGGGCAGTGCTGCGAGGAGGATGGTGCCCCCCACCCCCCACCCCCTGCTATAGGGCCACCCCCCACCCACCCGGGCACCTTGCCAGCCCCCCCCCCATATCCCATATATCCCCGGGAAGGAGCCCCGGGGGGCCCGGAGCAGCGGGAGCTGGGGAAGGTGACCAGGGCCAGCATCTTCTCTGCCCCTCCCCCTCCCCACCCAGGCTCCCCCCCCCAGCCCCAACCCGGCTCACACAGCCATGGGGGGCCCCCCCATCCCCCCCCCCCGACACTGGAGGGGCAAAGGGGGTGCTTTAAAAATACGTTTATGTACATGTGTGGGGGATGGTCACACTCGGGGGGGGGGGGGTACCCCCTGTTCAGCGTGGGGGAGGGGCTGGAGGCAGCCCCGGGGGGGGGGGCCCTCAGGCTCCTGGAAGCCCCCTCCCTCCCTGGCTGCCTCCGCCGGTCCCTGCCTGGGACCCTCAGCCCAAAAGTCAACCAGGACCCCCTTCCCCGGGGGGGGTGTGGGGGTCTGTGTGCCCCTCCCCCCCGGCCTCCAGCGCTTTGGGGAGGGGGCGCCGGGTTGGGGGGGGGCTCCCGGAGCTGGCGAGCGCAGAGGAAGATGATGGGGCTGGCATGGGGGGGGGGACCCCGGGGGGTGCTGGATGCAGGAAGACGTGGGGGTGAGGGGGCTCGTGGCGAGGAGCCCACCCACCTATTGCTGCGGTGGAGCTTTGTGGGGAGGGGTCCGGGGGTTGGGGGGGGGGGTCACAGGATCCGGACGAGGCGGCCCAGGGTCTCGGCCACCTTCACGCGGACGGCGGGAACGGGATCCTTCAGGAGCAGGTTCAGGGCTGGAAGGAGGAGAGCAGGGATGTGCCGGGGGGGTCACGGGGTCACGGCCCCCCGCCCCCCGACCACTGCCCCCCCCCCCCCAGCCACATCCCAGCTCCGCTCCATCAGACCAGGGGGGGTGCTGCCCCCCAGGACCCCCCCCCACGGGCTGGGAGGGGTCCATCCACCCCGGGGGGGACCCCGGCAGCGGGACGCCGAGCCCTCGGGGTGGGGTGGCGGGGGGCAGGACCCCCAGCGCGGGGGTCCGGAGCCGGGGGCGGGGAGGGGGTGGGGGGGGGGGGCCGTGCCTCTGCTCTCCTCCCGATTGCCCAACGCCTGGCCGCGCTCCCGGCGGCGGGAAAACAATCCAGGTGGTTTTTCCTACCAGGAAAACGCTCGTATTTTTCCAGTAGCGTGTTTACGCCGCGCGGGAGACCCCCCCCCCGGCCCCTAAACCCCTCCCCCGGCCCCCCCACACCCCCCCACACCCCCCCAACCCCATCCCGCAACGAGCATCCTCGCCGAGCATCCTTCATCCTCGCGCCACGCCGGGTGGGCGGGGGGGGGGGGGGAGGGCGGGCGGGGGGAGCCGTAATGCCGGCGTTGACCCCCCCCCGGCCCCCCCAAGCCCCCCGCCCACCCCCGGGACGCTCCCGCCAGCCAATCCCGGGCTGCCGGCTCCAGCGATTACTCACAGGCGGCGGATTATCTTCCCCTTGTTCCTACCAGGCCTCTTTCTGCTGGAAGGGGCTCGGCCCGCCAACGGAAAGATGGTTTTTTCCTTTTTTAGTGTTTTTTAAGCTCCCTTTGGAGCCGTCGGAAAGTTTCCGTGCGATGAGGTCACCGGTGACAGGGAAAAAATCCCTGAAATCCAGGAAAATGACTTAACTCGGCTCCCAAACGCCACCAGCTCCAAGGGCGACTGCAGCGGCCTCGCGGCCCGCTCCCAACGGGCCGAACGGCCCCCCCCCCCGGGGGTCACTGAGGCCGCGGACAGCGCTCCGACAGGTCCGGAGGGACGCGGGGAGGGAGCCACTGGGCAACGGTCAGAGCTACCGGCCAAGGACTGGCGCTACCGGTCAAGGGACAGAGCCACTGGGCAACGGTCAGAGCTACCGGCCAAGGACTGGCGCTACCGGTCAAGGGACAGAGCCACTGGGCAAGGGACAGAGCCACTGGGCAATGGTCAGAGCTACCGGCCAAGGACTGGCACTACCGGTCAAGGGACAGAGCCGCTGGGCAACGGTCAGAGCTACCAGCCAAAGGCCAGAGCCACTGGCCAAGGACTGGCACTACTGGGCAAGGGACAGAGCCACTGGGCAAGGGACAGAGCTACTGGGCAAGGGTCAGAGCCACCGGTCAAGGACTGGCACTACTGGGCAAGGGTCAGAGCCACTGGCCAAGGACTGGTGCTACTGGGCAAGGGACAGAGCCACTGGGCAAGGACTGGCACTACTAGTCAACGGTCAGAGCTACCGGCCAAGGGCCGGAGCCACCGGCCAAGGACTGGCACTACTGGGCAAGGGACAGAGCTACTGGGCAAGGGACGGAGCCACGGGTCAAGGGTCAGAGTTACCGGCCAATGGCCGGAGCCACCAGCCAAGGACTGGTGCTACTGGGCAAGGGACAGAGCTACTGAGCAACGGTCAGAGCTACCGGCCAAAGGCCAGAGCCACCGGCCAAGGACTGGTGCTACCGGTCAAGGGACAGAGCCACTGGGCAACAGTCAGAGCTACCGGCCAAAGGCTGGAGCCACCGGCCAAGGACTGGCGCTACTGGGCAAGGGACAGAGCTACTGGGCAAGGGCCGGAGCCACCAGCCAAGGACTGGCACTACCGGTCAAGGGACAGAGCCACTGGGCAACGGTCAGAGCCACCAGCCAAAGGCCAGAACCACCGGCCAAGGACTGGCGCTACTGGTCAAGGAACGGAGCCACGGGTCAAGGGTCAGAGCTACTGGCCAAAGGCCGGAGCCACCGGCCAAGGACTGGTGCTACTGGGCAAGGGACAGAGCTACCAGCCAAGGGCTGGAGCCACTGGCCAAAGGCTGGAGCCGCCAGCCAAAGACTGGCGCTACTGGGCAAGGGACAGAGCTACTGGGCAAGGGACGGAGCCACGGGTCAAGGGTCAGAGCTACCGACCAAAGGCCGGAGCCACCAGCCAAAGACTGGTGCTACTGGGCAAGGGACAGAGCTACTGGGCAACAGTCAGAGCTACCGGCCAAAGGCCGGAGCCACCGGCCAAGGACTGGTGCTACCGGTCAAGGGACAGAGCCACTGGGCAACAGTAAGAACTACCGGCCAAAGGCCGGAGCCACCGGCCAAGGACTGGCGCTACTGGGCAAGGGACAGAGCCACCAGTCAAGGGTCAGAGCCACTGGTCAAGGGACAGAGCTACCGGTCAAGGGCTGCAGCTACGGGTCAAGGGATGGAGCCACTGGGCAAGGGTCAGAGCTACCAGTCAAGGGTCAGAGCCACCAGTCAAGGGTCAGAGCCACTGGTCAAGGACTGGCACTACTGGTCAAGGGACAGAGCTACCGGTCAAGGGCTGCAGCTACGGGTCAAGGGATGGAGCCACTGGGCAAGGGTCAGAGCTACCAGTCAAGGGTCAGAGCCACCAGTCAAGGGTCAGAGCCACTGGTCAAGGACTGGCGCTACTGGGCAAGGGACAGAGCTACCGGTCAAGGGCTGCAGCTACGGGTCAAGGGATGGAGCCACTGGGCAAGGGTCAGAGCTACCAGTCAAGGGTCAGAGCCACCAGTCAAGGGTCAGAGCCACTGGTCAAGGACTGGCGCTACTGGGCAAGGGACAGAGCTACTGGTCAAGGGCTGGAGCTACGGGTCAAGGGATGGAGCCACTGGACAAAGACTGGTGCTACTGGCCAAGGGTGGGAACCACCAGCCAAGGGTCAGAGCCACTGGGCAAGCGATGGAGCCACTGACCAAGATCAGAGCCACTGATGGGCCAAGGGCTGGAGTCACTGGCCCAGAGTCGGAGCCACTGGCCAAGGGTTGGAGCTGCCAGGAAAGGGCTGGAGCCACCGGAAAAGGGTGGGAGCCACCGGCCAAGGGATGAAGCCACTGGACAAGGGTGGGAGCGACTGGCCAAGGGTGGGAGCCACTGGCCAAGGGTGGGAGCTACCAGCCAAGGGCCAGAGTCACCAGACAAGGGCCAGAGCTACCGGCCAAGGGTCGGAGCCACCAGACAAGGACCAGAGTCACCGGCCAAGGGCCAGAGTCACCAGACAAGGACCAGAGTCACCGGCCAAGGGTCGGAGCCACCGGCCAAGGCTTGGAGCCACTGGCCAAGGACTGAAGCCACTAGCCAAGGGCCGGATCCACTGACCAGCCAAGGGTCGGAGCCACTGGCCAGGGGACAGATCCACTGACCGGCCAAGGATTGGAACCACTGGCCAAGGGCTGGAGCCACTGACCGGCCAAGGATTGGAGCCACCAGCCAAGGGTCAGAGCCACTGACCGGCCAAGGGCCAGAGCCACTGGCCAAGGGCTGGATCCACTGACTGGCCAAGGATTGGAGCCACCAGCCAAGGGTCAGAGCCACCAGCCAAGGGTCAGAGCCACTGACCAGCCAAGGGTCAGATCCACTGACAGGCCAAGGGTTGGAGCCACTGGCCAAGGGCTGGATCCACTGACCGGCCAAGGATTGGAGCCACTGGCCAAGGGCTGGAGCCACTGACTGGCCAAGGATTGGAGCCACCAGCCAAAGGTCAGAGCCACTGACCAGCCAAGGGTCGGAGCCACTGGCCAAGGGTCAGAGCCACTGGCCAAGGGCTGGATCCACTGACCAGCCAAGGATTGGAGCCACTGGCCAAGGGCTGGAGCCACTGACCGGCCAAGGATTGGAGCCACTGGCCAAGGGCTGGAGCCACTGGCCAAGGGCTGGAGCCACTGACTGGCCAAGGGTCAGAGCCACTGGCCAAGGGCTGGAGCCACTGGCCAAGGATTGGAGCCACTGGCCAAGGGCTGGAGCCACTGGCCAAGGGCTGGAGCCACTGACTGGCCAAGGATTGGAGCCACTGACCGGCCAAGGATTGGAGCCACCAGCCAAGGGTCAGAGCCACTGACCAGCCAAGGGTTGGTGCCAGTGGCCAAGGGCTGGATCCACTGACCGGCCAAGGGTCGGAGCCACTGGCCATGGGCTGGATCCACTGACCGGCCAAGGGTCGGAGCCAGTGGCCAAGGGTCAGAGCCACTGGCCAAGGGCTGGATCCACTGACCAGCCAAGGGTCGGAGCCACTGACCGGCCAAGGGTCAGATCACTGACTGGCCAAGGATTGGAGCCACTGGCCAAGGATTGGAGCCACTGGCCAAGGGCTGGAGCCACTGACCGGCCAAGGACTGGAGCCACCAGCCAAGGGTCAGAGCCACTGACCAGCCAAGGGTCGGAGCCACTGGCCAAGGGCTGGATCCACTGACCATCCAAGGATTGGAGCCACTGGCCAAGGGCTGGATCCACTGACCAGCCAAGGATTGGAGCCACTGGCCAAGGGCTGGAGCCACTGGCCAAGGGCCGGAGCCACTGACTGGCCAAGGATTGGAGCCACCAGCCAAGGGCTGGATCCACTGACCGGCCAAGGGCCAGAGCCGTCGGCCAAGGGCCGGAGCTGGCAGCGCAGCCTGGTGTGCTCAGACGCGGGGCTCGGGCAGAATCCCGCTCCCGGCTGAGCCGCGACCTCGTGATGCCGCAGGGTGCCAACCAAATTCCGCCTGCGCATTGCGCACCCCACGGCTCGGCCCCTCGCCTCTGCGGCCCAGCCCCCCGACTCTGCGGCCCAGCCCCCCGCCGTGTCTGCTGGGCCCATCCTGGGCACGGGTTGGGATTCACGGGCTGCCCGTGACGGGGGGGACCATCCCCGCGCCCCCCCCCCCAGCTCACCGGGGGGCAGTGCCGGATCTCACCGCACCGGCGCACCCCGAGGGAGCGGGATCCCGTCCCATCCTCACCCCTCTGTGGTGACCCAAAGCCCCCGAGCTCCGGGGGTGGGGGGCTGCCCCCACGGGACCCTCGCTCCAGGAGCTGGGAAGCCCCATCCCGCGGGGATGAGCCCCGGCTGCAGCGCATTCCCGGCGCGGCCGGCAGCACCCGCTCACCCGAAATGAGCTGGTCCAGGTCCACCTGCTGACAGTGCTCCTCGTCCACGTGCAGCACCAGGAATCCTGCGGGGGAATTTCGGACTCAGGGATGGGCCTGGATCCCACTGAGGAGCCCCACGGGACGCTCTGCGGGATGCGGGGGCACCGGATCGTGGGATCCTGGAATTTCGGGTGGGAAAAGCCCTCTGGGAGGATGGATTCCGTTATCCCGGCACGGCCAAGCCCACCCCAACCCCCGTCCCCGAGGGTCACACCCACGTGTCCCTGAAACCCCTCCCGGGGTGGGGACTCCCCCCTCCCTGGGCAGCCCCTTCCCACCCTGACAGCCCTTTCCGGGCAGGAATTGCCCCTGGATCCCACCTGACCCCCCCGGCACAACTCCAGCCCTTCCAGGGAGCTGCCGGGAGTGACCAGCTCTCCCTGACCCCCCTGCTCCAGGCTGAACCCCCCCAGCCGCCCCCCAGGGATTGTGCTCCAGCCCCTTGCCCAGCTCTGGGCCCTTCTCCGGACACGCTCCAGCCCCTCAGAGCCCTCCCAGGCCAACGCGGCCGCCCCCTCCCCCGGCGGGGGTCTCACCGATGAACATGGGGGCCGCCGCCCGAATGTCCACCCAGTTGCTCTTGAAGTAGAAGAGGTTGGTCGAGACGAGGCGGTTCAGCATCTCCGGGAAACTCTGCATCTACGAACACCCCCGGGGGGGGGTCACACCGGCCCGGCCGACCCCGGCACCGGCTCCGCGACGCTCGGAGCCGCCGGGGCAGCGCCGGATCTGGGGGGGGACCTGTCCTGTGCGGATGCAGGACCCGGGGGACATCACGGACCAGCAGCCCCCATAGGAGCCCCCTGGGTTGCACTGAGCCCCACGGGCAGTGCCGAGCCCCACGGGCAGTGCCAAGCCCCATGGGCAGTGCCCCATGGGCACCAGCTCCAGGACATTCGGAGCCGCCGGGATCAGCCCCAGATCTGGGGGGGGACCTGTCCTGTGCAGATGCGGGACCTGGGGGACATCATGGACCAGCAGCCCCCACAGGACCCCCACAGGCTGCACAGAGCCCCACAGGCAGTGCCAAGCCCCACGGGCAGTGCCCCATGGGCACCAGCTCTGGGACATTTGGAGCCACCAGGATCAGCCCCAGATCTGGGGGGGACCTGTCCTGTGTGGATGCGGGACCTGGGGGACCTCACGCACCAGCAGCCCCCGTAGGAGCTCCATGGACTTCACAGCCCCACAGGCAGTGCCAAGCCCCACGGGCAGTGCCCCATGGGCACCAGCTCCGGGACATTCGGAGCTGCCGGGGCAGCCCCGGATCTGGGGGGGACCTGTCCTGTGCGGATGCAGGACCTGGGGGACATCATGGACCAGCAGCCCCCACAGGACCCCCACAGGCTGCACAGAGCCCCACAGGCAGTGCCAAGCCCCACGGGCAGTGCCCCATGGGCACCAGCTCTGGGACATTTGGAGCCACCAGGATCAGCCCCAGATCTGGGGGGGACCTGTCCTGTGTGGATGCGGGACCTGGGGGACCTCACGCACCAGCAGCCCCCGTAGGAGCTCCATGGACTTCACAGCCCCACAGGCAGTGCCAAGCCCCACGGGCAGTGCCCCATGGGCACCAGCTCCGGGACATTCGGAGCTGCCGGGGCAGCCCCGGATCTGGGGGGGACCTGTCCTGTGTGGATGCAGGACCCAGGGGACATCATGGACCAGCAGCCCCCACAGGACCCCCCCAGGCTGCACAGAGCCCCACGGGCAGTGCCCCATGGGCACCAGCTCCGGGACATTCGGAGCCGCCGGGGCAGCCCCGGATCTGGGGGAGACCTGTCCTGTGCAGATGCAGGACCCAGGGGACATCATGGACCAGCAGCCCCCACAGGACCCCCCCAGGCTGCACAGAGCCCCACAGGCAGTGCCCCATGGGCACCGGCTCCGGGACATTTGGAGCCACCGGGATCAGCCCCAGATCTGGGGGGGACCTGTCCTGTGTGGATGCAGGACCCAGGGGACATCATGGACCAGCAGCCCCCACAGGACCCCCCCAGGCCACACCGAGCCCCACGGGCAGCCCCGAGCCCCATGGGCAGTGCCGGCACCGTCTCCGGCGCCGCGGGAGCCGCTCACCAGGTGTTTGCAGACGTGGTTCAAGAACTCGCCGTAGTGCAGGCTCCGGTCCTCGCGCAGCAGGTTGAGGAACATGTCGCAGAGCCCCTCGCAGCCCACGCTGGGCCCGCACATCCGCAGCGCGAACTTGCAGGCCTGCGGCACAGATCGGGGGGGGGGGAGGGGAGGCTGCAGCCTGTGCTTGGGTGAGGGGCTCAGCGCCTCCCGGGATGCCCGCGGAGGGGCGCCCCCCCGGTTCGAGCCAGGGGGTGGGACACCCACCCTGACGACCTCCGGTTTGGGGTCCTGGAGGTGCAGCAGCAGCGTCACCAGCCCGTTGAGGATCTGCTCGGAGAAGACGTCGCAGTCGCCTGCGCTGAACCTGCTCAGGTTGCCGAAGAGGACGATGGAGGAGCGGCGGAGCTCGGGCTGCTCCTGCGGGAAGCGGGGGGGGGGGGACAAGGTGGGGCGGGGCTCGGGGGGACCCGCTGGATTGAGGGAGCTCAGGGACAGAGGATGAGGCTGGGGATGGGCTGCAGGTCGGGCAGGAGAAGCATCGAGCGTCCCCGTGGGGATGCTGGAGGGGTTGGGGGATGCTGGAGGGGATTTGGGGGATGCTGGAGGGTTTAGGGGATGCTGGAGGGGTTTGGGGGATGCTGAAGGGGTTTTGGGGAGGATGCTGGAGGGGTTTGGGGGATGCTGGAGGAGTTTGGGGATGCTGGAGGGGTTGGGGGGATGCTGAAGGGGTTTTGGGGGGATGCTGGAGGGGCTTGGGGGATGCTGGAGGGGGTTTGGGGGATGCTGGAGGGTCTTGGGGGATGCTGGAGGGATTGGGGGCATGCTGGAGGGGTTTTGGAGGATGCTGGAGGGGCTTGGGGGATGCTGGAGGGGTTTGGGGGGATGCTGGAGGGGGTTTGAGGGGTGCTGGAGGGGTTTTAGGGGGATGCTGGAGGGGTTGGGAGATGCTGGAGAGGTTTGGGGGGATGCTGGAGGGAGGTTGGGAGGATGTTGGAGGGGTTGGGGGGATGCTGGAGGGGTTTGGGAGATGCTGGAGGGGTTTTGGGAGATGCTGGGGGGGTTGGGGGGATGCTGAAGGGGTTTTGGGGGGATGCTAGAGGGGTTGGGAGATGCTGGAGAGGTTTGGGGGATGCTGGAGGGGTTGGGGGGATGCTGGAGAGGTTTGGGGGATGCTGGAGGGGTTTGGGAGATGCTGGAGGGGTTTTGGGTTGCACGCTGGTACCAACCCCCCAGGAACAGACACCCACGGGGGATTTCCCTGCCCCCCTCCCACCGCTGTCCCCTTCCTCCTGCCCCAGCGCGCCCGCGTAACCCAGCTCCAGCTCGGCTCCGCGCCCGGAGCTTCCCGCATCCCGGGAGGAGGCAGGGTGCAAGCGGACAACACACCGGGCACCTCCCCTTCCATCCATCCTTACGGGCCACCTGCCGAGCTCCCAGCTGGGGACGCAGCCCCCTGACCGCCCCCCCCGGCCCCACGGCACTGCCTGCACCCCGGGGACACCTCCGGTACCGTCGGAGCGGCGGCTCCCGCGCGCGTTCCCGGCGTTGGAGCCGTTCCGGACGCGCCGGCGCTGGGCCTTACGCTGTCGAAGAAGGGCCGGATGCGGATGGCGATGTGGAGGAGCATGGACTGGACGTCTCTCTCTTCCACGTGATCCAAGAGTTTGGAGAGCCCGGACATGGCCTCGAGCGCAACCAGGTTGTGGGGGTCGTCCTTGTCATCCATGCCGTTGACCATGGACACCAGGAGCTTGGCTCCGTGCTTCCTCACCTGCAAGGGAGGCGGCGAGGGGGTGAGCCCCACAGGATGCTGGAGGGGGTTTGGGGGATGCTGGAAGGGGTTGGGGGATGCTGGAGGGAGTTTGGGGGATGCTGGAGGGGGTTGGGGGACGCTGGAGGGGTTTGGGGGACGCTGGAGGGGGTTGGGGGACGCTGGAGGGGGTTTGGGGGATGCTGGAGGGGGTTTGGGGGGATGCTGGAGGGGGTTGGGGGATGCTGGAGGGAGTTTGGGGGATGCTGGAGGGGTTTGGGGGACACTGGAGGGAGTTTGGGGGATGCTGGAGGGGGTTGGGGGACGCTGGAGGGGGTTTGGGGGGTGCTGGAGGGGTTTGGGGGACGCTGGAGGGAGTTTGGGGGACGCTGGAGGGGGTTGGGGGATGCTGGAGGGGGTTTGGCGATGCTGGAGGGGGTTGGGGGATGCTGGAGGGAGTTTGGGGGACGCTGGAGGGGGTTGGGGGACGCTGGAGGGGGTTTGGGGGACGCTGGAGGGGGTTTGGGGGATGCTGGAGGGACTTGGGGATGCTGGAGGGGTTTGGGGGATGCTGGAGGGTTTGGGGGGTGCTGGAGGGGGTTTGGGGATGCTGGAGGGGGTTTGGGGGGTGCTGGAGGGGGTTTGGGGGACGCTGGAGGGAGTTTTGGGGGTGCTGGAGGGGTTTGGGGGACGCTGGAGGGGGTTGGGGGATGCTGGAGGGGGTTGGGGGACACTGGAGGGGGTTTGGCGATGCTGGAGAGGGTTTGGGGGATGCTGGAGGGGTGTGTGGGATGCTGGAGGGAGTTTGGAGGATGCTGGAGGGGGTTTGGGGATGCTGGAGGGGGTTGGGGGATGCTGGAGGGTTTGGGGGGACGCTGGAGGGGGGTTGGGGGGTGCTGGAGGGTTTGGGGGGATGCTGGAGGGGGGTTGGGGGGTGCTGGAGGGTTTGGGGGGACACTGGGGGGGTTTGGGAGATGCTGGAGGGGTGTGGGGGAGGCTGGAGGGGGTTGGAGGATCCCCCCTGAGCCGTCGGGGGTCGCTCCAGGAGCCCGGAGCACAGGCAGCGCGGCCTGGGGGGCAGCTGTCCCCCCGGGAATCCCGGCCGCGCTCCGGCCAGCGTGAGCGGAGGAGCCGGGGAGGGCTGGGCGCCATCAGCTCCTCCCGGGACTCGGCGAGGGCGAGCGGAGGAGCTGCTGCCGACGGGGTGAGGGGAGCTGCGGGGTCCGATGGTGCCGGCTTCGCGGCGCCGACTCCCCTCCCCGGCAAAACGGCGGGGCCCAGCCGCCGCTTCCCGGGACGCGAAGCGGATGCTCCAGCGTCGCTCCAGCTCAGATTTGGAGGGCGAGGGGCCGGCCCTCCTGCCTTTCGGCATCTCCCCGACGCTCCCTTCTCCCGCCCCGGGCTCCGAGCCCGCCCTCACCTTCTCCGGCGAGCCGGAGGCGACGTTCCCCAGCCCGCGGAGAGCCAGCATCCGCACCAAGGTGCAGGCGTCCTTCAGCCTCCCGGTCACGTTATCCATCGCCGTCTCCAGCAGGATCAGGTCGTTCACCACGTTGCTGCTCAGGAGCTGGAGAGGAAGGGAAAGCTCGGCCTCCGTGGGGCAGCGGCTCCGTTTCGGACGCTCCTTTGCGCCCCAGGAGCCTCGGTTCGCGCCATCCCCCCGGGGCTTTTTGGGGAGCAGCGCCTCGTCCCCAGAATTCTCCGAGCGGTGCCGGGAGGACCCGGCCCCCCCGGGGGGTGGGACGAGCCCCGGGAGCGGGATGTGCTCCAAGGAGCGTGGCTGGCCTTTCCCGGTGGGGTTCGGCTCTGCTTTAAGGGCTGCGGCGGGGGGGGGTCCCCACATGCACCCCCCCATCACCCACCACCGCTGCGGAGAGGCTGGCGGCCACGGGGCGAGAGGGACCTGGTGACCTGGAACCAGCGTGACCCACACGCCGGCACCGTGGGGCGAGCACAGAGCCCGGGCTGGACACCGTGGGCTGCTGGTAGCCACGTGGGCACCGTGGGGCGAGCACAGAGCTCGGGCTGGACACCGTGAGCTGCTGGTAGCCATGTGGGCACCGTGGGGTGAGCATGGAGCTCAGGCCAGTTGCCCGTGGGCTGCTGGTAGCCACGTGGGCACCATGGGGCAAGCATGGAGCTCAGGCCGGTTGCCCGTGGGCTGCTGGTAGCCACGTGGGCACCGTGGGGCGGGCACGGAGCATGGTCCAGTTGCCTGTGGGTTGCCAGTAGCCACGTGGGCACCGTGGGGCGAGCATGGAGCTCAGGCCAGTTGCCCGTGGGCTGCCAGTAGCCACGTGGGCACCATGGGGTGAGCACAGAGCATGGTCCAGTTGCCAGTGGGCTGCCAGTAGCCACGTGGGCACCGTGGGGCAAGCACAGAGCATGGTCCAGTTGCCAGTGGGCTGCCAGTAGCCACATGGGCACCGTGGGGCAAGCATGGAGCTCAGGCCGCTTGCCCGTGGGCTGCTGGTAGCCATGTGGGCACCGTGGTGTGAGCACAGAGCATGGTCCAGTTGCCAGTGGGCTGCCAGTAGCCACGTGGGCACCGTGGTGTGAGCACAGAGCTCTGGCTGGACACCGTGGGCTGCTGGTAGCCACGTGGGCACTGTGATTGGAGCTCAGGCTGGACGCTGCGGGCTACCAGTAGCCACATTCCGGCACCCACAACACCCCAGAGCTTCCCCCGGGACCCATCCCCTGGCCTGGAGCCCCCCACCCCATGGGCACCACGCGGCAGCACCCACCCCAGAGCAGCACCCGCACCACCACCCTGGGGGCGGGGGGACCCTACGGAGCCCGGCGGCACCGCGGCCACCGCGTTCGGACCCCCACGCCGCCGCTCCGTCCCCGGCACGGCCGCCAGGAAAACGGGGAGGGGGGCGGGCGAGGGAGACGCAGGGCACTTGCCCCCTTCCCCTCCAGCTGCAGGGGGGGAGGGAAAGCTGCCCAACCCTCGAGGAGGACGCGGAGAAGCCGAGGACGCGGCGAAGCCAACGGCGCTCCAAAAACAAACCCGCCAACCCCCCGGCAACGACCCAAAGCGGATTCTGGGCCGGGATCCAAGAGCCGGAGCCGGAGCCGGCAGCTCTCCCTCCCCATCCTTGGCTGAGCAGCGCCTTAATCCCGGGCTGCTCCGGCAGCTGCGGATTTAAAAGGTGGTTTATAAGCGAGGACGGAGCTTGGAGCGGCGGCGGGAGGGGGAGGAGGGAATTTTTTTTGGCAGGAAACGTTGTTTTATGTAACAAAACCCTCCTCGAGCGGGCTCCGGGTTTGGAAGGTGGTTCTGGCCGGAGCGATAAGCGTTCCGATCGGCCGTCGTCGGGGAAAGGGACTTTGAGTCACTTCATTCCTCGGAGCGGTACGTAAGGACGGAGCGACCGGGATCGCGGATTCCACGCGCCGGGTCCTTCTCCGTCATCCAGCACAGGCCGGGGGGCCGGGGGGTGGGGGGGCAGAGCCTCGTCCCGGCTTCGCTCCGGTTGGACAAGGGGGTGAAAACCAACGGGACAAGCGGGAACGCGGCCGGGGAACGCTCACCTCGGCGAAGAAGGCGGTGGCGGTGATCCTTTGGTTATCCAAGGCGCTGCTCAGGGTCGGGATGAGGTTCTTTACGATCAGGGGGAGCCGGGGGCCGGCGTGGCGAGCCATGGAGCTGCCGGAAAAGAAGCGGGATGCGTCACCCCCCAGCCCCGGGAAGGGGGATACAGGCAAGACCCACTTTGCCCGGAGCCGGCCGTGGGGGGCCACGGGCAGCTCCGGCAGCTCCCGGCGCGTGGAGATCCAGGATGGAAAATCCGGTTGCGCCCCCTCCGGCCACCCCTGAGTGCAGGGCGCCTTGGATCCGGTAAATTTTAGGCAGGATAGCTGTTTTTTTAATGGATTTTTTTTAAGGATGAGACTCTCAATTTGGAGGTTCACCAAAGCGTTTTTGGAACTCCCGGAAAAATGACCCAACGGCTCCGTCTCCGCCGCAGCCATCCGAGAGCTGTTAACGGCGCCGGGCGGGAGGGACGGCGAAACCCTCGGCTGAACCGGGCCGGGCCGCGGGCGGCTCCCGGCCTCGCCAAACTCGCCGCCGGCGGCGCGAGGCCGGGACGTTGCCCGGGAGCCGTCTACGGAGGTGACGGGAACGAGCGTAGGGTCCCGAGCGCCCATCGGAGCGCGGCGACACCGGCAAAGGTTTGGCGCGCCGGGCACGGAGCCGGCAACCAAGAAGGCAGAGCCCCAACCGCCAGCCCCGCGGTGACACCGGCGAGACCCTTCCCCGGGGACACGGCGCCTTACCCGGCCAGCACGGCGATCCCGTCGTGGTGCCTCTCCGGACTCGCCATCAGCTCCCAACCACCGGCGTTGCCGACGGCCTTGGCCACCTCCTCGCTGCCGCCGCGAGCCAGCATCGCCTTCAGCGTTTCCACGGCGCCGCTGGGGAGGGAAGCGCGGCGGTTTGGTTAGGAGCACGCCGCCGGCGCCGGAACATCCTGCGCCCCGGGGATGTTCGGATGCTGGAGGACGTGAGTTGCCCACGGGGTTTTGCCGGAGCCGTAACAGCGCTACTCCCACCTACACCGCGACGTTCGCCGCGAGGGGGATCCGAGACTCGAAGTCCAGGATGGGGGAGGGGTTTCCTTAATATTTTAGAGGTGGGGGATTATTTTGCTGCGGGAGCGGAGCGACACGTGGGAAACGTACGTTATCCCGTCAAGACAACCCGAATACTAGCCGGGGGTAAATCCTTCGGCTTCAACCCGGGAGGAACGGCGCTACCACGCGCACGAGGAAAGGGGAATCCAGCCCCGGCGCGAAGGTTTCGCGGCTCGACACGTCGGATCCCTGCCGTTCCGCCTTCCCGTAGGGACGAGCCAGGCGGAGGGGGACAAGGGACCGGCGGGAGCTCGGAGGGATTGTCCACCCCCGCCCGCCACGCCGCCGGGACCGGCGCTTGGAGGACCCGACCCCCGGGAGGCTCCGGGTGGGCTGCGGGAGCCCCCAGCCCCGGCCAAAGCCGGGACTACGGATGGAACATAAACACCGGGATCGGAGGTGTTCGGGCTGTGTTTCATCGGGAGCGGCGGCTGCTCGGCTCCGGAGGATCCGCTCTGCAAGCGGAGCGTCCTTCGGTGCCAAAACGCAGCCCCCGCCCTCGGGAAGAAGGCCCGGGAGCGGGAGAGGAGCCGAGCAGAAGGCGGCAGGTTGGCTCTTCTCCTGGGCTATCCCGAAAGGCGCAGACCGGGAGAGCCCATCGGCACGTTTTCCGGATACCTGCCAGCTCCTCCAGCCCAGCCCCCCGGCAGCTCAGCCTCGGCCGGAGCCGAGCGTGACCGAGCTCTCCCCAGGCTCCAGCACCGGCGGACACACGGCTGTGCCCACCCCCGGGGGCACCGCACGCCCCCACGGCGTTTCCCAGCCCTGGGGCCATCCAGACCCTCGAAGACGGAGCCAACGTCCCAAAGGCGAGGCCGAGCTCATCCCGGCGTGTTATTCTGGGATGTCTCCGGTCCTCTCGGCTCCCATTCCCGCGGTTCTCGCCCTCGCTGGCAAGGAGCCCCCAGCCCCAAAAAGCCTCACCCGGAGCGCATCCCAGCTTTGGAGCGATGGAGACGCCCCCTCCTGCGGCACCGTGGGGACGTTCCACAGGGAAGGCAGCTCCACGCGTCCCGGGGAGCTGGAATTTGAGCCAAGGGAGGGGGGTCACTTCCTTCCAGCGTATGGAAGCAGGAGGAAAACCCCCCCGGACAAGCGGCCAGCAAAGACCAAGCAGCTTCCCACCAGCATCCCGGCGCTCCCCGCCGGCTCCTCGTGCCGTCCCCACCGGCTGCGGGATTCCTGCCCTTCCCGGAGGTTTCGGCTCCCGGCCCGCAATTCCGGCCCCTTTAACAAGGGCTGAGAAAGGCCGGAGCGAGCGCAGCCCCCGCGCTCCGGCGAGACGGATGGTTCAGGTTGGCTTTTTCCGGGGTGTCCTACGGACACATCCTTCCTTTCCAAGAAAATCCCGTGTCCTCCAGGCTGTCGCATCCACCTTTCCCATCCCTCCTCGGCATCGGGAAGGCTCCGAAACCCAACGCGCGGACAGGGACCCACTTGGACACCACAGCCAGCTCCGGGGACGCGGCTGGAATTTCCCATCCCGGCTGGTTTTCTGCGCCTCGGACACGGGCCGACCCCGCTCCGTCCATCGGCGACGACTTCACGGATGCGCAGCCACGGCTTCCTACGCCCGGCCCGAGCGGAAAACGCGCTCGGAGAAGATCCGTGTGCCGCTCCGGTCGGTCTGCGGAAGGAGCCGGGGTGACGCGGCCCCTGCTTCCCAAAAAAGCAGAAGGGGGGGGTCAGCGGGGACCGCGATGCGCAGCCGGGACCGACACCCAGGAGATGGAGCGGAGATTCGGGAAACGGAGCTCCGGGACGGGCACGTCCAGGATGTGGGGATGAGGGAGCCTTTTTCCCGGCATTCCGAGCCCCGGGAAAGCCCAGCTCCGAGCCGGCCGCCTCCATCAGCAGCAGGAGGGAGCCAGCCTCCGGCAGAGCTGCTCCGGGGGGCTGCAGGGGAGGGGCTGGGGGGTCTCCGCATCCCACATCTTTCCCCGTGACGAGGATCTGGAGGCTCCCGCGCCGCGACGGCTCGCTCCTGGGATCGACAGCCGGAGCGAGCACCCGGATGGGAGCCTGGGCCGACGGCGGGGAGGCACAGGGGGGGCTCATCCAGCCCCGGTCCCGCTCCGGCGGTGCCGGCGGCTCCACAGATGGAGCGGCGGTGCCGGCAGCCGTTCAGCACGCTCTGGGTTGTGTCCACGGTGCCGTCCGGGGACGCTTTTGGAGGAAGAGCAGTTGGCTACGGGTCCCGCGTCCCCGGCTCCCGCATCCCCGGCTCCCGCGTCGTCTCCTTCCGTGGGAGGCAACCCGTTGCTTGGAGTTCCCTTCGGCGTTCCCTGTGTTCCGGAGCCTGGCCGGGATCTGCCCGTTCCTCTCTTCCCGGAGTCATCAAGGGGGCAGAGCACAACGAGAACATTCCCAAAGGCAGCCGGAGCGTGCGCTCCGCTCGGGACCCACACGAAGCCATCCCAAACCCACGGCCGCTGCGGCGCGAAACGTCCCGAGGGGCCACGGCGAGCGCCGCCAGCCCGGGGAGCGACCCACAGCCGGCCTCATCCCACCCGCTCCGCCAACACGGCCGGCTCCTTCCACTCCCACAGGGCCCACCGCGGGGTCCGGAGCGAGCCCGGGGCGGGGGCGTCGCTCCGCTCGGGATAAGGATCCGGCTTTTCTTCGCCATCGGGATGGGATAAATGAAGCGTCACGGGATGCTGGAGCCCTTTCAGCTCCCGGGTGCTCCGTCTGCCGCCCCCCGTGGGCTCTTCCAGGCTTTTTTTTTCCTCCCCAAGGCTAATCGTAGCCTGTAAACAATCCCAAGTCTGGAAAACCACGAGGATAAAACTGGAAATCAGGGCACAACCTCCTCCCCTGGACACTGAGCTGGCGGAGGGAGCCGGTGGCTGGAGAAGCAGCTCCAGGGAAGGGCTCCCTGCCCTCCGCCCCCCGCGGGGTGGGGGCTGTTCCGGGTACCGAATGCATCCCGGGTGGCCGGGATGGCCGTTGGCACCCAGCCCTGGAGCAGCTCCACGAGGGTCCCCCGGTGGGCAGGAGCGGGGCTGTCGGTGTCGCCTTCGGAGACGGTCCGGTGCTTCCTCCGACAGCCCAAAGCGTTCCCGAGGCTCGGCGCATCCCAGCTTGCCCAGGACAAAGGCTCTGCTGGAACGTCCAGGAGCTGAGGATGCCCAGGACTCGGCCAGCGCGGCGCTCGCAGGCTCAGCGACACGGACCGATGGGCCGCGCGGGGCACGGACCCCTGCACGGGGCACGGACCCCTCGCACGGCACGTGGACCCCTGCATGGGGCACGGACCCCTCCATGGGACTTGGACCCCGCACGGCATGCGGACCCCTCCATGGGGCACGGACCCCTGCACGGGGCATGGACCCCTCCATGGGGCACGGACCCCTGCACGGGGCATGGACCCCTCCATGGGACTTGGACCCCTGCACAGGGCACGGCCCCTGCATGGGGCACGGCCCCCTCGCACGGCACGCGGACCCCTGCACGGGGCACGGACCCCTCCATGGGACTTGGACCCCCATACGGCACGTGGACCCCTGCACGGGGCACGGACCCCTGCATGGGGCACGGACCCCTCCATGGGACTTGGACCCCCATACGGCACATGGACCCCTGCACGGGGCACAGACCCCTCCATGGGCCTTGGACCCCGCATGGCACACGGACCCCCGCACGGCACACGGACCCCTCCATGGGACTTCGACCCCGCACGGCACGCAGACCCCTGCACAGGGCACGGACCCCTCCATGGGACTTGGACATGGCACACGGACCCCCACATGGCACACGGACCCCTGCATGGGGCACGGACCCCCACGGGGCACCGACTGGTGGCCTGCATGGGACATGGACCCCGTACGGGGCGCAGACCCTGCACAGGACACGGATCCCTGACCAGGACACGGACCCTTACATGGGACACGGACCCTGCATGGGACACGGACCCCGTACGGGGCGCAGACCCTGCACGGGACAGGGATCCCTGCACGGGACACGGATCCCTGCATGGGACACGGACCTCTGCATGGGACAGGGATCTCTGCAAGGGACAGGGATCCCTGCATGGGACACGGATACCTACACGGGACACGGACCCTGCACGGGACAGGCATCCCACACAGGACATGGATCCCACATGGGACACGGGCTGATGGCCTACACGGGACAGGGATCCCACACGGGACAGGGATGCTGCTTGGGACAGGGATCCCTGTACAGGACACAGATCCCACACAGGACATGGATTCCACACGGGACACGGGCTGATGGCCTACACGGGACAGGGATCCCACACAGGACACAGACCTCGCACGGGACACGGAGTGATGACTCGCGTGGGACAGGGATACCTGCACGGGACAAAGATCCCGCATGAGACACGGACGCCTTCACAGGGCACGGACCCTGCACGGGACACGCATCCTGCATAGTACATGGACCCCTGCATGGACCACAGATCCCGCATGGCACGCGGACCCCTGCACGGGACACAGACCCCTGCACGGGACACAGACCCCTGCACGGGACACGGATCCCACACGGGACACGGAACACTGCACGGGACACAGACCCCTACACGGGACACGGATCCCACACGGGACACGGATCACTGCACGGGACACGGAACACTGCACGGGACACGGATCCCACATGGGACACGGACCCTGCATGGGACACGGATCACTGCACGGGACACGGATCCCACATGGGACACGGACCCTGCATGGGACACGGATCCCACACGGGACACGGATCACTGCATGGGACACGGATCCCACACGGGACATGGATCCCACACAGGACACGGATCCTGCACGGGACACGGATCCCACATGGGACACGGACCCTGCATGGGACACGGATCACTGCATGGGACACGGACCCTGCACGGGACATGGATCCCACACGGGACACGGATCCCACACGGGACATGGATCCCACACGGGACACGGATCACTGCATGGGACACGGATCCCACACGGGACATGGATCCCACACGGGACATGGATCACTGCACAGGACACGGATCCCACACGGGACACAGACCCCTGCACGGGACACGGATCACTGCACGGGACACGGATCCCACATGGGACACGGATCCCACACGGGACACAGACCCCTGCACGGGACACGGATCACTGCACGGGACACGGATCCCACATGGGACACGGATCCTACACGGGACACAGACCCCTGCACGGGACATGAATCCTGCACGGGACACGGATCCCGCATGGGACACGGATCCCGCATGGGACATGGACGCCAAACAGGACACGAACCCCACACAGGACACGGACGCCGCACCCCGGCCCTGCAGAGGGGTGCAGGGTGGTTTCGCAGCTGCAGTGTCTCTCCCGGGTTCCTGAAGCCCCGTTGGGATTCCAGGGGGTCTCACGACAGGGAAGTCATTTTTGGACAACACCAAAACCAAGGGTGGAAAAGACCTTTGAGACCATCGAATCCAACCGGCTCATGGAATCCTGGAATTTCGGGTGGGAAAAGCCCTCTGGGAGGATGGATTCCGTTATCCCGGCACGGCCAAGCCCACCCCAACCCCCGTCCCCGAGGGTCACACCCACGTGTCCCTGAAACCCCTCCCGGGGTGGGGACTCCCCTCTCCCTGGGCAGCCCCTTCCCACCCTGACAGCCCTTTCCGGGCAGGAATTGCCCCTGGATCCCACCTGACCCCCCCGGCACAACTCCAGGCCGCTCCCTCTTGTCCCCCCGGGGCTGCTCAAGCTGCACTTTCCCCTTCCATTTCCACCCGGAGACTTTCCCCTCCGGAGGGATTTGCACCAGCGGGGTCGATCCAGGAGAGGGGGGACGGCTTCCCCGGACTGCAGGGAGGAGCAGGGTGGGACCATGGAATGGTTTAGGTGGGAAAAGGCCTTTGGGATCATCAGATCCAACTGACCCATGGAATCATGGAATCTTTGAGGCTGGAAAAGACCTTTAGGGCCATCAAGTCTACCTGTTCCATGGAGTCATGGAATCTTGGAGGTTGGACAAGACCCTTAAGTCCACCAAGTCCAACCATTCCATAGAACCACAGAATATTTGAGGCTGGAAAAGACCTTTAGGATCGTCCAGTCCACCCGTCCCATGGAATCTTTTAGTGGGAAAAGACCTTTAAGACCACCAAACCCAACTGTCTGATGGAATCTTTGGATATTTTAGGTTAGAAAAGGCCTTTAAGCCAGTCAAGTCCAACCGTCCCATGGAATCATCAAATCTCTGAGGTTGGAAAAGACCTTTGGGATCACCAAGTCCAACCTTCTCGTAGAATCATGGAACATTTTAGTTGGAAAAGCCCTCTGGGAGGATGGATTCCGTTATCCCGGCACGGCCAAGCCCACCCCAACCCCCGTCCCCGAGGGTCACACCCACGTGTCCCTGAAACCCCTCCCGGGGTGGGGACTCCCCCCTCCCTGGGCAGCCCCTTCCCACCCTGACAGCCCTTTCCGGGCAGGAATTGCCCCGAGATCCCACCTGACCCCCCCGGCACAACTCGAGGCCTCTCAGGGGGCTGCAGGGAGTGACCAGCTCTCCCTGACCCCCCTGCTCCAGGCTGAACCCCCCCAGCCCCCCCCCAGGGATTGTGCTGCAGCCCCTTGCCCAGCTCCGGGCCCTTCTCCGGACACGCTCCAGCCCCTCCAGGTCTGTCCTGGAGAGAGGGGCCCAACACCGAGTGCTGCGGGACCGGGACACGCTGCAGCCGTCGACGTGCCGAAGCCAAAAACCTGGCTCTTCCCAGCTTCCCCTCCTCGTCCCTCAGGGAAGCGGAGTCACCCTCCCTCCCCAGGCCACACTCCTCCGCCTCCCGAGCCCGGGGGGGGCCCTGCCACGACCCTCACCCGAGAGCCAACGGGGTTTTTTTGGGGAAGCCGCGACACCAACCCGCTCCGGCGGGGTCTGGCACTGCGGCTGCCGCAGCTCCGGAAAGCCCACCTTCCCTCCCGAAACTGGGAAGCGTTAACTCAGCCGTGGGGGGAAGAAAACCCACCAAACCCACCCCCCCCCCCCCAGAAGCCCAAACCACACCAGAGGTCCGGTCGGACCCGCGCGCACCCGGGCCGTCCCCAACGCCTCGCGTTCCACGTGGCCGGTTGGCACGTTCCCATCGCGCCGGGCGCTCCGGCCGCGCCGTACCTGCAGGGATGGAGGCTCCGGGGAGTCGGGGCATGGCTGCTGCTCCTCCTCTCCCTGCTCTGCAGGTTTTTCGGGAGCTGGACACCCACGGTGCAGCTGACGCGCAGCAGGAGGGTCACGAACAACGGCGCGTAGAGCCCCAGCACCGCCGCTCCAGACTCCGGAGCAGACATGATCTCATACAGCGCGCACGTGGCCTGGAAAAACGAGCACGGAGAGCGGGAGGATTAGGGAAGGATTCTCCCGCCCCACGCTACTATCTGTTAGTAAATAAACCCCCCCCCCCCCCGGCTCCCAGCGGGGGCTGAGCAGCGGGAGGGACCCCGGCGCCTACCCCCCGCGGCGGAACCCCTCCGGAATCCCACCGGGGAAAGGCGGGAGGGGGGGTGCGGGGTTTTTCCGGCTTGGTGGGGAGAAGGAGGGGGGTGAGGTCTGAAGGTTGGAGGTGTTTTGGGGGGGGGGGTAGGGGGGGCAGATCCAAGCGCTGGGGGTTGGTTTCTGGGCTGGAAGAAGACGGCGCGCGCCTCAGCGTCTGTATTCCGGCCGGTTCGGAGCGGCGGGGCGGTACGGAGCGGTGCGAAAAACGGGGCCGGGGGAGGGGGGGTTTGCTGTCAGTGCGGCCGGTTCCGTACCACCTGCGTTTGCTCCCGAGGAGGAGGGAATTTTCACAGCTGCTGTAGCGCTCGGAAACCCGCCGAGCCGGGTTTATGGGCTCCGAAGGGATAAAACCCCCCCCCCCAAAGCGGTGTCCCCGGAGGCCGGACACCTGAGCGGCGCTTTACGAGCCTGCGGATTAGCCCTAATAGGCATTACGCAGCGGTGCTCCGCGGCTGCCAGAGCCCACGCCTGGCACAGCCCCCTCCCCCAGCCAAGGAAATGGGAAAACCAAGCGTTCCAGGTGTTCCAGGGGAAGGGGATCCTCCAGCTCCCGTCCGGGCTGGGGATGGGGCTGCGGATGGGGCTGCGGATGGGGATGGGGCTGGGGCTGGGGCTGGAGATGGGGATGGGGATGGGGATGGGGATGGGGATGGGGATGGGGCTGGGGATGGGGATGAGGATGGAGATGGGGCTGGGGATGGGGATGGAGACGGGGATGGGGATGGGGATGGGGATGGGGCTGGGGCTGAGGATGGAGATGGGGATGGGGATGGGGATGGGGATGGGGCTGGGGCTGAGGATGGAGATGGGGATGGGGATGGGGATGGGGATGGGGATGGGGATGGGGTTGAGGATGGAGATGGGGCTGGGGATGGAGATGGGGATGGGGAATGGGGATGGGGCTGGAGATGGGGCTGGAGACGGGGATGGGGATGGGGATGAGGATGGAGATGGGGATGGGGATGGAGATGCGGATGGAGATGGGGCTGGGGCTGGACATGGGGCTGGGGAATGGGGCTGGGGCTGGACATGGGGATGGGGCTGGAGATGGGGCTGGAGACGGGGATGGGGATGGGGCTGGGGCTGGGGATGAGGATGGAGATGGGGATGGGGATGGGGATGGAGATGGGGATGGGGACAGAGACGGGTCTGGAGATGGGGCTGGGGCTGGAGATTGGGCTGGGGCTGGAGATGGGGATGGGGAATGGGGATGGGGCTGGAGATGGGGCTGGGGCTGGAGATGGGGACGGAGATGGGGATGGGGAATGGGGATGGGGCTGGAGATGGGGCTGGGGCTGGACAAGGGGATGGGGCTGGAGATGGGGATGGAGACGGGGCTGGGGACAGAGATGGAGATGGGACTGGGGACGGAGATGGGACTGGGGCTGGAGATGGGGCTGGGGACGGAGATGAAGATGGGGACGGAGACGGGGCTGGAGATCGGGCTGGGGAATGGGGATGGGGCTGGAGACGGGGATGGGGATGGGCCTGCGGATGGAGATGGGGATGGGGATGGGGATGGAGATGGGGATGAGGATGAGGATGGAGATGGGGATGGGGATGGAGATGGGGCTGGAAATGGGGCTGGGGCTGGGGACGGAGATGGGGATGAGGATGGGGACTGAGACGGGGCTAGGGATGGGGCTGAGGCTGGAGATGGGGCTGGGGATGGAGATGGGGATGGAGATGGAGCTGGGGAGGGGGATGGGGATGGAGACGGGGCTAGGGATGGAGATGGGGTTGAGGACGGAGATGGGGCTGGAGCTGGGGCTGGGGATGGGGATGGAGATGGAGCTGGGGAGGGGGATGGAGATGGAGACGGGGCTGGAGATGGGGCTGAGAACAGAGCTGGGGATGGGGATAGAGACAGAGATGGGGATGAAGCTGGGGATGGGGCTGGAGACGGAGACGGGACAGGGCTGGGGCTGGGGACACTTACGGCCAGGGGCAGAGGGGTCGCGATGCGTTCGGCTCCGCTTCCCAGCAGAAAGCACTTGCTCTCCTTGTAGGGAACATCCCGGTTCACCTTTTCCAGGAGCTGCTCCAGGATCTGCGAGGTGAGGGTGGGCTCGGTGGCCAGGGACCTCCACATGGTACAAGCGTGGCTAGAGGAGAGGAGGGGCAGGGGGGGAGGCGCTTTGGTACCACTTAACTCCCATGCCCGGGGTGATGAGCGGGAAGCAGCCCCCCGCCATCCCCTCACCGGGGACCCATCGCAACGGAAAGGCAGGCAAGGAATTCCCGGTAGGAAGGGAGCAGCGGCACAACGTCCTCAAGGCTCAGCCCGGGGCTGGTGCGGCTTTGGGGGTCCCTAAAGCAGCACCGAGCACCCCGGGGCTCCGGCGCCAGCACCCGGCGAGCCCCCCCCACCCCCCAGGCAGGAGGCAGCTCCGCACACAGGACATTCCAGTGGGATCTGATTACAGGGAATAAGGAGCCAAAGGATTAACTGGAGCTTAAGCGAAAGCTGCCCCGAAAGCCGCAGGCACGGCCGGAGCGCGTGCCGGCACCGGGCCGCGGCGGCGGAGCCGGACCTGTCGAAGGGCAGGGAGCTTCCCAGCAGACTGGACACCACGGCGCTCTTGTGTTGGGATGCCAGGAGGAAAACCATCTGCTGGGCTGCCTTCCGGATGTGCTCCTCGTCCACCTCCTCCAGCTTGCTGTGGATGATGCTGACGATGTCGGGTACCTGAGGGAAGAGGCGGCGGCCGCCCGGCTCGGCGTCACCGTCGGCGCCGTCCCTGCGGCCGGGACGCGCGCGTCGCCCTCGGTCGCAGCTCCGGCTGCAGACGGGAGCCGACACGGGGGACGGGTCGGATGAGGGAAGCCGTCGCGGAGGTCATGGATCCTTCCCAACCCTGCCACCCGGGAGGTATTCCCAAAAAAAGGAGCCCAGCAAGGCCACCCTCCACCCCCCGAGCCACAGCCTCCTGGCAAGGAACCGGCGCTAAGCCCCGGCCTCGGCGCGGCCCTCGGAGCGCCGAGCTCCAAGCGAGTTCCTAAGAGGAACTCGAGCTGAACGCGGGGAGACACCTCGGCCCCCAAACGCACGTTAAGGCGAAGAGGAAGTTCACGCTCAGACCAGGCCCCGGCAGCAAATTCCTGGAGATTAAGCGGGGAGCAGCCGAGCGCTCCGTCCCCGGCTGCCCTGACGACTCCCGGGGCTTAGCATCGGTTCAGGTTTCAGGATCTGGGCTGGATTGGGTCTCACCGAAAGGTGAGTCATGTAAACTGGAGCGATCCCAGGTTGGAGAGAGGGTAAAAAGCAGGAGCGGGAGCTCCGGCACGAAAAAGAGCCGGAGGAGCCCCGGTGTTTCCAATTACTGCGAGGGAAAGCGGGAGCTCAGCCCCAAAAGTCGGGGATTAGACAAAAAAGCCTCGTCTGCAGCCCGCCTGAGCCCTGCCAGCGCTCGGATTGGCTTCCCACAGGAACCTCCGGAGCCTGCACAGGTTTTCCAGGGAGCCTGAGCCCTCCCGGGAAAGTGAGCTTCCCTGAACTCCTCGACCCGGAGCCAGAGCGGAGCCGGCCCCAGAGAGGATGGATGGTCCATCCCTGGAAGCGCTCCCCTGGAAGGGAGAACGGGTTGGAACGGGCAGAGGGAGATGGAGCTGGGCCATGGGGAAGGAATTCTTCCCGCAGAGGGTGGGGGGCACTGGGACAGGTTCCCAGAGCAGCTGGGGATGCCCCATCCCTGGGGGTGCCCAAGGCCAGGCTGGATGGGGCTGGGAGCACCTTGGGCTATGGAAGGGGCCCTGCCCGTGGTGGGGGGCGCTGGGTGGGCTTCGGGGTCCCTCCCCACCCAAACGATCCCGTGGTTCCGCAGCCGCGACGGTGAGGACGCGAGCACGGGTAGAACGAGGAAGGTCGGGAGCGCCAGGCTCTGAAAAGTTTGGGACAAACACTCCCCGGGCCAGAAACGCAAGGGCTGAATCCTTCAGAGCGGGGTTGAACACCTCCCTCCTTCCATCGGGGATGGATCCATCCCTGCGCTGGGCATCCTGCTCCCGGCCAAGGGCCTGGAGCCGCGATGGGCCCCCGGAGGCCGTGCCGAGGCCACGCGGCCGCTTACCTTCTCCTGCAAGACCCCCCCGCGCTCCTTGAGGAGGGAGTTGATCATGACGGTGGCGGCTCGGGAACAGTTTTTATCGGGGTCCGCCAGCCCCTCGAAGAGGGCGAGCAGGAGGCTCATCAGCTGGTCCGGGGGGACGCGTTTCCCGATCACCTGGAGCGAGCGGAGTTAAGCCTTTGGCACGTCCCTTCCACGGCACCCCGAGGAAGGGTCCTCCCCCCGCCGTGGGACGCCGTTCCTTGGCTCCGTGCCCCGCAGGAGCGTCAGCCAGGAGCCCAGATCGGTGGTCACGGAGGGGAAACGAGGGCTACCAGCCCCGAAGGGAGGCACGAGGCCACTCGCCCCGCTCCGCTGCCCGGCGTGGTTGGATAACCCGGAGCAAACGTGGGATGGATCGGGTCAACGCACCCAAGCCGTTCGCTCGGCTCTGGTGACCCCCACCAAGGGCTGGGGGGATGCTCCCTCCGGTCCCATCCTGCCCCCGAGGCGGGGGAGATAACCTTTTCCCGTTAACAGCGGGAATATCCATTGGTACCAAAATATTTGGGGAATGGCAGCTCTTCCAGGACAAAAAAAGACGCTCCCAGCTTCTCCACAGCTAGAGCCGGAGCAACGCCGAGCGTTCCAAGGGATCCCCCGCGGAGCGCTCGGAGCGGTCGCACCCCCGAACCAGGCCGGGGGACCCCACCGGAGGAGACCGCCGTGGATGGCTTCCCGGTGCCAGACCGGGGCTCCCCGGCGTCGTCCGGACCGCGAGGACCGGGACGGTGCCGGACCGCCGTCCCCCTTACCATGGCAATGTTGTTGCACGTGTGGAAGAGGACGGAGAAGTCCGGCTCCTCCAGGCCTTTCTTCAGGGCTTTCAGCCCCTCCACCATCTCATCTCTGTGATCCCGGGCGAAACCTGGAGCAGAGGGAGCAGGCGCTGAACGGAATTCCCTGGGTTTCACTCGCGAACTGGCCCGGTTTTTGGGAAGGAGCCACGAAACCGAAGGGGTGGCCAAGGGTCGGAGGGCGAGGAGCCGCTCGGGAGAGCAGGAGTCGGTCCTCTCAGGGAGAGAGGGAGCTGCGCTCTTCCCCCTGCTCGGGCCAGCTCCAGGGAAGGAGCGACCTCTCCTGGAGAGAGGGAGAAAGCCAGGAGCAGCGGCTCCGAAACCCGCTCGCCTGCGCCCGAGCCTTGGGGAGAACCTGGGAAACCCAACGGCTCCAGCGATGCTCTCCCCCCGCCCGGCAGCAATCCACGACGGAGCGTTATTCCTTCGGGATGGCGTGCACCGAGGGAGAAGAGGGTTCCCGGGTCCTGCCCTTGGGCCACAGCAGCCCCCGGCAGCGCTCCAGGACGAGGGGCTGGGAAGCTGCCCACGGGAAAGGGCCTGGGGGGGTGGTGACAGCGGCTGGGCAGGAGCCGGCGTGTGCCCGGGTGCCCAAGGAGCCAGCGGCATCCCGGCCGGCAGCGGGGACAGGGCAGGGATCGCCCCCTGTGCTGGGCACTGGGGGGGCCGCACCTCGAATCCCGGGGGGTTGGTCCCTTCTCCCGAGGGATGGGACAAGAGGGAGCGGCCTGGAGTTGTGCCGGGGGGGTCAGGTGGGATCCAGGGGCAATTCCTGCCCGGAAAGGGCTGTCAGGGTGGGAAGGGGCTGCCCAGGGAGGGGGGAGTCCCCACCCCGGGAGGGGTTTCAGGGACACGTGGGTGTGACCCTCAGGGACGGGGGGTTGGGGTGGGCTTGGCCGTGCCGGGATAACGGAATCCATCCTCCCAGAGGGCTTTTCCCACCCGAAAGACCCCCGAATTCTGGGCAAGCGCCCTCCCCCCGCGCACCCACCTTCGTAGCAGAGCTGGATGTAGAGCAGGCAGTAGACGCAGTCGACGGCGCGCTGCCGAACGCCGCCCAGGGAGTCGGAGCAGCGCGGGGAGAAGAGGGCGACCAGGACGCCGAGGTTGTAGAAGGGGATGACGGTCTGCGGGGACGAGAAACCCGGGGTGAACCTCACGCGGGGCCGCGAGCTCGCCTCCCCCTTCCCGGCGAGGGCACGACCCTCGGAAGGCGACGGAGCAGCCGGCCAGCCGCCGGGTTTACTCACGCTGACGTTGAGTTTGCCCAGGTAGAATTCCAGCAAGGAGGCGCTGACCTCCACGGCTCGCTGCCGCTCCTGCTCCTTGTTGGACTTGATCCAGGGGCCTAAATGCTGCCGGGAGAAACGCGGCGGGAAGGGAAGCGGAGTTCGGCCGCTTTGCCGCGGGTCCCGGCCGCCCACGGCGCGCACGTGGCCCCACCACCTAATCCCGGCTTCTCCTTAGGACAAGGCTGGGGTTCTGCCTCCCGGAGAGGCTCCGTGGGTGCCCCCACCCCAATTCCAGAGGGTCCTCGTCGGCCACGTGCCAGCCACCCCTCTCCCCCCACAGGGCAATGGGGGGCTTCCACCCCCCCCAGAGCATCAGCACCGGACCAGAGCAGCCGGGCTGCGTGCCAGGAGCGCGTCTAGGCCGGACCCCACGGCACACGGAGAATCCCGCCGGCACCTTGGCTTCCCCTCCCGGAGCACCCACCCAAAAACCAGGTTGCACCCACCGCAAACATGTCCTGCAGCCCGTGGGGGGTCAAGCTCCGCCGCAGGAGGCTCTTCAGCAGGTCCTTAAGGGCACCCAGGGTGTCCCCCAACAGCATCTGCGGAGGAAGGGTCCATCGGGGGCCACCCGCGCACCCCACGGCACCCCGCTCACGCCGGGGTGGGGGGAAGATCCCTCTCCCACACCCATTCCCTGCTCCTAGGACTCTCCCGGGTGCCGACAGCCACCTCCAGCCGAGCGGGAGAAGGGAGCAGGGGCCAAAATCCACCTTGAGGCGGTGGGACGAGCCCGGAGCCGGCCGTGAGCGGAGCCGAGCGCCGGCAGGGAGCCGCAGCCCGACGCGCCGGGGTCAGCGCGGGCTTTCCACAAGGATATTTGGGTCCTTGTCCCACGCGGGGATGAGGAATTCCAGCGAGCAGAGGCTGGATAAGCCCTTTGAGGATGCTCACGGTTTCCTCCCGGGCCTTGTTTTGGAATAAAGTCCCCCAAAAAAAGGGAAACGGGCGAAGTTTCGGAGGACGGAAGGAGAAAGGGGCGATTAACTCAAGCTGCGTGGCCAGACGCCTGCGGTCACTCGCCGGGGATGGACAGAGCGCCTCCCCGACCCTTTCCAGGCTCCTGCTCCCCAGCGATTCCCGACGGAGCCGCAGCAGCGGCCGGCGATGCGGCGGAGCATCCGGCTGCTCGACGGCCTCCCCCCCCCCGCCTCCACCGGCAGCTGCAGCGACTTAATTATCTGCCTTTCGTTAAGCGCCCGAGCGCGACGGGGCGGCAGCTGCAGCCTTTCCAAAGCCGCTCACGGAACGGCTCCGTCCATCCCGTGGGAGTTGCCAGGATAATTTGGGGGTTTTCCCCCTCGGGGGAGCTCGTGCTCTTATTAGCGGCGCTGGGACTCGCTGATAAGCTCCTGTTTTCTCGCCCGCCCTGGGAAGGGCCAGGCTTTATCCGAGAGATAAGCGAGCGGAGGGAACAGGGCAGCTTGGGTCACCCCCCACTCAACACACACCCCCCACCCTGAGGTGCCCAGCTGAATCCAAAACGTGTCTTTTCCCACGCCGGACCCGACGGGGTCCCGGGATTGTGAAACCACGAAACCGGCCGTGACGGCGGCTCCGGTGCCGCGGAACAAAGCCGTGTCGCCCCTAGCTCCCCGCCGGCGCTGGAGGGGGGATGCTGGAAGGGTTTTGGGGATGCTGGAGGGGGACGTTGGAGGGGTTTGGGGGATGCCAAAGGGGTTTGGAGGATGCTGGAGGGGGATGCTGAAGGGGTTTGGGGGAGGCTGGAGGGGTTTGGGGATGCTGGAGAGGTTTGGGGGGATGCTGGAGGGGTGTGGGGGATGCTGGAAGGGGGCGTTGGTGGGGTTTGGGGGATGCCGAAGGGGTTGGGGGGATGCTGGAGGGGGATGCTGAAGGGGTTTGGGGGAGGCTGGAGGGGTTTTTGGATGCGGGAGGGGGTTGGGATGCTGGAGGGGGTTGGGAGGATGCTGGAGGGGTTTGGGGGGATGCTGGAGGGGTTTGGGGGAGCTGGAGGGGTTTGGGGGGACGCTGGAGAGGTTCGGGGGGACACTAGAGGGGTGTGGGGGGACGCTGGAGGGGTTTGGAGGGATGCTGAAGGGTTTTGGAGATGCTGGAGGGGTTTGGGGGATGCTGGAAGGGTTTGGGGGGATGCTGGAAGGGTGTGGGGGATGCTGGAGAGGTTTGGGGGGATGCTGGAGGGATTGGGGGGATGTTGGAAGGGTTTGGGGGGATGCTGGAGGGGTGTGGGGGATGCTGGGGAGGTTTGGGGGAATGCTGGAGGGTTTGGGAGGATGCTGGAGGGGTTTGGGGGATGCTGGAAGGGTTTGAGGGGATGCTGGAGGGATTGGGGGGATGCTGGAGGGGTGTGGGGGATGCTGGAGAGGTTTGGGGGGATGCTGGAGGGATTGGGGGGATGCTGGAGGGGTGTGGGGGATGCTGGAGAGGTTTGGGGGGATGCTGGAGGGGTTGGGGGGATGCTGGAAGGGTTTAGGGGGATGCTGGAGGGGTGTGGGGGATGCTGGAGAGGTGTGGGGGATGCTGGAGAGGTTTGGGGGGATGCTGGAGGGGTGTGGGGGATGCTGGAGGGGGCTGAGCTCCCCGGCTCGGGATACCGGTGCTGGGTACCGCACCTCCTTGTGCAGGGCATCCCCTCCGCTCTCATCCCTCTCCTTCCCCGGCTCCGGCAGGGCCAGCACGCCAGCCAGGCACGTGTCGATCAGCTCCGTCCTGTCGGGATCGCTCAGCGGGGGCTCCAGGGTGCTGGACCCCACGTTAAGGAAGCAACAGGGACGCGGCGAGCGCTACGGGAGCTCCTTTCAGCTGGGAAAAAGGGCCTGAATCCGTGTTCCCACCGGCTTGGCTCGGCACTCAGCGGCACCAGCTTTAGCGGGAAGCGGGCAGAGCGCCCCCGGAATCCGTGTCAGGAGCTGCGCCGTGCCCGGTATTTTTAACCGGAGCGCAGACCCCGTCTTTGCGTAACGGGGAGCGCAGCGCCCCTGGCTCAGAGCCCAGGGGGGGCTGGGGGCTGCGCCAACCCCCCCTCCCGCCCCATCCCAGCGGGATGGCTCTGCTCTCGGACCTCCGTGGTGACCCAGGGAGCGGGGTCGGGCCCCCCAAGGGGGGCAGCTCCGGGGAGCGCCGCTCCGCCGGCGGCATTCCGGCAGGGATGGGGGCAGAGGAAGGATACACCAGGTAAGTGCAGGTGATCATGGCCCGTTGGCGAAGCGGCGTCCGCATCGCCTCCGGCGGCTCCGCTTTTATGAACTCCTGGAAGGCAGAAGGGGATGGTCACGCTCACGTCCAACCCTGCGCCCCCACCCCAATCCCACTCGGCACGGGACAAGCTTTGGGGTGACCGCTCCCCCCGGAGTGCCCAGGAGAGCCGCACCACATCGCCCCGACCCCCCGCGGTGCTGCGCAGCCCACACCGCGGGCACCGCCGGCATCCCGCCGCTCGGCTCCGGGCTGCCACCCGGCACGTGTTTAACCCTCGGGAGGTTGGGAATCTCCCCCGGTACCGCCCCCCCAAGCTCGCCCTTACCACCATCTGCGCCACAAGCTCGGCTTTGCGGGAGAAGACGAAGCCCTGGCACGCGGCCCCGTTGCAGACGGCTTGGCTGATCATGCAGATGCTCCGGATGAGGCACAGCTTCAGCGTCAGGTCCTGGGAGCAGGATCCAAAGGGAGAAGGAAGAGCAGGCTTATCCCACAACCCTCACCCCGCATCCCACCCGGCACCCGGTGTCCATCCGGGAAAACCGGTCCTCGATCCCAGCGCGACGGCTCGGGCCGGGCTCTCCGCTCCTTCTCCGCGTCCCGGGCTCTCCGGGGAGAGCGGAGCGGAAGGACACGCTGACCCCCGGGTCACAGACCAGCCGGACAGCGGGAGCTCCCGGGGCAGCGCCGGGAAGAGGATGTTCCTCCCGGATCCCTCCTTCTCCCTGCCGAGATGCCCAAGGCAGCTCCAGGCTGGCAGGAGCGGTGGCCACGGGGTCAAGAGGAGACCCCCCTCCCAGGGTGAGAAGCGCTCCCCTCGCCCCCGGGAGGGGTTGGAGAAGGTTCCCAGCGCGGGAGCCCGGGATGCTCTGCGGAAGCTGTTAGTGCCGGCGGGAGCCCAGAAGGAAAAGGCGTTAGTGGTGCCCGGAGCAGGAGCCCTCGGCCTGTCAGTTCCACCCGGCAAACGCCCCTCGGCTCGTTCAGCCTCGGAAAACACAAAAATACGGCCCCTGGTGGCCCCCGGGGCGGGAATTTGGGGGGTTTGTGTGTGTCCATCGAATGATCCTTTCCAGGGGGACGCAGGAAAACGAGGTCAGTGTGTCCGGAGCCCCAGAGCATCCCCAGGGAGGCGTGCGGGGAGCCCGAGGGGGCTGCCTGCCTCTCCGAAGGCAGGGCCGGGCGAGCACCGCGCCGGGGGGCTCCAGAGACCCCCAGCCCTCCAGGGCGGGGCACAGCTCGCCAACGGGGCGGCCCCACGAGCTCCGGCCACACCGAGCTCGCGGGAAAGGCACGGCCGAACGGGCGGAAGGCGACGGATGCGGCCGCCGTCCCGAGCCGCGCTTTCTCCTACACCCTCCTGTCCTGAGCTTTTCCCTTTCCCTCTGCTCTGGGTCTGGGCACTTTCGGGACGCGGAGGACCCGGGCTGGGGAGCTCGGGGCGAGGAGCAGCAGCTCCCGGGTGGAGGAACGGCGCGCTGTGGGGCACAGCGCGGGGCTGCTCTCCAGGGGAACCCGGAGCGTGAGGAGGACAGAGAGAGCAGGAAAGAGCAGCGGAGCAGCTCCCATTAGTGCTGTACCTTCGTTTCTACCTTTATTCCCAGAACCTGAACGAGTGGGAAAAGAAAACAAAGCCGTTAGCGAGGCCGGGAGCGAGCAGACTTGCTCGCCGGGGGTCGCCCATCCGGAGCGGCCTGGCTGATTCCAGCTCCAGGCTGTGTCTTCCCATCCCTCGGGAAAGACATCCCGAGGGCTTACCTTGGTGTTGAAGTACTGGAAGATGTTTTTCAGGATGTCTGCTTCCATCCTGGCGAGCACCAGCTCCTGGGGGGCGTAGGCGGCTACGTACCCGTAGCACAGGATGAGCGTGCTCTTGATTTTCTCCACCTCGGCGTCGCTACGGTCCTGGGAGGGGGGATGGGAGCGTTAACCGGGGGCCGGGGTGGCAGCCAGGGCTGGAGGCACCCCCCTAAAAAACACCCTCCGAGCGGGATTCGGACCGACGCTTCCCATCCGGTGGTGGTGGAGAGTTCCGGAGCAGCGGAGCATCAGGCGTCCGAGCCTGGGAAGCACGGGAGCCCCGGACTAGCCGAATTCACCGGGTTAACGGCGGAAGGAGTCGCCAGGGAGCAGCTCGTGGCCAACTCGCCCCGTCCCACGGGCCCAGGGGACGGGATGAAGGCTCCCTGATTGCACCACGGCTTCCTCGCCCAGCTCCTGGGGCACCACCGCGATGTGGGTCTTACGGAGCGCGGGGCTGGGAGCTGACGCCAAGCGGCCCCCCGACGCCAAGAGCAGCTCTCGGGAGAGGCGGAGGGTATCCCAGCCCCGAGCCAAAACGCAGCGAGGCAGGAGATTAACTCCTTCCCGAGGGCTGCTCCAGCACACGCCGCATCCGAGGGGCCTGTGCGAGCCTCGTGTGGCGGGAGGAGACGTCGGATATTATGGGGGCGACACGCTAGAGGGAAGGGATGGCACCCAGAGGGACTGGGCAGGGTGGGGGCAGGGATGGCACCCAGAGGGACTGGGCAGGCTGGGGGCAGGGATGGCATCCAGAGGGACTGGGCAGGGTGGGGGAAGGGATGGCACCCAGAGGGACTGGGCAGGGTGGACCGTGCCAACCACACGGAGTTCAGCCAGGCCAAGGGCAGGGTCCTGCCCAGGGGTCGGGGCAATCCCAGCACAGGGACAGGCTGGGAATGGATCGGGAACAGCCCTGGGGAGAAGGAGTTGGGGGGCTGGGGGCAAGGGGCTGGCCAGGAGCCGGCCGTGTGTGCTGGAGCCCAGAAACCAACCCCATCCCGGGCTGGATCCAGAGCAGTGTGGCCAGCAGGGTGAGGGAGGGGTTTCTGCCCCTCTGCTCTGCTCGGGGCAGACCCCCCCTGCACTTCTGCCTCCAGCTCGGGGGCCCCCACCAGCAGGAGGACACGGAGCTGTGGGAGCGAGGCCAGAGGAGGCCCCGGAGATGCTGCGAGGGCTGGAGCCCCTCTGCCATGGGGACAGGCTGGGGGGGTTTGGGGGTTCAGCCTGGAGCAGGGAAGGCTCCAGGGAGACCTCGGAACCCCTTCCAGTGCCTGGGGGGGACAGGGAAGCTGGGGGGGCTTTTCCAAGGGCAGGGGGTGACAGGACAAGGGTGACGGGTTGGAACGGGCAGAGGGAGATGGAGCTGGGCCATGGGGAAGGAATTCTTCCCGCAGAGGGTGGGGGGCACTGGGACAGGTTCCCAGAGAAGCTGGGGATGCCCCATCCCTGGGGGTGCCCAAGGCCAGGCTGGATGAGGCTGGGAGCACCCTGGGCTATGGAAGGGGTCCCTGCCCATGGTGGGGGGCGCTGGGTGGGCTTCAGGGTCCCTTCCCAAAACCATTCCGCAATTACCTTGAAGATACTGAACAGTCCCACGGATTTCTTGAAGACATCGGACCTGACGAAATCTTCCAGCTTGGCCAGGGTTTCCTCCAGGTGATTCACTGCGCAGATCCCGAAGCAGGAAGCGAGTCCCTGGAGGAGGCCGAGCAAACTCATTAGTGAGAAGCTATTAATTCCCGGCCCCAGCTGCCACCTAAAGAGCCCATTTATTGGGTTCATTCCCGGCACCTGGAGCCACCCCGGCAGCCTGCGCTTCCCGCTCCCGGGGGATACAGGGAACAATAACACCGTCCTCATGCGGGTGACAGGCCGGGGCACGGCTCGAGAGGAGCCGCGGGGGTAGGACAGGCACGGCACGCTCTCCGGCGGGCAGATGTCAGCCGGGTGCCCGGCGGAGCGTGGCGGCAGGGAGCGACGGAGGCGTAAGGTCTGCTCCGTGGCCAGTTTACTCAAGGGCAGCCCTGGAGTGATCTGCGTGGGGGGAGAGCTCGGCGTGGGGCGATCGAGCCGGGCAGAGCGGCACCGGCCGAGCGCGGGATCTCGCTGAGCATGGGGCGATCGAGCCGGGCGGAGCGGCACCGGCCGAGCGCGGGATCTCGCTGAGCATGGGGTGATCGAGCCGGGCGGAGCGGCACCGGCCGAGCGCGGGATCTCGCTGAGCATGGGGTGATCGAGCCGGGCGGAGCGGCACCGGCCGAGCGCGGGATCTCGCTGAGCATGGGGCGATCGAGCCGGGCGGAGCGGCACCAGCCAAGTGCAGGATCCCGCTGAGCATGGGGCGATCGAGCCGGGCGGAGCGGCACCAGCCAAGTGCAGGATCCCGCTGAGCATGGGGTGATCGAGCCGGGCGGAGCGGCACCAACCAAGCACAGGATCCCACTCGGGGCAATCGAGCCGGGCAGAGCAGCACTGGCCAAGTGCAGGATCCCGCTGGGCACGGGGTGATCAAGTCGGGCAGAGCGGCACCAACCAAGCACAGGATCCCACTCGGGGCGATCGAGCCGGGCAGAGAGGCACCGGCTGAGCACGGGATCCCGCTGAGCACGGGGTGATCAAGCTGGGCAGAGCAGCACCGGCCGAGCGCAGGATCCTGCTGAGCATGGGGTGATCGAGCCAGGCAGAGCGGCACTGGCCGAGCGCAGGATCCTGCTGAGGATGGGGTGATCGAGCCGGGCAGAGCGGCACCGGCCGAGCGCAGGATCCCACTCAGGGCAGTGGAGCCGGGCAGAGCGGCACTGGCCAAGCATGGGATCCCGCTGGGCAGGGGGCAATCGAGCCAGGCAGAGCGGCACCGGCCGAGCGCGGGATCCCGCTCGGGGCAATCGAGCCGGGCAGAGCGGCACTGGCTGAGCGCTGGATCCCACTCAGCACAGGCTGGGAAGCGTGTGAAGCTGGAGCACGAATCCGGGCAGGGTGGGCAGGGAGAGCTCGACCCCAGCCCCAGCTCCAGGGTGGTGGGGGCGGGGCTGCGCTGGAAGAGAGCAAAACCCTGGAAACCCTCCACAGGCGTTTTCCGCAGGGGCTGCGGCGAAGGGATGAGGGGCGATGGGTTTAAACTGGAAAAGGGGAGATTTCGATGGGATATCAGGATGAAATTAATCCCAAAGAGGGTGGGAAGACCCTGGCCCGGGCTGCCCGGAGCGATGGGAGATGCCCCATCCCCAAAGACCCTCAGGATCATGTTGAACAGGGCCGTGAGCGCTGGGATCCAGGTATTATTATGGAATCATTGAGGTTGGAAAAGCCCTCTGGGAGGATGGATTCCGTTATCCCGGCACGGCCAAGCCCACCCCAACCCCCGTCCCCGAGGGTCACACCCACGTGTCCCAGAAACCCCTCCCGGGGTGGGGACTCCCCCCTCCCTGGGCAGCCCCTTCCCACCCTGACAGCCCTTTCCGGGCAGGAATTGCCCCTGGATCCCACCTGACCCCCCCGGCACAACTCCAGGCCGCTCCCTCTTGCCCCCCCGGGGCTGCTCAAGCTGCACTTTCCCCTTCCATTTCCACCCGGAGACTTTCCCCTCCGGAGGGATTTGCACCAGCGGGGATGATCCAGGAGAGGGGGGACGGCTTCCCCGGACTGCAGGGAGGAGCAGGGCGGGACCATGGAATGGTTTAGGTGGGAAAAGGCCTTTGGGATCATCAGGTCCAACTGACCCATGGAATCATGGAATCTTTGAGGCTGGAAAAGACCTTTAGGGCCATCAAGTCTACCTGTCCCATGGAATCATGGAATCTGAGGTTGGAAAAGGCCTTTGAGATCATCAAATCCAACTGCTCCTGGAATTATCCAATATTTTAGGTTGGAAAAGGCCCTTAAGACCATCGAATCCAACCGGCTCATGGAATCCTGGAATGGTTCGGGTGGGAGAAGCCCTCTGGGAAGATGGATTCCGTTATCCCGGCACGGCCAAGCCCACCCCAACCCCCGTCCCCGAGGGTCACACCCACGTGTCCCTGAAACCCCTCCCGGGCGAAAGGTGTCCCTGCCCGTGGCAGGCTTTGGACTGGATGACCCTTCAAGGTCTCCTCCCACCTAAACCATTCCATGATGGCCTGAGGAAGGAACCCTGCCAGCACACTCCGGGCTGGGGAACAGCACCCCGTCCCCGTCGGAGGCCACTCGGGACAGCGTCCGGCAGCACCTCACCCAGCCCCGGAGCCCTCCCGCCGTCGGGATGCTGCCTGATCCCGAGCACTCCTGCCGCCAGGCCCTTCGCCGGACGGTACGAGCCCGCGCCAGGCGCAAGGGGACCGGAAAAGCAGGATCTCCTGGTCCATCGGGATGAGTCTTGGAACACTCGGCGCAACTCCTCACCTCCCTTTCCGCCTCCTCGTGGTATCTGGCCGTTTCCAGGAGCTCCTGGAGCTGCTTCTGCACGAGGTCCTTGCTGGCGCACGCCCCCAGCGCCGTCCCGATGCACTTATACAGGAAGTTCTGGAAGAGCGAGAGCAACGTTACCGCTCTCTGCATCCCTGCGGAGCCCTCGGAGGCAGAGCTCCATCCCACGGCGCGCCCCAAAGCCAAGGCGGGGGACGGAGCCTGTCCCGGGGATGCGCCGGGAGAGAATTCCCACCGCGGAGCAGCGCTCGGTCTGAGGAAGAGCCCAAGGTGCCTTCTCCAGAGCCAGGAACAGGGATAAAATTCCCCCCTCGTTCCTGCCCCGACGGAAACCGCGTCCCAGAGGGAGCAGGAAGCCGCGTTTTCCCGCCCCGCTGTGCCCGGGCTTGACTCCGGCGGCTCCCACATCAACGCGGAAGCCCGGACGGCCACCTCGCTAAGCTCCCGCTATTCCTTCTTCCCTCCTAACGCCCCTTTCCCAAGCCGTTGGCAGAGCGACGCTTTCGGGAAGCCCCGGGGGCTGCCAGCCCGTGGACCACCGCCCCCCGCCGCGCTCACCTTCTCCGGCAAGAAGCCGTTGTAGCCAGCGAGTTCCCTGCACATCTCCGTCACCAAACGGCAAGTCCACGTGTTGTCCGAAACGGCCGCCAGCGTCTCCCGCAGGAACTGCGGGAGGAAAAGCCGCAGGCATCCCAATAAACCCGCTCCCGGCTACGCGAGGAGGCGGGAAGGACCGGGGGGCAGTGCCGGAAATAACGCCCGGGAGAGGGGGGGATTGAGGCGGACGTAGCCGGAGCCCCGACTGCGCCGAGCGCACACCCATCACCTCCCAGCCCCTCCGGAGGGCAGGCTGCCCACCCCGGAGCACGCCGCCGTCCCCCCAATTCCAGAATCCTGCCCTTTTCCTTGGGGTCAGGTCTCTTCCCGAAGAACCCGCCACCAGCTCCAAGGAGCAGGACGAGGCCTTCCCGGTTTTAATTGCTTCTCCGTGCCCTATTTTAGGGCTCCCCGATTAAGTGGGATAACACCCCCGGGAACGCTCTGACCCACCGCAAAGCCCGAAACCTCCTTTTTATCCTTCCCTGCACGTCACTTCTCCGCTCCCGCAGCGGGAACACCCGGCAGCGGGATGACTGACCGCCACGATCCGGGCGGGAGAAGGCCAAAACCGGCCTCGGCGCATCCGGCACGCGAAGGCCTGGTTGCCGCTCGCCCTCCCCGCGCCCCCACCCGCTGTCATCCCGGCACAGGGATCCTTACCAACAGCAGCTTCTCTTCCCATTCCTTCTGGGACAGGGATTTCTCCGTGTTCTCTAGGAGAAAGGACATTTTTTAGGGCGTACGTCCCACAGCGGGAGCGGACGGCTCCTGGAATTCAGACCCCGAGGCATTCCCGGTAGGATTTCGCGGCACCGGGGCGCTCCAAGCCCTTATTAAAACAGGGACCGGCACTTCAACGCGCCCGGAGTCACCGCGGACCCGGCCCTGGGCACCCCCGCGGGGGTGCGGGGAGGCGCATTCCGGGTTTGGCTTTGGATTCCGGCAGCGTTTCCCCCGGAGCAGCGGCTCATCCCTACCTTCGATGTGCTCCAGCAGGAGCGGGAGCGCCCGGCTCCAGCGTTGGCCCAGCGCCGGGTGGACGCTGCGGTGCAAGGCGCCCAGCAGACGGAGGGCGGCCGCCCCCCGGCCATCCCCCGCGTACGGCTGCGAAGACACAACCTGGAATTTCGGGAAGGGAACAGAGGTGTCGGCGCCGAGGGAGTCGATTCCGGGTTGGGAGACCGAAAACGGGACACCGAACCCCAGGGAAGCGCGAGTCCGGGAGGTGATTAACCAATGCGCCTCGAGGGAAAAACACCCTCCGGTCGCTCCGGGTACGGTCGGGAAAGGAGCTGTCCCCGTACCCCGGAATCATCCCTGGGAAAAGGGGGGATAACCCCAGGGATGAGGATTTCAAAGCCTTGGAAGAGCGGCCGGGGATCCGCGCTGCAGCGTGCCCGGCTCCGGGTGTTTGAGAGGGAGCCTGAGCATTCCCAAGGAATATTCCGGTGAGGGAGCCTGAGCATTCCCAGGGAATATCCCACTGTAAGAGGGAGCCTGAGCATTCCCAAGGAACATTCCAGGGGTTAAGAGAGAGCCTGAGCACTCCCAAGGAATATTCCAGTGTCTGAGGGAGCCTGAGCATTCCCAAGGAATATTCCAGGGGTTAAGAGGGAGCCCGAGCCTTCCCAAGGAATATTCCAGGGTTTGAGGGAGCCTGAGCTTCCCATGGAATATTCCAGGGGTTAAGAGGCAGCCTGAGCATTCCCAGGGAATATCCCACTGTAAGAGGGAACCTGAGCATTCCCAAGGAATATTCCGGTGTGTTTGAGGAAGCCTGAGCTTCCCAAGGAATATTCCAGGGGTTGAGAAAGCCCGAGCTTCCCATGGAATATTCCAAGGGTTAAGAAGGAGCCCAAGCTTTCCCAAGGAATATTCCAGTGGCCCGAGCATTCCCAAGGAATATTCCAGGGGTTATGAGCCAGTCTGAGCATTCCCAGGGAATATTCCACTGTAAGAGGGAGCCCGAGCATTCCCAAGGAATATTCCAGGGGTTAAGAGAAAGCCCGAGCCTTCCCAAGGAATATTCCAGGGTTTGAGGGAGCCTGAGCTTCCCATGGAATATTCCAGGGGTTATGAGGGAGTCTGAGCATTCCCAGGGAATATTCCGGTGTGTTTGAGGAAGCCTGAGCTTCCCAAGGAATATTCCAGGGTTTGAGGGAGCCTGAGCATTCCCAAGGAATATTCCAGGGGTTAAGAGGGAGCCCGAGTGTTCCCAAGGAATATTCCAGTGTCTGAGGGAGCCCGAGCTTCCCCAAGCTCCACGGCGACGCTCCCGTGTGCGAAGGGGTCAGGGAACGCATCCAACCCAGGACAGAGCCGGGATTCGGGCACCTCCGCCCGGCGCAGCGGCATTCGCCACGGGGGGCTCCTCGGATCCCGGCTGGGGCGGGGCAGGGAGGGCGGATTCCTGGGACGGAAGCGGCGGGCGGAAGCGCCCCGGCTCCAGCTCCACTCACCAGCAGCCTCGTCGTCAGGGCGTAGGGCGAGGGAAGGTTGGCTGCAAACGGAAAAGCCGGACATCAGGATTTGCCGGCGAGCGCCCGCGGAGCGAGCCGGCGTCGGCCCGGCCGGCGCATCCCGGGGGATGCCGGCACTGACCGTTGAGGTCGTAACGGACGAGGGACGCGTCTTCTCCCTCCTCGTGCTTCTTGGTGGCCAGACACACGAGGCTCTTGCAGAGGGGGGTCAGGGCGTTGGCGAACTGGACGGGGGTCACGAACTCCAGGAGGAACGGCCACAGGACCTGCGGGAAGAGGGCAGCTGGTCTGGAAAGCCGGCACGAGCCCGGATGCGGGACGGAGACGCCGTCGAGAGGGAGAGACGCCAGGTCGAAGGAGTTTTGCCGATGGGGAAGACCCCCCCGAGCGTGGCCGCGCAGGGAGAGGGTGGGCTGGGGGCGAGGAAGGGACCTCAAAGCTCATCCATGACCCCTCCCACGGGCAGGGACATTCCCACCGGATCTGGGCGCTCACCGCCCCGTCCGACCCAGCCCCGCGGGTCTCTGTGGGTGGGGCAGCTCCCACCGCTCCGGGCAGCCTGGGCCGGGGTCCCCCCACCCCCTCCGGGATGAATTCCATCCCGACAGCCGACCCAAATCTCCCTCTTCCAGTTCAAACCCGTCACCCCTCGGCCCATCGCCGCAGCCCCTGCGGAAGAGTCCGTCCCCGTCCTTCCCGTCGGCGTTTGAAGTGCCGGAAGGCGCAGTCAGGGCTCCCCGGAGCCGGCTCTTCCCGGGGCTGCACCCCCCCCAGCCCCCCAGCTCCAGCCCCGGCACCAGTTTTGCTCTGACAGCTCCGTGTCTGCCCCGTGCTGGGACCCCGGAGCGGGACACGGAGCTCCTGGGGGGGTCTCGGAGTGGGACAGAGGGACAGGACCCCCTCCTCTGCACCGTGCTGGGACCCCAGAGCTGGACACGGAGCTCCCAGGGGGGTCCTGGAGCAGGACAGAGGGACAGGACCCCCTCCTCTGCCCTGTGCTGGGACCCCGGAGCTGGACATGGAGCTCCTGGGGGGGTCCTGGAGTGGGACAGAGGGACAGGACCCCCTCCTCTGCCCCATGCTGGGACCCTGGAGCTGGACATGGAGCTCCTGTCGGGCTCCTGGAGTGGGACAGAGGGGCAGGACCCCCTCCTCTGCCCCATACTGGGACCCCGGATCTGGACATGGAGCTCCTGTCGGGCTCCTGGAGTGGGACAGAGGGGCAGGACCCCCTCCTCTGCCCCGTGCTGGGACCCCAGAGCTGGACACGGAGCTCCCAGGGGGGTCCTGGAGTGGGACAGAGGGACAGGACCCCCTCCTCTGCCCTGTGCTGGGACCCCGGAGCAGGACACAGAGACCCTGTGGGGGTCTTGGAGTGGGACAGAGGGGCAGGACCCCCTCCTCTGCCCTGTGCTGGGACCCCAGAGCGGGACACAGAGCTCCTGGGGGGGTCCTGGAGTGGGACAGAGGGGCAGGACCCCCTCCTCTGCCCCGTGCTGGGACCCCAGAGCTGGACACGGAGCTCCCAGGGGGGTCCTGGAGTGGGACAGAGGGACAGGACCCCCTCCTCTGCCCTGTGCTGGGACCCCGGAGCAGGACACAGAGACCCTGTGGGGGTCTTGGAGTGGGACAGAGGGGCAGGACCCCCTCCTCTGCCCTGTGCTGGGACCCCAGAGCGGGACACAGAGCTCCTGGGGGGGTCCTGGAGTGGGACAGAGGGGCAGGACCCCCTCCTCTGCCCCATGCTGGGACCCCAGAGCTGGACATGGAGGTCCCACAGGGCATCTTGGAGCGGGACAGAGGGGCTGAACCCCCTCTTTTGCCCCGTGCTGGGACCCTGGAGCTTGACATGGAGCTCTTGGGGGTTCCAGAGTGGGACAGAGAGGCAGGACCCCCTCCTCTGCCCCATGCTGGGACCCCGGAGCAGGACACGGAGCTCCTGGGGGGGTCCTGGAGTGGGACAGACGGGCAGAAGCCCCTCCTCTGCCCCGTGCTGGGACCCCGGAGTGGGACACAGAGACCCTGTGGTGGTCTTGGAGTGGGACAGAGGGGCTGAACCCCCTCCTCTGCCCCATGCTGGGACCCTGGAGGAGGACACGGAGCTCCTGGGGGGGTTCTGGAGTGGGACAGAGGGGCAGGACCCCCTCCTCTGCCCCATGCTGGGACCTCAGAGTGGGACATGGAGCTCCCAGGGTGGTCCCAGAGCAGGAGAGAGGGAAAAGCTCATGGGGGGGGGTACGCAGGGGTCCTCAGGTGGGGGCAGCTCCCCAAACCAAACCTCTGCCCTGCTCTCAGAGAGGACGGGACGGTGACAACCCCCTACAAGGGTTGGCCTGGCCTTGGGGGTGTCCTCCATGTCACACGGGTGGGCGGGGGCCACGCGGGACGCCCCCCCCAACCCCGGCACAGCTCCGGTGCCGGCACCCACCGCCCCGCCGGTGCCGACTCACGGTGCTCATCCTGTCCACGGTGGTGCTGAGGAGGAAGAGGGTGTTGACGCTGATGCTCCGGACGCTGTCGCTGGCGAGGTCATCCGTGTCCGCCGCCTGTTTTTTGGGATGCTGGAAGAGAGGGAAAGCGCTCGTCGGCACGGAGGCGGCTCCGGGTAACCCCCCCCTCCGTCAGCCAACACGCTTCCCGAGCCGTCGAGGTGGAATGCCTGGCCAACGGGATCCCAGAGGGAAGGAGCAGGATCCAAATTCCCACTGTTCCCACGGCGCTCAGGGCTCCCGCAGCCCGCTCCGCTGCGGTGGGGTGGGGGGTGAGCCCCTGGGGGGGGTTTAGGGGCGACCGTCTCCCTGCAGCCCGGAGGTCTCCCGCTCCCGAGCTTCGCCTCCGCTCCTCCGTGCTCCAGGGGGGCAGGAAGCAGGACACATCCTCGGGGGGAAAGATGGGATGCTGCGTGTGGGGGGGTGGTCCTGAGCTCCTGCATCCATGGGGAGCTGGTGTGGGAGCGGAACCGGGGGGGTAGAGCCGGTACTTTGGTCGGGAGAGAGACTGGGGAGGGCGAAGGGAACCGACCCACCGGCTCTGCGGGATGCGCTGCGCATCCGGAGATTTGGGGAGCCCCGTGCCCCGAAATGGGTGCTGCGGGGAGACGGAGACGGGCCGGGAGATGGAGACGGGATGGGAGATGGAGACGCGCCGGGGAGACACCCCGGGAGCCGGAGATGCCCTGGGGAGATGGAGACGCCTCGGGAGATGTGCCGGGGAACCAGAGACAGGCCAGGGGATGGAGAGGGCTGGGGAGACGGAGACGCCCCGGGGAGACGGAGACGCGACGGGGGAGACGGAGACGCGACGGGGGAGACGGAGACGCGACGGGGGAGACGTCCCAGGGAGATGGAGATGGAGACGCGACAGAGGAGACGGAGATGCGACGGGGAGACGGAGACACCCAGGGGAGACGGAGACATGACGGAGGAGACGGAGACGCCCCGGGGGAGACGGAAATGCGACGGGGGAGACGGAGATGTGATGGGAGACGGAGACGCGACAGAAGAGACAGAGACGGAGACGCCCCGGGGAGACGGAGATGCGACGGGAGAGACGGAGACGCCCTGGGGAGACAGAGACGCGACGGGGAGACAGAGACAGAGACATCCCAGGGAGACGGAGACGCCCCAGGGAGACGGAGATGCGACGGAGAGACGGAGACAGAGACGCCCCGGGGAGATGGAGACGCCTCGGGGAGACGGAGACGTGATGGGAGACGGAGATGCGACAGAGGAGATGGAGACGGAGACGCCCCGGGGAGACGGAGACGCGATGGGGAAGACGGAGATGTGACGGGGAAGACGGAGACGCGACGGGGAGACGGAGACGCGACGGGGAAGACGGAGACGTGACGGGGAGACGGAGACAGAGACGCCCCGGGGAGACGGAGACGCCTCAGGGAGATGGAGACGCGACGGGGAAGACGGAGACGTGACGGGGAGATGGAGACGCGACGGGGAAGACGGAGACGCGACGGGGAAGACGGAGACATGACGGGGAGACGGAGACAGAGACGCCCCAGGGAGACGGAGACGCCCCGAGGGAGACGGAGACACAATGGGGAGACGGAGATGCTAAGAGGAAGACGGAGACGCGACGGGGGAGATGGAAACGTGATGGGAGACGGAGACACGACGGGGGAGATGGAGACACCCAGGGGAGACGGAGACACCCTGGGGAGACGGAGACGCCCCGGGGAAACGGAGATGCTCCGGGGAGACGGAGACGCGACGGGGGAGACGGAGCTGGAGATGTGATGGGGAGATGGAGACGTGAGTGGCTACAGACAGCGCCTTGCCGGAGGAGCTTCCCGCCTCCGGGATGTGCTCACCGTGTCCGAGGGAAGGGCGCACTGCCGGACAAGGAATTCCACCATCGCCTCTCCGCCGGGATGCTCCAGGTAGCCGTGGTGAGCCATGGCGCTGATCACCTGCACCACGGCCCGTTTCACCTGCAGGGGCAGAGCAGCGGCACCGGCGTCGGCTGCCCGCCCGGCTCCACAGCCGCCCTTCGTCCCCTCCTCCTCCGGAGCAGGGAACATCCCTATGGGTCCTCCCATCCGTGGGGTTAACCGGAGGGGGCCGGAGCCCACGGCCACGCCACCCACGGCTGGCGGGTTCCATGGCAAAGCGCGTGGCTTCGCAAACCGCCGCGGCGCGAGCCGAGTCACCGGAGCGGGGTGCTCCCCCCGCGGCGTTCCGCTGCCAAGATCCCAGCCGGGAGAGGGACGGGCAAAGGGAGGAGAGCCCGGAGCCAGGCTGGAGCCGAAATAACCCCCTTTAAGGGCTGGACTCGATCCTAAAGGTGTTCTCCCAACCCCAAGACGATGCCGTGGGGCAGCCGTGGGGCAGCCGTGGAAGCGCCGAGGCTCAGCTTACCTTGTTGTTCCCGTCTTGCAGGGGAAGTTTCATGGATGAGAGGATAAAGGGCTTTTTAATCTCCATCTGGGAGGCTGGAAAACAAAAGGAAAACAGGCTTGGAAGCTCGGTGATACTCTGGAGCTGCCAAGGATGGAGCTGCTCATCCCAAACACAGAATCAGAGTGCTTTGGGTGGGAAGGGACCCCAAAGCCCACCCAGCACCCCCCACCACAGGCAGGGACCCCTGCCACAGCTCAGGGTGCTCCCAGCCTCATCCAGCCTGGCCTTGGGCACTCCCAGGGATGGGGCATCCCCAGCTGCTCTGGGAACCTGTCCCAGTGCCCCCACCCTCTGCGGGAAGAATTCCTTCCCCATGGCCCAGCTCCATCTCCCTCTGCCCGTTCCAACCCGTCACCCCTTGGCCTGTCACCCCCTGCCCTTGGAAAAGCCCCCCCAGCTTTCCTGTCCCCCCCGGCACTGGAAGGGGCTCTGAGGTCTCCCCGGAGCCTTCCCTGCTCCAGGCTGAACCCCCCAACCCCCCCAGCCTGGCCCCATGGCAGAGGGGCTCCAGCCCTTGCAGCATCTCCGGGGCCTCCTCCGGCCTCCCTCCAACAGCTCCGTGTCCTCCTGCTGGTGGGGGCCCCCGAGCTGGAGGCAGAACTGCAGGGGAGGGTCTTCCCCGAGCGTAGCAGAGGGGCAGAATCCCCTCCCTCGCCCCCGTGGCCACGCTGCTGCGGATCCAGCCCGGGATGGGGTTGGCCAATAGGACGGGCTCAACCCCCATCCTCCTCACCGCGCTCAGAGCGGAGGAACGAGGGGTCTTGGGGAAAGGGACGGGTGGGAGGAAGGAGAACGCCCGCTCGGAGCGCCCTCCGGAGCCCCCGGCCAGGGACCGCAGCCGCCCCCGTACTCACGGGCGCTGTTGATGATCTGACGCATGATGAGGAGCGTCCCCACGCGCGTCCTCTCGCCGCCGCTCTCCAGTTTCGGGAGGAGGAAGGCCAAAACGCGGTCTGGGAACGAGCAGGCTGCCGGGAGCCAAACCCACCGGGGGGTCAGGGATGAGCGTGGCCACCCCCGGGAACAGCCTAGAAATACGGGAATCGCGGCCCCTACGCAGGGAAAACCCACCCCACGTGCCGGGGAGGTGACTTTGCCTCCATCAAACCCTGTGTGGTCTGGAAAGCTCCCAGACGGGCAGCTCCCCGGGGAGCCAACCCCCGGCCACGGCCCACCCAGATCCAGAGCCAAGCTGCGCTTTCGGCACGTTTCCCGCGCTCTCCGGGGAGCTGGAGGAGTTGAAACGATACGAGCGCTGCCCCGACTGTCAAAATATTTGGATTGTTAAAAATAAAACCAGTCCACGGATGCTGAAATGGGAGCAACGCTCGTGGGCACCGGAGAGGAGCGTCTGGGGAGGGCTGGGATGCGCTGGAACAAGGAGCAGTGCTCCGGAAAAGGCAGCTCGCCACGCGGCTTTGCCGGGGCCGCTGGGTGAGGAGAGCCCAAAATTAGGGAAGGCTGGGATCCAGGCACGGGGCCTGGAGCATGGGGTGGCTTTGGGACAGGCACTGGCTCCGGGAGGGCCACCGGCTCTGGGACAGGCACAGGCTCCAGGATAGCCACTGGCTCCAGGACAGACACCAGCTCTGGGAAGGCCACGGGCTCTAGGACAACCAGTGGCTCTGGGAGGGCCACGGGCCCTAGGACAGCCATGGGCTCTAGGACAACCAGAGGCTCCAGGAGGGCCAGGGGCTCCAGGGTGGCCACTGGCTCTGGGATGGCCATGGGCTCTAGGACAGCCACAGGCTCTAGAATGGCCACGGGCTCCGGGATGGCCACTGGCTCTAGGACAGCCACAAGTTCTTGGATGGCCACGGGCTCCAGGGTGGCCACTGGCTCTAGGACAGCCACCAGCTCTGGGAGGGCCACGGGCTCCAGGACAGCCACAGGCTCTAGGACAGCCACTGGCTCCGGGAGGACCACGGGCTCCAGGACAGCCACTGGCTCCGGGAGGGCCACGGGCTCTAGGACAGCCACAAGTTCTTGGATGGCCATGGGCTCCAGGGTGGCCACTGGCTCTAGGACAGCCATGGGCTCCGGGATGGCCACAGGCTCTGGGATGGTCACTGGCTCTAGGACAGCCACAGGCTCCGGGAGGGCCACTGGCTCTAGGACAGCCTCTGGCTCCGGGAGGGCCACAGGCTCCGGGATGGCCATGGGCTCCGGGACGGCCACGGGCTCCGGGCCATGGGCTCCGGGCCATGGGCTCCGGGCCATGGGCTCTGGGATGGCCACGGGCTCTAGGACAGCCACTGGCTCCGGGAGGGCCACGGGCTCCGAGAGGGCCACTGGCTCTAGGACAGCCATGGGCTCCAGGAGGGCCACGCCGCATCCCTTACCCAGGACGGTGAAGCATCGAAGAACCTCGGTGTGATTTTTAAGAGTCAGGGGGACGGTTGGATCCGCAGGAGCACAGATCTGTTGGAGAAAGAGCCGCCGTCAGGGAAGTTACCCGGAACGGGCTCCGGCAGGCTGCAGCGCCAGCCCTGGAGGGGTGGAGCTGTGCTCTGTGCCGAAACCCAGGATGGACAAAGGCCTGGGGTGGTGGGTGACAGCATCCAAGGATGGTGACAGCCATCCAGAGGGACCAGACAGGCTGGAGGGAAGGGATGGCACCCAGAGGGACTGGGCAGACTGGGGGCAGGGATGGCACCCAGAGGGACTGGACAGGCTGGGGGAGGGGATGGCATCCAGAGGGACTGGGCAGGCTGGGGGCAGGGATGGCACCCAGAGGGACTGGACAGGCTGGGGGAGGGGATGGCATCCAGAGGGACTGGGCAGGGTGGGGGCAGGGATGGCATCCAGAGGGACTGGACAGGCTGGGGGAGGGGATGGCATCCAGAGGGACTGGGCAGGCTGGGGGCAGGGATGGCATCCAGAGGGACTGGGCAGGGTGGGGGCAGGGATGGCACCCAGAGGGACTGGGTAGGCTGGGGGCAGGGATGGCATCCAGAGGGTCTGGGCAGGCTGGGGGAAGGGATGGCACCCAGAGGGACTGGGCAGGCTGGGGGCAGGGATGGCATCCAGAGGGTCTGGGCAGGCTGGGGGCAGGGATGGCATCCAGAGGGACTGGGCAGGCTGGGGGCAGGGATGGCATCCAGAGGGACTGGGCAGACTGGGGGAAGGGATGGAATCCAGAGGGACTGGGCAGACTGGGGGAAGGAATGGCATCCAGAGGGACTGGGCAGGGTGGAGAGGTAGGACCGTGCCGACCGCACGGAGTTCAGCCAGGCCAAGGGCAGGGTCCTGCCCAGGGGTCGGGGCAATCCCAGCACAGGGACAGGCTGGGAATGGATCGGGAACAGCCCTGGGGAGAAGGAGTTGGGGGGCTGGGGGCAAGGGGCTGGCCAGGAGCCGGCCGTGTGCGCTGGAGCCCAGAAACCAACCCCATCCCGGGCTGGATCTGCAGCAGCGTGGCCAGGGGGGCGAGGGAGGGGATTCTGCCCCTCTGCTCTGCTCGGGGCAGACCCCCCCTGCACTTCTGCCTCCAGCTCGGGGGCCCCCACCAGCAGGAGGACACGGAGCTGTTGGAGCGAGGCCAGAGGAGGCCCCAGAGATGTTGCGAGGGCTGGAGCCCCTCTGCCATGGGGCCAGGCTGGGGGGGCTGGGGGGTTCAGCCTGGAGCAGGGAAGGCTCCGGGGAGACCTTGGAGCCCCTTCCAGTGCCTGAGAGCCCTTTCCGGGCAGGAATTGCCCCGAGATCCCACCTGACCCCCCCCGGCACAACTCCAGGCCGCTCCCTCTTGTCCCATCCCTCAGGAGAAGGGACCAACCCCCCGGGATTCGCGGTGTGGCCCCCCCAGTGCCCAGCACAGGGGGCGATCCCTGCCCTGCCCCTGATGCCCACCGGGATGCCGCTGGCTCCTTGGCCACCCGGGCACACGCCAGCTCCTGCCCAGCCGCTGTCACCACCCCCCAGGCCCTTTTCCATGGGCAGCTTCCCAGCCCCTCACCCCACACCGGGAGCGGTGCCGGGGTCGCTGTGGCCCAGGAACAAGCCTCGAGCCCCACAGACGGCGCTTACGGCCGGGCTCGGGCGTCCCAGCCCACAGTATCCCAACGTGTGCCCCTCCGCCCCCAGCACACCCCGGAGGGGGCTGCGCCCTGCCCAGCCCATACCTGGGGGTGCAGGGTGCCCAGGAGCGAGTCCAGCTGCGCGTCCAGGCTGCGGCTGCCGATGTTGACAGACGCTTCCAGGATCTGGCACAGGCTCTGCCCAGCAGGAGACACCCGTTAGCACCAGGAAAACACTCCTGCTCCGGAGCACGGAGGATCGTGACCACCCCACACACACACACCCCGGCTCTGCCAGCCCAAGGCGGGAGCAGCGACCACGAATCCCTCCCGATCCGGCTTCCAGCATTCCCGGGAGCTGCCTCTTCCCCACGACAACCGGGGGTGCACGGTGAGAACCAGGCGCACCGGAGACCGGGCCGCAGCTCCCTCCCTCCTCCCAGGTCCGTGGGCACCTCCGGCACGAGCGCAGCAGCGAGAGGGATGACGACGCAGGGAGAGGGGATTCCGCCGCCCGCTGAGGCTCCAGGACGATGGAATTGGGGACGGGACCTCGGAGCCGCTCACCTTGGATATGTAGAAAGCCTCCGTGTGCTTCTTGTAGAGGGCGAGGATGGCGGGAATGAGCTTCGGGAGCTGCTCCTCCAGCTTTTCCCCAGGCAGGAGGTAACTCATGGGTCCCACCGCCTCCACCACGGCCAGTCTCAGCTGCAGGGAGAGGCTGCGCATCCATCCAGCGGCCCGAACCCCGGACGGACGGGCCCGGGAACACCATCGCTCCGGGCCTAACGCTTCTGGGACCCTCCGGTCTCAGTGCCGGGGGGCTGGCACTGATGGGGGGCGCACCTAAATACATCACGAGCGCTCACCGAGGACAAAACCCGGCCGGACACCCCCCCGGCTGGGGCACACGCCCACCGGGCCGGGGGCTGCGGGCGCATCCCGCGCTCAGCTTCCCGACGCCGGGGAGCAAGGAATAAGGCCGAGGCCAGGCCAGCAGCCCCCTCCCCAACCCAGCGAGGTCCTGCCGTGACCCCTCGTCCCCACCTTGGCTTCCCGGTGCTGCAGCCAGCTGGCGAAGAGCACCTCGTAGGCGCTGAAGATCTCGTTGGAGAAGGTGTCCTTCCTGACCGTGGGGTCCGGCGCCTGATCCAAGTTGGCCAAATATTCCTGGATGCTCTCGCTGAAGTGCTGCAGCGCTGGGAGACAGATCCCACCGTTAGATTGTTCCAGGAATACGACTCAAGGCGCGATTATTCCTCCCCCAGCCCGGGAAGCGGATGGGTCGACGTGCCGTTCGCAGGCGGCATCGCGAGAGGCCGGGTACGCCTCTCCCCGGCCCGGGCTACCAGGCACCGTGCCAGGTAGCCACGCCACGGGTACGCCTTGCTCTGTGCCGCCTGTGCCAGGGCTGGAATAACCAGCTCCAGAGACCCGGCTCCGCTGCCCCACGGGAGATGGATTTGCCACAGGGGTCGCTCCTCCGTGCTCAGGAGCGGCGTGGGGGGCCAAGAACCGCAGCCGAGCCGGGACGCCGCATCCCCACGAGCCCAACCGGTCCCGGGGCCAGCGAGCGCTGCGCGTGGGCTCGTGTCATCCTCAGGGATTTATCCAACGCTGGAGCACGGAAAGGGATCCCGGCTCCGGGAGCTCCTGTGCGGGATGATGCTCCGGATGCCCGGCACGGAACGCTCCGGGCCCAGCTCAGTGATGCTGCTGGGGACACAATGGCCACCCCCGACCCACCTGGAGCCCCGCTGCGTCCATCTGCCTGTCCCTCGGCTCCTTCCGGCCCCATCCTGGGACCCCCAGGCACCGGGGGGCACGTGAAGCCCGCCCGCCTTCCCTCCGTGGGCTTCCATAATCCGGTGCCACCGAGAGAGCTCCTCCAGCTTCCTCACCCCACGCTAGCCATTTCTTAACGCGGCGAGCCACCGGGGGCTCGCAGAGCCGGCAGTGTGCCACCAAACCTGGCCAGGTCCAGAGTCCAGCCAGCCGGCATGGCCACGGGCTACCAGCATGGTCATTGGCCACCAGCATGGCCACGGGTCACCAGCATGGCCACAGGTCACCGAGCACCTGACCCCTCCCTGGCACAACTCCAGGCCGCTCCCTCTTGCCCCCCCGGGGCTGCTCAAGCTGCACTTTCCCCTTCCATTTCCACCCGGAGACTTTCCCCTCCGGAGGGATTTGCACCAGCGGGGTCGATCCAGGAGAGGGGGGACGGCTTCCCCGGACTGCAGGGAGGAGCAGGGCGGGACCATGGAACGATTTAGGTGGGAAAAGGCCTTTGGGATCATCAGGTCCAACTGACCCATGGAATCATGGAATCTTTGAGGCTGGAAAAGACCTTTAGGGCCATCAAGTCTACCTGTTCCATGGAGTCATGGCATCTTTGAGGCTGGAAAAGACCTTTAGGGCCATCAAGTCTACCTGTCCCATGGAATCATGGAATCCTTGAGGTTGGACAAGACCCTTACGACCACCGAGTCCAACCCTCTCATAGAATCTTGGAATATTTTAGTTGGAAAAGCCCTCTGGGAGGATGGATTCCGTTATCCCAGCACGGCCAAGCCCACCCCAACCCCCGTCCCCGAGGGTCACACCCACGTGTCCCTGAAACCCCTCCCGGGGTGGGGACTCCCCCCTCCCTGGGCAGCCCCTTCCAGTGCCTGACAGCCCTTTCCGGGCAGGAATTGCCCCTGGATCCCACCTGACCCCCCCGGCACAGCTCCAGGCCGCTCCCTCTTGTCCCATCCCTCGGGAGAAGGGACCAACCCCCCGGGATTCGCGGTGTGGCCCCCCAGTGCCCAGCACAGGGGGCGATCCCTGCCCTGCCCCTGATGCCCACCGGGATGCCGCTGGCTCCTTGGCCACCCGGGCACACGCCGGCTCCTGCCCAGCCGCTGTCACCACCCCCCAGGCCCTTTTCCGTGGGCAGCTTCCCAGCCCCTCACCCCACGGGCTCTTTGCCCGGGGGGGTTTCACCCACCCAGGCCAGGAGCAGCCGGTTTCTCCAGGAGAATTCCACCGGGAACGGTGCCAAAGGCTTTACTGAATTCCAGGCAGACTAAATCCAGAGCCGTTCCCTCGTCCACGGAGCAGGTCACCCTGTCACAGGGGATGGGATCACTCGAGCAGGACCTGCCCGTCCCCTTCTGCCACAGGGATAGCTCCCGCGGACGATCCCACGGCAGCACCCCGGGAAGAGGCCGCTGGGCCCACGGGATACCGGATCACGGTCGTGCCCACGGCACCAAGAGGCCGACACAGCCCCCTGGGGGTGCGAGAGGACTCGGGGACACGCCGGGGACACGCCGGGGACACACCGGGTCCCCGCGCCCACGTCACCACACGCAGGGGACGGAGCTGATTCCCATGGGAAAGGGGGTGCCCATGGAAGGAGCCCCACGGCGAGGCCGGGGAGGGGGCTGCACGGCCCCCCCCGTCCCTCCTCGCCTCTGGCAGAGGTTTATTTTCAGCCCGGTGAGATCCGAGACGCTGAGTCACTCCGTGACCTCGGAGCGATGCCGGATCGGTGCCGTCATGCGCCGCCAGCCAGGGGACTGGCGTCACCCCCTCGGGGCTGAGCCCTGACCCGCTGCCGTCCCTAACTGCGGGGGGGGCGCCAGGAGCCCCCACCCACCCACCCAATCCCCCCCAAGGGCTCGGGCAGCCCGGAGGTGATGGATCACCCAGCGGGAAGGGGGCTCGCGCCGCCGGGAACCCACCGGCTGCTCCGTGGGCAGAACCCGCGTCCCTTGGGGGGGGGGGCAGTGGGGAACGGGCTGGAGACGGGACATCCCAACCCGGCACCCCGGTATCCACTCCTCCGGCTTGCGGGAGGCTCCGGGGAGGCACGACCACCCCTGCCCCAGCCCTGTTTTCCGCACGCTCCGAGGTCAGCGTGGTGAGGGGTTTTGGGGATTGGGACCGGCTCCACACCCGCACGGAGCTGCTTAAGGATGCTCGTCCCCCCCCCCTGCGCTCCCCAGGGCTTCCCGTACCCCTGGATCCGAGCAGAGAGCTCGGAATTGCTCTGCCAGAGCAACGGAGGAACGTGTGCGGAGCCGGGATGTCTCCGGGGAGACCTCGGAGCCCCTTCCAGTGCCGGGGGGGGACAGGGAAGCTGGGGGGGCTTTTCCGAGGGCAGGGGGTGACAGGACAAGGGGTGACGGGTTGGAACGGGCAGAGGGAGATGGAGCTGGGCCATGGGGAAGGAATTCTTCCCGCAGAGGGTGGGGGGCACTGGGACAGGTTCCCAGAGCAGCTGTGGATGCCCCATCCCTGGGAGTGCCCAAGGCCAGGCTGGATGAGGCTGGGAGCATCCTGGGCTATGGGAGGGGTCCCTGCCCATGGCAGGGGGCACTGGGTGGGCTTTGGGGGGTCCCTTCCCACCCAAACCACTCCATGATTGCTCCAGAACAACCCAAACCCCGGGATCAGGCTTTACCAGCCCCACGGGCCGTGCCGCTCCCATGCCAGAGCGGGAGGATCCCGTCTCCGCAGGCCCCCGGGCGCCGCTGACAAAGCCCGGGAACAGCCACGGCAGGAGCCGCGACGCGCTCACCGCGCCGGATCCCGGGAACTGAGCCGGGAACGCAGAGCTCGTTCCTTCCAGGAGAAGGAGATGCTGCCGGCCATCATCCCGCACCCACCCCCGCAGCTCACCGGGCTGCTCGGAGGCTCCCGCTCATCCCACGCGTCCCGAGCAGCGTCGGCGTTCCCAGGCCTCGGACACCGGAGATAAGAGCGGCTGCGCCCACTCCGGCGGCGCCCCCAGACCTGCCCTGCCCCCCACCGGCTTTGAGTTCTGCCCGGCTATGGAAAGAAAACCACGAATCCCGAGTATTCCCGGCTGGATAACAAAGCCGGGGCGCTGCTCGGGATGCAGACGCTGCCTGGATGCGCCCCCCGAGCGAACACGAAGCGGCTCGGCCCAGACGCCACCCGCGATGGGCTCCCGCGTCCGGGAGAAGGCGGATCGGACCGAGGGATGACCCTCGGTTGCGCAGCGCGAGTCGCATCCCGGCTCTCGGCACGCGGAGCTGGAGCGGGGAGTGGGGGCCCTGTGACACCCCACCAACCCCCCCTCCCAGCCCGAGCCCGGCTCGCGTGGGTCACGGAAGCGGCTCGGATGCTCCGGTGGGAATGGGCACCGGTGCTCCCCGGGATGCGAAAGGGGAGCGACAGGGATGAGCCGGAGAAGGGGTCCGGATGGATTGCGGTGACCTAGAGCAGCCAGGCCCCTGCTCCCAGGTACCCAGGGAGGACCCATCCCAGCCAGCTCCCCATCCACGCTCCCTCCGTTTCCAGAGCAGGGGGGAAACAAGTCTCCCAGGATGCACCGCGACCTCCGAGGATCCCAAAAAACCCCCCCTTACCGTAGCAGAAGACGGACTTCATGTGATCCTGCTTGGCCATTCCCAGCATGGGCAGCATCGTCCCGAGGATGGAGTTGAGGAAAGGCACCATTCCGAACACTGGGAAGAAAGCGGGAGACGCTGGCATGTGAGGTGCCCACGGACGCAGCGGGATGAGCCCATCCCCCTCCCCGGGACATCCCGAGTTTGGGCAAATCTCCCAACGCCAGCTCCCCGCAGCAACGGGATTCCCGCTCCGGTGGCGTCTTGTGCCAGGAGGGGGGTCAGGTGGGATCTCGGGGCAATTCCTGCCCGGAAAGGGCTGTCAGGGTGGGAAGGGGCTGCCCAGGGAGGGGGGAGTCCCCACCCCGGGAGGGGTTTCAGGGACACGTGGATGTGACCCTCGGGGACGGGGATTGGGGTGGGCTTGGCCGTGCCGGGATAACGGAATCCATCCTCCCAGAGGGCTTTTCCAACTAAAATGTTCCATGATTCTACGAGAAGGTTGGACTTGGTGATCCCAAAGGTCTTTTCCAACCTCAGAGATTTGATTCCATGGGACGGTTGGACTTGACTGGCTTAAAGGTCTTTTCTAACCTAAAATATCCAAAGATTCCATCAGACAGTTGGGTTTGGTGGTCTTAAAGGTCTTTTCCCACTAAAAGATTCCATGGGACGCGTGGACTGGACGATCCTAAAGGTCTTTTCCAGCCTCAAATATTCCATGGTTCTATGGGATGGTTGGACTTGGTGGACTTAAGGGTCTTGTCCAACCTCAAAGATGCCATGACTCCATGGAACAGGTAGACTTGATGGCCCTAAAGGTCTTTTCCAGCCTCAAAGATTCCATGATTCCATGGGATGGTTGGACCTGATGATCCCAAAGGCCTTTTCCCACCTAAACCATTCCATGGTCCCACCCTGCTCCTCCCTGCAGTCCGGGGAAGCCGTCCCCCCTCTCCTGGATCGACCCCGCTGGTGCAAATCCCTCCGGAGGGGAAAGTCTCCGGGTGGAAATGGAAGGGGAAAGTGCAGCTTGAGCAGCTGCGGGGGGGCAAGAGGGAGCGGCCTGGAGTTGTGCCGGGGGGGTCAGGTGGGATCCAGGGGCAATTCCTGCCCGGAAAGGGCTGTCAGGGTGGGAAGGGGCTGCCCAGGGAGGGGGGAGTCCCCACCCCGGGAGGGGTTTCAGGGACACGTGGGTGTGACCCTCGGGGACGGGGGTTGGGGTGGGCTTGGCCGTGCCGGGATAACGGAATCCATCCTCTCAAAGGGATTTTCCCACCCGAAAGCCACGGCTCTTCCCGTCTCCGACTCACCGTTGGACACAGCGAGGTTGGCGAAGGTCTGGACGACGTAGTAGTGGGGGAGGACGCCCGGCTGGAACTTGGTGAGCACCTCTTCCATCACCTTGTTGATGAAACACCCCCCCACCGCGACCAGGACGTCGCTCGCCGCTTGCTGCCACTCCCGGATCACCTCCTGGTACCGCCAGAGGAAACCGCGTCAAGGCGGACGCCGCCCGGGCCCTTCCGCGAGAGGCTCCGGACGGAGGAGCCGGAGCCGTCGGATCATACCTTGGACTTGGTCATTTCACTGGATGCCAGGAAGATGACGACCTTGGCCGTGCTTTTGTCCAGGAGGGAGATGTTGTTCTTCACCACCGTCTCCATCGCCTTCAGGATGATCACCCGGTGCGGGTAGCCCAGCTGGAAAAGGACGGAGAAGCTGGGAAAGGCGCCGGGACGAGCGGATCCCAACGTTCCGGGCGAGGGGCTGGCCGGCATTTCCGCCCCGCAGCCAGGAGGGCTCGGATCGTCGCGCGAACTCGACCCCTTTGACCCCGTTTCTCATCCCGCGGCAGCGCGTTCTCCCCAAATCTCTCCCGGCGCAACCCCGGCGCCTCGGAGCTTCCCCCTCATCCCGGCTGCCGTCCCCGGGAGGGAGCGGAGCGGCCCCCGACCTTGTCGTGCTGCCGGAGGTACTCGTCGCAGGCGTTGAGGATCTCCTCCGGCTCGGATTCTCCCAGGTAGCACAAGGCGTTGTAGATCTGCTCCTGGACCAGCGGATCCTTGTCCGTCGTGGCGTCCATCAGGGTCGTGGCAAGCCCTGCGGGAGACGGGCGGATCGCAAGGAATTCGCCTTCTCCCAACAGCCCCCGGCCCGACCGCAGCAGGAAAAGAGGAATCTCCGCGCTTTCCCATCCGCCAGCGGCTGGACCGAGCCTCGCCGGCTCCGTCTGTTCCCAGTTCCACCAGCCAAATCGCTTTTTTCCAGGCTCAGGAGCCAAAATAATTCCCCCTTTAGCCTGGAGACCCTTCCTCGTTCTCCCGGGGGGGCTCGTTCATCCCCACCCCCCAGGCCACGGGCACTTCCCGGACTCCCCGGACGCTGCTCGGCCCGAGGAACCGCGCCGGAGGGATTTAACACACCGGAGATTTTCCATCCCGGCGGCGCCGGGGGGATGGGATCCGGCACGGGGCTGACGCGACGCGGGACCGCCCGAGGGCACGTCCTCGAGGGGCGGGGGAGCCCCGTGGTGGTGTCGCTGAATCCCACCCCCAGCCCCTTCCCGCTATTCCCATCCCTCCGGCCGCGCCACGTGGGAACAGCCCCGGGAGCAGCGGCGACGGCACGGCCCTCGTCCCGGCTGGGGCGGGATGGGGGGCACCGACAGCGACGGCCGGGAGCCAGCGCGGCCGCCGCCGCGACCCCGGAGCCGCTCGCTCACCCCCCTCCGCCGGCGCCTCTGCGCCTCGTTAGGGCCTCGGGCGTAACGAGGTTAATTAGTTTCGGAGCAGGCGGCGACTGGGGACCCCCCGGGATGCCCCAAACGCATCGTCCGGAGCCACCGGGGGTGGCACGAGGGTGACGGCGACCCTCACCCCGTCCCCTCCGGCCGCGGCCAGCGTTTCCGGGCCGGGAGAAGCTGCCCGGCCCCGCGTAACCATCCCCACGGCCAAAACACTTGGGGGTCTCCTTGCCCCGGGGGTCTGAGGGTCTCCCTCCTCCCGGCCCCGACCGGGACACTGCGGAGCTCCGGCGGCTCCGGCGCGACGGCCCGAGCTCCCGGCAAAGCGCGGTTTAACCTCCTTAACCGGAGAGACGCTTCCCAACCGGCTCCGTCCCCGCGGAAGCGGCGCCGGAGCCGGGCGGAAGGAGCAGCCCCAGGCGAAGGGCGGCCAGCGGGACCCCCCCGGAGGGGCGGGCAGAGGCGCCGCAGCCCCTCGCCCGCTCCCCCCCACTCACGTTTTATCCGTGACTCCGTCATGCTCCGCGTTTTCAGGTTCCCCGCCAGCAGCAGGCGGTCGGTCTCGAACGCGGGAATCCCTGGGGAACCTATTTTTACTCCCTGCCTCGGCTTTCGGGGAGAAAACGGCCGTTTTCGGGGTCGAGGAGGCTCTACGGCAGCCGCGGGGAGGGAGAAACACCGCGTCCTTGGAGGCGGACGATCGCCTGCCCCGGATCCGCTTCCGAGAGGCCGGGAAGCGGCGGGCGCCGCGCTTCCATGGGTCCTGGGACGGTCCCTACGGACGTCGGAGCCGGGAGCGCATCCCGCGCCCCTCGGTGACCTGCCAACGGGAGGAGGGTTTCCATCAGGGAAGCAAACCCGGAGTCCCGAGCGCAGCCCCAAATAGCCCCAAAACCCCGGAGCTGAGCGAGGGAGGGAGGACGTTTCCGGCGGGAGTAAGAGCTGGGAGCCACGGGGGTAGAGACGGGCTCAGCTCCGGGCAAGACGGTTCCGGCACGTTCGGATCTGAGGGGCCACGGTGAAGATTCCCACCCCCGCTCCGAGCCCAGCACGGCCTCCGGGGCCTTCCCCAGGCCAGGCAGCCGGACAGGCCGGTTCCGAAGGGCCTGGTTCCCAGGATACCAGACAAGCCGGATCCAAAGGGCCCAGTTCCTGGACAAGTCAGATCCAAAGGGCCTGGTTCCGAAGGGCCCAGTTCCCAGACAAGCCAGAACCAATGGGCCTGGTTCCTGGACAAGCCGGATCCAAAGGGCCCGGCTCCTGGGATGCCAGACAAGCTGGATCCAAAGGGCCCGGTTCCTGGACAAGTCAGATCCAAAGGGCCTGGTTCCGAAGGGCCCAGTTCCCAGACAAGCCAGAACCAATGGGCCCGGTTCCTGGACAAGCCGGATCCAAAGGGCCCGGCTCCTGGGATGCCAGACAAGCTGGATCCAAAGGGCCCGGTTCCTGGACAAGTCAGATCCAAAGGGCCCGGTTCCGAAGGGCCCAGTTCCCAGACAAGCCAGAACCAATGGGCCCGGTTCCTGGACAAGCCGAATCCAAAGGGCCCGGCTCCTGGGATGCCAGACAAGCTGGATCCAAAGGGCCCGGTTCCTGGACAAGTCAGATCCAAAGGGCCTGGTTCCGAAGGGCCCAGTTCCCGGACAAGCCAGAACCAATGGGCCTGGTTCCTGGACAAGCTGGATCCAAAGGGCCCGGTTCCTGGACAAGTCAGATCCAAAGGGCCTGGTTCCGAAGGGCCCAGTTCCCGGACAAGCCAGATCCAAAGGGCCCGGGTCCTGAACAAGTCAGATCCAAAGGGCCTGGTTCCGAAGGGCCCAGTTCCCAGACAAGCCAGAACCAATGGGCCCGGTTCCTGGACAAGCCAGATCCAAAGGGCCCAGGTCCTGAACAAGTCGGATCCAAAGGGCCTGGTTCCGAAGGGCCCAGTTCCTGGACAAGCTGGATCCATAGGGCCTGGTTCCTGGACAAGTCGGATCCAAAGGGCCCGGTTCCGAAGGGCCAAGTTCCCAGACAAACCAGAACCAATGGGCCTGGTTCCTGGACAAGCCAGATCCAATGGGCCCAGTTCCTGGACAAGCTGGATCCAAAGGGCCCGGGTCCTGAACAAGCTGGTTCCAAGGGTCCAGTTCCTGGGATGCTGGACAAGCCGGATCCAAAGGGCCCGGTTCCCAGGCAAGCTGGGTCCAAAGGGACCGGTTCCTGGACAGGTCGGATTCAAAGGGCCCGGTTCCCAGACAAGCTGGGTCCAAAGGGACCGGTTCCTGGACAAGCCGGACCCAAAGGGCCCGGCCCTTCCCAGGATGCCGGACAGGTCAGATCCAAAGGGCCCAGTCCCTGGACAAGCTGGATCGGAAGGACCTGGTTCCCAGGATGCCGGACAAGCTGGTTCTGAAGGGCTTGGTTCCTGAACAGGTCGGATCCAACGGGCCCAGTTCCCGGACAGGCTGGTTCCAAAGGGCTCAGTTCCCAGACAAGCTGGACAAGCCGGTTCTGAAGGGCCCGGTTCCTGGACAAGCTGGTTCCAAAGGGTCCAGTTCCCAGACAAGCTGGACAAGCCAGTTCCGAAGGGCCCGGTTCCCAGACAGGCCGGTTCCGAAGGGCCCGGTTCCTGGACAAGCTGGACAAGCCGGTTCTGAAGGGCCTGGTTCCCGGACAGGTTGGATCCGAAGGGCCTGGTTCCTGGACAAGCCAGATCCAAAGGGCCCGGCTCCAGGACAAGCTGGACAAGCCGGTTCCGAAGGGCCCGGTTCCCGGGATGCCGGACAGCCCAGTTCCAAAGGGCCCGGTTCCTGGTTCCTGGAATGCCGGTTCCGAAGGACCCGGTTCCCAGACAAGCCGGTTCCCGGTTCCCAGACAGCCTGGTTCCGAAGGGCCTGGTTCCTGGACAGGCCGGTTCCCGGACAGCCCGGTTCCGAAGGGCCCGGTTCCCAGACAGGCCAGTTCCCGGTTAGCCCGGTTCCAAAGGGCCTGGCTCCCGGCCAGGCCGGTTCCCGGTTAGCCCGGTTCCGAAGGACCCAGTTCCCGGCCAGGCCGGTTCCGAAGGGCCCGGTTCCCGGTTAGCCCGGTTCCCGGACAGGCCGGTTCCGAAGGGCCCGGTTCCCGGTTAGCCCGGTTCCGAAGGGCCCGGTTCCTGGACAGCCCGGTTCCGAGGGGCCCGGTTCCCGGACAAGCCGGTTCCTGGTTCCTGGCCAGGCCGGTTCCGAAGGGCCCGGTTCCCGGACAAGCCGGTTCCTGGTTCCTGGCCAGGCCGGTTCCGAAGGGCCCGGTTCCCGGACAAGCCGGTTCCTGGTTCCCGGACAGGCCGGTTCCGAAGGGCCCGGTTCCCGGTGGGGGGGGACCCTCCCGGTAAAGGCACCGGAGCGTCGGCCCCAGCCGCAGGTCGCCACGGGGAGCCCGCCCGGGGGGTGTTTCCCCCGGGAAGGGGGCACAGGGAGCTCCCCGAGGGCGGAGGGGGACACACCGGGGGGGACACACCGGGGGGGGGGGGACACCGGAGGGGGGACACCGGGGGGGGGGACACCGGCCGCTGCCCGGTACCGGGCGGAGTTAGGCCCCAGAGCCCACCCCCTCCCCGGGGGGGCTGGCAGCTGCCGGCCGGTTGGGGAGGGGGCAGCACCGGGTCCCCCGCGACCCCTAAACCCCGCCGACCCCCCCACCCCGGTCCCCCCCCGCCCCCCGGGGTCCCCGCCGCCCCGCCCCCACCGGCCGCACTCACCGCGGGCAGCGCCAAACCGGCCCCGGGGCGGCTTCCGGGTGCGCTGGCCACGCCCCCTCTGGCCACGCCCCCCCGCGCGGGGGCCACGCCCTCTCACGAAGGTCTCCACCCCGCAGGTGACAGCGCGGGGTTGGGTTGCGGCCCGCGCGCATGCGCAGAGGAGGGAAGCGCTGCCGTGGGACACCCCCCCCCCCCACAGGCACGTCCCGCAGACCGGGACCCCCACCCACGGGTGCTGTGGAGGGGGAGACCCCCACCCAGCCCTGACTCCCACCCAGGGGTGTCCTGCAGCCAGAGACCCCCACCCAGGGCTGCACCCATAAACAGGGACCCCCACCCAGGGGTGCGTCCATGAACAGGGACCCCCCACCCAAGCCATCCCACAGACGGGGACCCCCACCCACCCCAGACTCCCACCCAAGGGTGCCCTGCAGCGGGGGACCCCCACCCAGCCCCATCCCACAGACAGGGACCCCCACCCAGGGCTGCCCTACAGATGGGGACCCCCACCCACCCCCAACTCCCACCCAGGGGTGCCCTGCAGATGGGGACCCCCACCCAGCCCCATCCCACAGACAGGGACCCCCACCCAGCCCAGACTCCCACCCAGGGCTGCCCTGCAGCCAGGGACCCCCACCCAGCCCCATCCCACAGACAGGGACCCCCACCCAGGGGTTCCCTGCAGCGGGGGACCCCCACCCACCCCCAACTCCCACCCAGGGCTGCCCTGCAGCCAGGGACCCCCACCCAGCCCCATCCCACAGCCAGGGACCCCCACCCAGGGCTGCCCTGCAGCCAGGGACCCCCACCCAGCCCCATCCCACAGCCAGGGACCCCCACCCAGGGGTTCCCTGCAGCGGGGGACCCCCACCCACCCCCAACTCCCACCCAGGGCTGCTCTGCAGCCAGGGACCCCCCACCCAGCCCCATCCCACAGCCAGGGACCCCCACCCAAGGGTGCCCTGCAGCCAGGGACCCCCACCCAGCCCCATCCCACAGCCAGGGACCCCCACCCACCCCAGACTCCCACCCAGGGGTACCCTGCACCCACACGGGTGCCCCGCACAGACGGGTGCCCCCCACCCCGCAATCCCCCAGTGCTGGGACACGAGGTTGGGGGATCCCCCCCCGAGGCTGGGGGGGTCCCCCCCTGACCATGCCAGGCGCTGCCCCAGCGGTTTTGGGCCGAAAACCCTTTATTTGGCGAGTCACGGCGCAGCCCCCGCGGGGGCCAGCCCCCCCCCCCCCCTTCCCCTTCCCGCCTCATCCCGCAGGGATGCGCCGGGGCCCTCGGCGGACGAGGAGGGTGGGGGGCGGAGGGGGCCGGGCTGCCAGCCCGGGGGTCCCGAGGGCAGCCCCTCACCGCGGCGTCGGGCCTCGCGCCTCCTCCTCCTCCCGCTCCAGGCGCCGCAGCTCCCGCTCCACCTCCTCGGGGATGGCCACTTCCAGAAGGTTCTCCAGCCCCGGGCCCGGCTCGTCCCCGATCAGCACCTGGGAAGGGGCAAACAGAGCCGTGGGACCCCCCCCAGCTCACCGCAAGGCTGGGGGGGGGGCAGGACTGAGCCCCCAGACCCCCCCAACTCACTGCAAGGCTGGGGGGGGGGCAGGACTGAGCCCCCAGACCACCCCCAACTCACTGCAAGGCTGGGGGGGGGGCAGGACTGAGCCCCCAGACCCCCCCCAACTCACTGCAAGGCTGGGGGGGGGGAGGACAGAGCCCCCAGACCCCCCCCAACTCACCGCAAGGCTGGGGGGGGGCAGGACTGAGCCCCCAGACCCCCCCAACTCACTGCAAGGCTGGGGGGGGGCAGGACTGAGCCCCCAGACCACCCCCAACTCACTGCAAGGCTGGGGGGGGGGAGGACAGAGCCCCCAGACCCCCCCCAACTCACTGCAAGGCTGGGGGGGGGCAGGACAGAGCCCCCAGACCCCACACACACCCACCACAAGGCTGGGGGGGGGGCAGGACAGAGCCCCCAGACCCCCCCCAACTCACTGCAAGGCTGGGGGGGGGCAGGACAGAGCCCCCAGACACCCCCCCAACTCACTGCAAGGCTGGGGGGGGCAGGACAGAGCCCCCAGACCCCCCCCCAACCCACCACAAGGCTGGGGGGGGGCAGGACAGAGCCCCCAGACCCCCACACACGCACCGAAAGGCTGGGGGGGGGGCAGGACAGAGCCCCCAGACCCCCCCTCACCCACTGCAAGACTTGGGGGGGCAGGACAGAGCCCCCAGACCCCCCCCCAACTCACTGCAAGGCTGGGGGGGGGCAGGACAGAGCCCCCAGACCCCCCCCAACTCACTGCAAGGCTGGGGGGGGGGGCAGGACAGAGCCCCCAGACCCCCCCCAACTCACTGCAAGGCTGGGGGGGGGCAGGACAGAGCCCCCAGACCCCCCCCAACTCACTGCAAGGCTGGGGGGGGGGGCAGGACAGAGCCCCCAGACCCCCCCAACTCACTGCAAGGCTGGGGGGGGGGAAGGACAGAGCTCCCAGACCCCCCCCAACTCACCGCAAGGCTGGGGGGGGGGAAGGACAGAGCCCCCAGACCCCCCCCAACTCACCGCAAGGCTGGGGGGGCCAGGACAGAGCCCCCAGACACCCCCAACTCACTGCAAGGCTGGGGGGGGGAAGGACAGAGCCCCCAGACCCCCCCCAACTCACCGCAAGGCTGGGGGGGGGGAAGGACAGAGCCCCCAGACCCCCACACACGCACCGTAAGGCTGGGGGGGGGCAGGACAGAGCCCCCAGACCCCCCCTCACCCACTGCAAGACTTGGGGGGGCAGGACAGAGCCCCCAGACCCCCCCCCCAACTCACTGCAAGGCTGGGGGGGGGCAGGACAGAGCCCCCAGACCCCCCCCAACTCACTGCAAGGCTGGGGGGGGGGCAGGACAGAGCCCCCAGACCCCCCCCAACTCACTGCAAGGCTGGGGGGGGGGAAGGACAGAGCTCCCAGACCCCCCCCCAACTCACTGCAAGGCTGGGGGGGGGGAAGGACAGAGCTCCCAGACCCCCCCCCAACTCACTGCAAGGCTGGGGGGGGGAGGACAGAGCCCCCAGACCCCCCCCAACTCACTGCAAGGCTGGGGGGGGGGGGCAGGACAGAGCCCCCAGACCCCCCCCCAACCCACCACAAGGCTGGGGGGGGGCAGGACAGAGCCCCCAGACCCCCCCCAACTCACTGCAAGGCTGGGAGGGGGAGGACAGAGACCCCAGACCCCCCCCCAACTCACTGCAAGGCTGGGGGGGGCAGGACTGAGCCCCCAGACCCCCCCCCCAACTCACTGCAAGGCTGGGGGGGGCAGGACAGAGCCCCCAGACCCCACACACACCCACCACAAGGCTGGGGGGGGGCAGGACAGAGCCCCCAGACCCCCCCCAACTCACTGCAAGGCTGGGGGGGGCAGAACAGAGCCCCCAGACCCCCCCCAACTCACTGCAAGGCTGGGGGGGGGCAGGACAGAGCCCCCAGACACCCCCCAACTCACTGCAAGGCTGGGGGGGGCAGGACTGAGCCCCCAGACCCCCCCCAACTCACTGCAAGGCTGGGGGGGGCAGGACAGAGCCCCCAGACCCCCCCCAACTCACTGCAAGGCTGGGGGGGGGCAGGACAGAGCCCCCAGACACCCCCCAACTCACTGCAAGGCTGGGGGGGGCAGGACTGAGCCCCCAGACCCCCCCAACTCACTGCAAGGCTGGGGGGGGGCAGGACAGAGCCCCCAGACACCCCCCAACTCACTGCAAGGCTGGGGGGGGGCAGGACTGAGCCCCCAGACACCCCCCCAACTCACTGCAAGGCTGGGGGGGGCAGGACAGAGCCCCCAGACCCCCCCCCAACCCACCACAAGGCTGGGGGGGGGGCAGGACAGAGCCCCCAGACCCCCCCACACGCACCGTAAGGCTGGGGGGGGGGCAGGACAGAGCCCCCAGACCCCCCCTCACCCACTGCAAGACTTGGGGGGGCAGGACAGAGCTCCCAGACCCCCCCCAACTCACTGCAAGGCTGGGGGGGGCAGGACAGAGTCCCCAGACCCCCCCCCAACTCACCGCAAGGCTGGGGGGGAGCAGGACTGAGCCCCCAGACCCCCCCCAACTCACTGCAAGGCTGGGGGGGGGCAGGACAGAGCCCCCAGACCCCACACACACCCACCACAAGGCTGGGGGGGGGCAGGACAGAGCCCCCAGACCCCCCCCAACTCACTGCAAGGCTGGGGGGGGGCAGGACAGAGCCCCCAGACACCCCCCCAACTCACCGCAAGGCTGGGGGGGGCAGGACAGAGCCCCCAGACCCCCCCCCAACCCACCACAAGGCTGGGGGGGGGGCAGGACAGAGCCCCCAGACCCCCCCACACGCACCGTAAGGCTGGGGGGGGGGCAGGACAGAGCCCCCAGACCCCCCCTCACCCACTGCAAGACTTGGGGGGGCAGGACAGAGCTCCCAGACCCCCCCCAACTCACTGCAAGGCTGGGGGGGGCAGGACAGAGTCCCCAGACCCCCCCCCAACTCACCGCAAGGCTGGGGGGGGGCAGGACAGAGCCCCCAGACCCCCCCCAACTCACTGCAAGGCTGGGGGGGGGCAGGACAGAGCCCCCAGACCCCACACACACCCACCACAAGGCTGGGGGGGGGCAGGACAGAGCCCCCAGACCCCCCCCAACTCACTGCAAGGCTGGGGGGGGGCAGGACAGAGCCCCCAGACACCCCCCCAACTCACCGCAAGGCTGGGGGGGGCAGGACAGAGCCCCCAGACCCCCCCCCAACCCACCACAAGGCTGGGGGGGGGCAGGACAGAGCCCCCAGACCCCCCCCCCAACCCACCACAAGGCTGGGGGGGGGCAGAACAGAGCCCCCAGACCCCCCCCCCCACCTCACTGCAAGGCTGGGGGGGGGCAGGACAGAGCCCCCAGACCCCCCCTCACCCACCTGGATGAGCTTCTCGCAGGCGGCCAGCGCGGGGGGGTCCGGCTCGTGGCGGTGCAGCTCCCGCAGGACGGGGTACACCCCCTTCGCCCGCAGGACGCTGCGTCCGGCCTTGGTGGCCGCCAGCTACGGAAGAGGCGGAGCTTGGGGTGAGACCCCCCCCCACCCCACCCACCCGCACCCCCGGGGGGGGCTGTCACGGAGGCGCTGGGACACCGGGATGGGTGCCCGGGGGTCCTCCGGGGTCCCCCAGGCAGCACCAGGGGTCCCCCACGCTCACCCGGGGTCCCTCAGGCATCACCCAGGGGTCCCCAGGGTCATTCAAGGGTCCCCCGGGGTCCCCCAGGAATCACCTGGGGTCACGCCAGGGTCCCCCAAGCATCACCCCAGGATCTCCGGGGGTCACCCCAGGGTCACCCAGGCTCCCCCAGGGTCATTCAAGGGTCCCCCAAGGTCACCCCAGGAATCACCTGAGGATCCCCCAGGGTCATTCAAGGGTCCCCTGGGGGTCCCCCCGGCATCACCTGGGGCCACCCCAGGTGTTCCTCAGGCTCACTCAGGGATCCCCCAGGGTCACCCGGGGTCCCCAGGGGTCCCCCAGACATCACCCAAGGATCCCTGGGGGTCACCCCAGGGTCACCCAGGCTCCCCCAGGGTCACTCAAGGGTCCCCTGGGGGTCCCCCAGGCATAACCTGGGGCCACCCCAGGGTCACCCAGAGGTCCCTCAGGCTCACCCGGGGATCCCCCAGGGTCCCCGGGGGTCCCCCAGACATCACCCGAGGATCCCCTGGAGTCACCCCAGGGTCACCCAGGGGTCCCCTAGGCATCACCTGGGGTCACCCCAGGGTCACTCAGGGGTCCCCCAGGCATCACCCGAGGTCACCTCAGGGTCATTCAGGGGTCCCTGGGGGGTCCCGCAGGGATCACCTGGGGCCACCCCAAGGTCACTCAGGTTCACCCAGAGCCACCCCAGGGTCACCCAGGGATCCCCCAGGCATCACCTGGAGCCACCCCAGGGTCACCCAGTGTCACCTGGGGCCACCCAGGCATCACCTAGGGTCACCCCAGGGTCAATCAAGGGTCCCTAGGCATCACCCAGGGTCACCCCAGGGTCGCCGGGGGTCCTTTGGGGGTCCCCCAGGCATCACCCGGGGTCACCCCAAGGTCACTCAGGGGTCCCCCAGGCATCACCTGGGGTCACCCCGGGGGTCCCTTGGGGGTCCCCCATGCATCACCCAGGGTCACTCAGGGGTCCCCCAGGCATCACCCGGGGTCACCCCAGGGTCACTCAGAGGTCCCCCAGGCATCACCCGGGGTCACCCCAGGGGTCCCTTGGGGGTCCCCCAGGCATCACCCAGGGTCACTCAGGGGTCCCCCAGGCATCACCCGGGGTCACCCCAAGGTCACTCAGGGGTCCCCCAGGCATCACCTGGGGTCACCCCGGGGGTCCCTTGGGGGTCCCCCATGCATCACCCAGGGTCACTCAGGGGGTCCCCCAGGCATCACCCGGGGTCACCCCAGGGTCACTCAGAGGTCCCCCAGGCATCACCCGGGGTCACCCCAGGGGTCCCTTGGGGGTCCCCCAGGCATCACCCGGGGTCACCCCAGGGTCACTCAGGGGTCCCCCAGGCATCACCCGGGGTCACCCCAGGGGTCCCTTGGGGGTCCCCCAGGCATCACCCAGGGTCACTCAGGGGTCCCCCAGGCATCACCCGGGGTCACCCCAGGGTCACTCAGGGGTCCCCCAGGCATCACCCAGGGGTCCCCCGGAGCCGGCTGTGCCCTGCTACAGAGCATCTCCAGGGACTTCCAGCGCACCCCTGGGGAGCTCCACCCACCCCCCCACCCCCCCCGGCGTGTTCAAACAGAACCTCCCACCCCCCCGGTTGGTACCCGCCGCACCCGGTTCCCCCCGCTCCCTCCTTTCGGGTGTTCCAGCTCCTCCCGCGCCACCGCGGCTCCGGCATCGCTTCAGGGACAGCCCGGAGCCCCTTTTCCCACCCCCCCAGGGGCACACCTCCCCCCCCCAGGAGCCCCCCACCCCCCCAGCGGGACCCACCAACATGAGGGACTCCAGCAGCATCTTCCGGATGTCGGGTTCCTCCTCCCGCTCCTTGTCCTGGGGCAGGTACTGCAGGTCGGGGGGCAACCCTGGGGGGGGGTGGGGGGGGGTGAGAAAAACCACCTCAGGGGGAGCCCCCCCCCACCCCCCAGGAACCCCCCGCCCGCTTACGTTCCATCTCGTCCTCAGGGAATTCCTCGGGGCCGGCCAAGGGCAGGAGGAGGAAGGGCAGGATGTCCACCTCCTCGCTCAGCAGCCACTCGTGGGCCTCTGGGGGGGGGCGCCCGGGGGGGTCAGGGCAGCCGCCGCAGCCCCCCCCACCACCACCGCCGCCCCCCCTCAACAGCAGAACTGGGAGGGTGAAAGGAGGAAACGCTCCCCCCGCCCCCGGGACAGAGGTGTGACACCGGGAGGCGTGGGGCAGCCCCCTCCCCATCCGTGGGGGCCCCAGCTGCGTCCCCCCCCCCCCGCCCCCAACACCCCCCTGCCCACCCCCAGCCAAGCCGGCAGCGGGGACGGCCCCGAGGCCGCGCGAGCGTTACCGGGTCCCAACCGGCAGCCCCGCGACCCCCATCCCCGGCCCCCCCACCGGGGGCGGCGCGGCCCAGCGGGAGGGGCAGCAGCCGGGGCTCCCCCGCGGGGGGGTCCCCCGCCGGCCCGGGGGTCTCACCGTACTCGAAGCAGCAGTTCCTGAGCGCCCCCACGATGCCGCGGCGATGGACCACGGAGGCTTTGTACTGCGTGAAGGGCAGGAGCCGCTGCACCGAGCGCCTGCGGGGAGAGGGACGGTGACACCGGGACGGAGGGACAGACGGTGACGCTGGGACGGACGGTGATGGAGGGACGGAGGGTGACACCGGGATGGAGGGTGACATCGGGATGGAGGGACGGACGGTGATGGAGGGACCGAGGGTGACACCGGGATGGAGGGATGGAGGGACGGACGGTGACACTGGGACGGACGGTGATGGAGGGACAGAGGGTGACACCGGGACAGACAGTGACACTGGGACGGACGGTGACACCAGGATGGAGGGAGACACCGGGACGGAGGGACGGAGGGGGACGGAGGGATGGACGGTGACACCGGGACAGACGGTGACGGAGGGACGGAGGGTGACACCGGGATGGAGGGACGGACGGTGACACTGGGACGGACGGTGATGGAGGGACAGAGGGTGACACCGGGACAGACGGTGACACTGGGACGGACGGTGACACCAGGACAGAGGGACGGAGGGAGACACCGGGATGGAGGGGGACGGAGGGATGGACGGTGACACCGGGACGGAGGCTGACGGAGGATGACACCGGGACGGAGGGTGATGGAGGGTGACGGAGGGACGGAGAGACAGATGGTGACACTGGGACAGACGGTGATGGATGGTGACGGAGGGACGGACGGTGACACCGGGACGGAAGGATGGAGGGTGACACCGGGATGGACGGTGACGGAGGGTGACACCGGGATGGAGGGTGACACCGGGATGGAGGGACGGACGGTGACACTGGGACGGACGGTGACACTGGGACGGACGGTGACACCAGGATGGAAGGATGGACGGTGACACTGGGACAGAGGGATGGAAGGTGACACCGGGCGAGAGGATGACACCAAGATGGAAGGATGGACGGTGACACCGGGCCGGAAAGTGACAGCAGGATGGAAGGATGGACGGTGACACCGGGCCGGAGGGTGACAGCAGGATGGAAGGATGGACGGTGACACTGGGACGAAGAGATGGACGGTGACACCGGGACGGAGGGTGACACCGGGACGAAGGGACGGACAGCGACACGGGGACGGAGGGTGACACCAGGATGGAGGGACGGACAGTGACACTGGGATGGAGGGTGATGCCAGGCTGGAGGGTGACACTGGGATGGAAAGTGACACCGGGCTGGAAGGATGGACAGTGACACCAGGATGGAGGGTGACACCAGGACGGAGAGACGGATGGTGACACCGCGACGGAGGGTGACACCGCGACAGAGGGACGGACAGTGACACCAGGATGGAAGAATGGATGGTGACACCGGGATGGAGAGTGACACTGGGACGGACGGCGACACCAGGACGGAGGGTGACACCAGGATGGAGGATGACGCCAGGCCAGAGGGGTAGACAGTGACACCGGGATTGATGGTGACACCAGGCCGGACGGTGACACTGGGACAGAGGGTGACACCAGGATGGAAGGATGGACAGTGACACTGGGACGGAGGGTGACACCGGGACGGACGGTGACACCAGGATGGAGGATGACACCAGGCCAGAGGAGTAGACAGTGACACCGGGACGGAAAGTGACACTGGGCTGGAGGGTGACACTGGGACGGAGAGACGGAGGGTGACACTGGGATGGAGGGTGACACCGGGACGGAGAGTGACACTGGGCTGGAGGAACAAATGGTGACACCGGGCTGGAAGGATGGACAGTGACACCGGGATGGAGGGTGACACCGGGACGGAGAGACGGACGGTGACACCGGGACAGAGGGTGACACTGGGACAGAGGGTGACACCAGGACAGACGGCGACACCAGGACGGAGGGATGGACGGTGACACCAGGATGGAGGATGACGCCAGGCCAGAGGGGTAGACAGTGACACCGGGATGGATGGTGACACCGGGACGGAGAGACGGAGGGTGACACCCGGACTGACGGTGACACCAGGCCGGAGGGTGACACCGGGACGGAGAGTGACACCGGGACGGAGGAACAAATGGTGACACCAGGCTGGAGGGATGGACAGTGACACCGGGATGGAGGGTGACACCGGGATGGAGGGTGACACCGGGATGGAGAGACGGAGGGTGACACCGGGACAGAGGGTGACACCGGGACGGAGAGTGACACCGGGACGGAGGAACAAATGGTGACACCAAGCTGGAGGGATGGACAGTGACACCGGGCCGGAGGGTGACACCAGGATGGAGGATGACACCAGGCCAGAGGGGTAGACAGTGACACCGGGATGGACGCTGACACTGGGCTGGAGGGACAAATGGTGACACCGGGCCGGAGAGTGACACTGGGATTGACGGTGACACCGGGACAGAGAGACGGAGGGTGACACCGTGCCGGAGGGACAAATGGTGACACCGGGCCGGAGGGATGGACAGTGGCACCGGGACGGAGGCACAACGCCCACCCCCCGCCACCCATCCCCCGTGCCGGAGCCCTACCGGGAGCGGTCGAGGAGCCCGCGGCGGCCCTCGGGCAGTTGGCTGAGGTTGCAGAGCAACGGGCCGAGCTCCGGCGGCGGCCGGGGGTCACCGAGGGCCCGGAGAAGCGGCGTCAGGCCGAGGCCTCGCTCCCGCAGGCCCCGCAGCACCCGCCGCGCCGAGCCGCGCTCCCGGCAGAGGTTGGCCAGCACCCCGCAGGCTGACCCGTCCGGGAGGAGCTCCAGCAGCGCCGGGAGCTCCGCCAGCAGCGGCCCGTGGGCCGCCGGCTCGGCCGAGACGTTCACCAGGCAGCGCAGGGCCTGGAGGGCCGCCGGTGGGCCCGGGCCCGGCCCCGCCGGTGGGCCCGGCCCCGCCGCCAGCTCCAACAGCGCCGTCAGCACCGCGGGCCGCTCCGCCAGCAGCCGCCGTCCCGCCGAGCTCCCCGACAGAGACAACGCGGCCTCCGCCGCGCCCGCCCGAGCCGCCGCGCCCGCCGCCGGGGCCAGCAGCGCCGGCAGCTCGGCCACCGCCGCCTCCGCCGCCATGGCGGGCGTCACCTAGCAACGGCAGGGCCGCCTCGTGGAGACGAGCGGGAGCCAATGAGCGCCGGGGTAAGCGGGGTGGTGCCGCGGCTGAGCCAATCTGCTGTAGAGCTGTCGCCTAAGGGGGAGGGCCCAGCGGGGAAAGGGCTTCTGGGAATGGCGGCCCGCGTGGCTCCACACGGCCATCACGCCCCGCCCCCAGCCGGGCCCCGCCCCCGGACGGGCCCCGCCCCCTGTGTCTTCGGCGCCGCAGAGTCCTAGTGCGGATCGGGGGCACTCGGGGATTGGGGGGGCGTGGGGGGGGGTCACGGGTGCCCGTGAGGCCCACGCCTGATCGCGGTCAGCCCCCCCAGCCCCCCAGGAGCGGCCCATCACCCCCAAACCCCCCAGAAGCCCCCCAGGAGAAGCTCCCCACCCCAAGACCCCCAGGAGAGTCCCCCCCAGCCCCCCAGCAGAGGCCCCCCAGCCCCCCAAGAGAAGCCCACCACCCCCAGACCTCCAAGAGAAGCCCACCACCCCCAGGCCCCCAGGAGAGGCCCCCCAGCCCCCCCAAGAGAAGCCCCCCAAGAGAAGCCCGCCCCCCCAAGAGTCCCAGGAGAAGCCCCCAACCCCCCAAGGGAAGCCCACCACCCCAAGAGTCCCAGGAGAAGCCCCCCAGCCCCCCCAAGAGAAGCCCACCACCCCAAGAATCCCAGGAGAAGCCCCCAACCCCCCAAGGGAAGCCCACCACCCCAAGAATCCCAGGAGAGGCACCCCAGACCCCCAAGAGAAGCCCACCACCCCCAGCCCCCCAGGAGAAGCCCCCCAGCCCCCCCAAGAGAAGCCCCCCAAGAGAAGCCCGCCCCCCCAAGAGAAGCCCACCACCCCAAGAGTCCCAGGAGAGGCCCCCCAGCCCCCCAAGAGAAGCCCACCACCCCCAGCCCCCCAGGAGAGGCCCCTCAGCCCCCCCAAGGGAAGCCCACCACCCCCAGCCCCCCAGGAGAAGCCCCCCAGCCCACCAAGGGAAGCCCACCACCCCAAGAGTCCCAGGAGAAGCCCTCAACCCCCCAAGAGAAGCCCACCACCCCCAGCCCCCCAGGAGAAACCCCCCAGCCCCCCAAGAGAAGCCCGCCCCCCCAAGAGAAGCCCACCACCCCAAGAGTCCCAGGAGAAGCCCCCCAGCCCCCCAAGAGAAGCCCACCACCCCCAGCCCCCCAGGAGAGGCTCCCCAGCCCCCCAAGAGAAGCCCACCACCCCAAGAGTCCCAGGAGAGGCCCCCCAGACCCCCAAGAGAAGCCCACCACCCCAAGAATCCCAGGAGAGGCCCCCCAGCCCCCCAAGAGAAGCCCACCACCCCCAGACCCCCAGGAGAGGCTCCCCAGCCCCCCAAGGGAAGCCCACCACCCCCAGCCCCCCAGGAGAGGCCCCCCAGCCCCCCAAGTGAAGCCCACCACCCCCAGCCCCCCAGGAGAGGCCCCCCAGAAGCCCAGCCCCCCAAGCCCCGGCTCTTCCCGGAGCCACCACCGGCACGAGCTGCTCCCATCCCGGCGCTCCCGGCGCTCCCGGCGCAGTTCTCCGGAGCCGGGATTCCGGGGTGCGGCGGCGGCCGGGAACGTCGGAACCAGTTTGGGATGAAGGAACCAAAACAGCCCGAGCGGAGAGCCAGAGCGGGGTCCGGGAGCGGGAGGGGCGGGAACACTGGGGAGGAGTGGGAATAGTGGGGTGGAGTGGGAACACTGGGGAGGAGTGGGAATACTGGGGAGGAGTGGGAATACTGGGGTGGAGTGGGAATACTGGGGAGGAGTGGGAATACTGGGGAGGAATGGGAATACTGGGGAGGAGTGGGAATACTGGGGTGGAGTGGGAATACTGGGGAGGAGTGGGAATACTGGGGTGGAGTGGGAACACTGGGGAGGAGTGGGAATACTGGGGTGGAGTGGGAATACTGGGGAGGAATGGGAATACTGGGGAGGAGTGGGAATACTGGGGAGGAATGGGAATACTGGGGAGGAGTGGGAATACTGGGGAGGAGTGGGAATACTGGGGTGGAGCGGGAATACTGGGGAGGAGTGGGAACACTGGGGAGGAGTGGGAATACTGGGGTGGAGCGGGAATACTGGGGAGGAATGGGAATACTGGGGAGGAGTGGGAACACTGGGGAGGAATGGGAATACTGGGGTGGAGTGGGAATACTGGGGAGGAGTGGGAATACTGGGGTGGGAGTGGGAACACTGGGGAGGAGTGGGAATACTGGGGTGGAGCGGGAATACTGGGGAGGAATGGGAATACTGGGGTGGAGTGGGAATACTGGGGAGGAGTGGGAATACTGGGGTGGAGTGTGAACACTGGGGAGGAATGGGAATACTGGGGAGGAGTGGGAATACTGGGGAGGAATGGGAATACTGGGGTGGAGTGGGAACACTGGGGAGGAGTGGGAATACTGGGGTGGGAGCGGGAACACTGGGGAGGAGTGGGAATACTGGGGTGGAGTGGGAATACTGGGGTGGAGTGGGAATACTGGGGAGGAGTGGGAACACTGGGGTGGAGTGGGAATACTGGGGTGGAGTGGGAATACTGGGGAGGAATGGGAATACTGGGGAGGAATGGGAATACTGGGGTGGAGTGGGAATACTGGGGAGGAGTGGGAATACTGGGGTGGAGTGTGAACACTGGGGAGGAGTGGGAATACTGGGGTGGGAGCGGGAACACTGGGGAGGAGTGGGAATACTGGGGTGGAGTGGGAATACTGGGGTGGAGTGGGAATACTGGGGAGGAGCGGGAACACTGGGGAGGAGTGGGAACACTGGGGAGGAGTGGGAATACTGGGGTGGAGTGGGAACACTGGGGAGGAGTGGGAATACTGGGGAGGAATGGGAATACTGGGGTGGAGTGGGAATACTGGGGAGGAGTGGGAATACTGGGGTGGAGTGGGAACACTGGGGAGGAGCGGGAATACTGGGGTGGGAGCGGGAACACTGGGGAGGAGTGGGAATACTGGGGTGGAGTGGGAATACTGGGGAGGAGTGGGAACACTGGGGTGGAGTGGGAATACTGGGGTGGAATGGGAATACTGGGGAGGAGTGGGAACACTGGGGTGGAGTGGGAACACTGGGGAGGAGTGGGAATACTGGGGAGGAGTGGGAATACTGGGGTGGAGCGGGAATACTGGGGAGGAATGGGAATACTGGGGTGGAGTGGGAATACTGGGGGGGGAGTGGGAATACTGGGGAGGAATGGGAATACTGGGGAGGAATGGGAATACTGGGGTGGGAGCGGGAATACTGGGGTGGAGTGGGAATACTGGGGTGGGAGCGGGAATACTGGGGTGGAGTGGGAATACTGGGGTGGAGTGGGAATACTGGGGAGGAGCGGGAACACTGGGGAGGAGTGGGAACACTGGGGAGGAGTGGGAATACTGGGGTGGAGTGGGAACACTGGGGAGGAGTGGGAATACTGGGGAGGAATGGGAATACTGGGGTGGAGTGGGAATACTGGGGAGGAGTGGGAATACTGGGGTGGAGCGGGAACACTGGGGAGGAGCGGGAATACTGGGGTGGGAGCGGGAACACTGGGGAGGAGTGGGAATACTGGGGAGGAGTGGGAATACTGGGGTGGAGTGGGAATACTGGGGAGGAGTGGGAACACTGGGGTGGAGTGGGAATACTGGGGTGGAATGGGAATACTGGGGAGGAGTGGGAACACTGGGGTGGAGTGGGAACACTGGGGAGGAGTGGGAATACTGGGGAGGAGTGGGAATACTGGGGTGGAGCGGGAATACTGGGGAGGAATGGGAATACTGGGGTGGAGTGGGAATACTGGGGGGGGAGTGGGAATACTGGGGTGGGAGTGGGAATACTGGGGTGGAGTGGGAATACTGGGGAGGGAGCGGGAAAACTGGGGTGGGAGCAGGAACACTGGGGAGGGAGTGGGAACACTGGGGTGGGAGTGGGAATACTGGTGTGGGAGTGGGAATACTGGGGTGGAGCGGGAATACCGGGGAGGAGTGGGAATACTGGGGTGGGAGTGGGAATACTGGGGTGGAGTGGGAATACTGGGGAGGGAGCGGGAACACTGGGGTGGAGCGGGAATATCGGGGATGGACTGGGAATACTGGGGTGGGAATACTGGGGAAGGAGCAGGAACATCGAGGACAGAGCGGGATAACCAGGGATGGAGCGGGAATACTGGGGTGGGAACATCGGGGGTGGAGTGGGAATACTGGGGTGGAGCGGGAATACTGGGGTGGGGTGGGAACATCAGGGATGGAGCAAGAAAACCGGGGATGGGGCGGGATAACCAAGGACGGAGTGGGAACATTGGGGATGGAGAAGGAAAACGGTGGGAAAAGCAGAAAAATTGGGGATAAAGTGATAAAATTGAGGAATAAGCAGGAAAATTGAGGATGGAAGAGTAAAATTGAGGGAAAAGCAGGGAAACTGAGGATGGATGGATGGAGGGCTAACCAAACTCCTGCCGGGGCGGGAATGGCCACCCCGAAGGATGCGGGAAGAGATCCTGGAAGCGAGCCCATGGAAGGACACCAGGAGAGATCCCGCAGAAGGACACCGGAAGAGATCCCGTGGAAGGAAGGATGCCAGAAGAGATCCCACGGAAGAGATCCTGGAACCAAGCCCATGGAAGGATACCAGGAGGGATCCCACGGAAGGACACCGGAAGAGATCCCGCAGAAGGACACCGGAAGAGATCCCGTAGAAGGAAGGACGCCGGAAGAGATCCCATGGAAGGACATGGAAGAGATCCTGGAAGCGAGCCCAGGGAAGGACACCAGGAGAGATCCCTCGGAAGGATGCTGGAAGAGATCCCATGGAAGGAAGGATTCAGGAAGAGATCCCGCGTAAGGAAGGACACCAGAAGTGATCCCATGGAAGGAAGGATGCTGGAAGAGATCCCACGGGAGGACACTGGAAGAGATCCCACGGAAGGACACCGGAAGACATCCCATGGAAGGAAGGACACGGGAAGAGATCCCGTGGAAGGAGACCAGAAGACATCCTGTGGAAGGAAGGACGCCGGAAGAGATCCCATGGAAGGACATGGAAAAGATCCTGGAAGCGAGCCCAGGGAAGGACACCAGGAGAGATCCCGCGGAAGGACACTGGAAGAGATCCTGCAGAGAGACGGAAAGAGCTCCCATGGAAGGACGTCAGAAGAGATCCCGTGGAAGGAAGGATGTGGGAAGAGATCCCATGGAAAGACGCCGGAAGAGATCCTGGAAGCGAGCCCGTGGAAGGATGACAGAAGAGATCCTGTGGAAGGACATGCAAAGAGAACCCAAGGAAGGACGGGGGAAGAGATCCCGTGGAAGGAAGGATGCGGGAAGAGATCCTGGAAGAGATCCCATGGAAGGAAGGATTCAGGAAGAGATCCCGCAGAAGGACACTGGAAGACATCCCATGGAAGGAAGAACACCGGAAGAGATCCCGTGGAAGGATATGGAAGAGATCCTGGAAGCGAGCCCATGGAAGGACACCAGGAGAGATCCCTCGGAAGGACACTGGAAGAGATCCCATGGAAGGAAGGATTCAGGAAGAGATCCCGTGGAAGGACACCGGAAGACATCCTGTGGAAGGAAGGACGCCGGAAGAGATCCCATGGAAGGACACGGAAGAGATCCTGGAAGCGAGCCCATGGAAGGACACCAGGAGAGATCCCTCGGAAGGACATGGAAAGAGATCACGCAGAAGGATGCCGGAAGAGATCCTACAGCAGGAAGGACACTGGAAGAGATCCTGCGGAAGGAGACAGAAAGAGCTCCCATGGAAGGACGTCAGAAGAGATCCCGTGGAAGGAAGGATGCAGGAAGGGACCCCGCAAAGATGCCGGAAGAGATCCTGGAAGCCAGCCCATGGAAGGAGACCGGAAGAGATCCCGCAGAAGGAAGGACGCGGGAAGAGATCCTGGGTAAGGACACAGGAAGAGATCCCGTGTTTCTGTGCCGGGAGTCACCCAAAAGCCCCTCCCTGGCCCCGGTGGGCTCCAGCCACGGGCTCCATGTCTTCCCCAGGGCGGTTGGGCACCGCACGATGCTGCTGCGGGTCCGCCCGGCGGGGCTTAATTAACGCTTTTATTAACGAGGGAGCGAGGCCGTTCATTAAAGGGCGAGCAGGCGCCCGGCACGAGCTCTGGCCTGGCCAGAAGCCGCTGTGCTGGGAGGTGCCGGGAGGCACCGGGGGGGATGGGCTCACCGGAAACTTTATTGGTGTAATGACATGCGGCGACGCCGAGGAGCCCCAATTCCACGGAGCCCCATTTCCATGGAGACCCAATGCCATGGAGCACCAATTCCATGGAGCCCCATTTCCATGGAGACCCAATGCCACGGAGCCCCAATTCCATGGAGCCCCATTTCCATGGAGACCCAATGCCACGGAGCCCCAATTCCATGGAGCCCCATTTCCATGGAGACCCAATGCCACGGAGCCCCAATTCCATGGAGCCCCATTTCCATGGAGACCCAATGCCATGGAGCACCAATTCCATGGAGCCCCATTTCCATGGAGACCTAATGCCACGGAGACCCAATTCCACAGAGAGCCATTTCCACAGAGACCCAATTCCAAGGAGCCCCAATCCCATGGAGCCCCAATCCCATGGAGACCCAATTCCAGGGAGCCCAAATTCCACGGAGACCCAATTCCGAGGAGCCCAAATTCCACGGAGCCCCAATCCCACAGAGCCCCAATCCCACAGAGCCCCAATCCCATGGAGACCCAATTCTGAGGAGCCCCAATCCCACAGAGCCCCAATCCCATGGAGACCCAATTCTGAGGAGCCCCAATCCCATGGAGCCCCAATCCCATGGAGACCCAATTCTGAGGAGCCCCAATCCCATGGAGCCCCAATCCCATGGAGCCCCAATTCTGAGGAGCCCCAATCCCATGGAGCCCCAATCCCATGGAGACCCAATTCTGAGGAGCCCCAATCCCATGGAGACCCAATCCCAGGGAGACCCAATTCCAGGGAGACCCAGTTCCACGGAGCCCCAATGCCATGGAGAGCCAATTCCGTGGAGACCCAATTCCAAGGAGCCCCAATCCCATGGAGCCCCAATTCCTGAAGAGCCCCAATTCCATGGCGGGACCCCGGCCAAATCCTGCTCCTGCCGGGGGAGCGATGGGAACAAACTCCATGGCACCAGCAAGCGGCCCCAGGCCCCGGGGGGGGCCTTCCCGGAGCCCTTGGGGAGTCTCCTGTCTTGGGGTACCCCCCCCATCTCCCAAAAGCTGCTCAGCAGGAAGAGGGAGACCCCCCAACACCCCACACAGGGGCTCCCCCATGCCAGCTCCGCTGGGGGTGGGAGATGCTGCCCCCCCCCGTTTGTGCGCGCTCAGCTGAGCACTCCCTGACCTGATCCAGCACCCGCCGAATTGACGAGGGGGGTGGGATTTGACCCCCAAAATGCCTGGGCCCGGGGCTGGGGGCTCGCCCCTGCAGCGGCTAGGCTGGGGGACAGAGAGAATGGGGGCAGCACCGCGTTCCCGCTGCCGGATGAGCTTCACCCCCAAAACCTGATGTTGCAGTCCCCCCCGGGAAGGGCGGAGCTGGCGTCCAGCACTGTGGTCGTACCGGGCTCCGGCATCACGGTCGTACCGGGCTCTGGCACCGCAGTCACACCGGGCTCCGGCACCGTGGTCGCACCGGGCTCCAGCACCGCGGTCACGGTCGCACCGGGCTCCGGCACTGCGGTCGCACTGGGCTCCGGCATCGTGCTTGCACCGGGCGCCGGCACCGCGGTCATGGTCGCACTGGGCTCTGGCACCGCGCTTGCACCGGGCTCCGGCACCGCAGTTGCATCAGGGTCCAGCACAACAGTCACACTGGGCTCTGGCACCATGGTTGCACCGGATTCCACGCTGCGGTCGCACTGGGCTCCGGCACCGCAGTCACACCGGGCTCTGGCACCACGGTCACACCAGGGTCCGGCACCGCGGTCACACCAGGCCCCGGCACTGTGGTCGTATTGTGCTCTGGCACGGTCACACCAGGGTCTGGCACAGCAGTTGCACCTGGTTCTGGCACCATGCTCGCACCGGGCCCCAGCACCACGGTCACACCGGGCTCCGGCACCGCAGTCATGTTGTGCTCCGGCACCATGGTCACACTGGGCCACGGCACGGCAGTCGTGTCGTGCTCCGGCACCACGGTCACACCGGGCCATGGCACCGTGGTCGTGTTGTGCTCCGGCACCACGGTCACACCAGGGTCCGGCACCGCAGTCACACCGGGCCACGGCACGGCGGTCATGTCGTGCTCCAGCACCACGGTCACACCTGGGTCCGGCACCACGGTCACACCGGGCCACGGCACGGCGGTCGTGTCGTGCTCTGGCACCGTGGTCACACCGGGCCATGGCACCGCAGTCGTGTCGTGCTCCGGCACCATGGTCACACCTGGCTCCGGCACCGCGGTCACACCGGGCCACGGCATGCCAAAACATCAGCCATGGTTCCCACAACCCACAGAAAACACCGGGAAGCGCCCGGCTCCGGCGTTCGCCCTGCGCGGGATGAGCGCGGGACGCCGGAACCCCCCGGCGTAGCGAAACGACCGCCCAAGGAACCGGAACCGGCGGAGAAAAGCGCGGCGGGAGGGCAAGAGCGAAGCAAACCTCTTGGAAACAAACGGACTCTTCTCCGGGGAAGGAGCCGAGGAGAACGCGCGGGGAATTCGGCAACGCCGCTCGCGGACGAGGCCGGGCAGCAGGTCCCGGCGCCGCGGAGGGACGGAGTCGGCCGGGCCGTAACCGGCAGGGCAAAGTGCTGGCGGGAAAGGCAGCGTGGCTTCGGCGCCGCGAGGAGTTCGCGGGGCGGCGCGGCCGGCAAATCGGCGGCGCTAAAGTGCAGCGAAGCTTCTCGGAGCTCCCACACGACCGTCCGGGGCGTCCCGGCCGCGCACCGCGGCGGCCACGGGCCGAGGGGAGGGAAGGCGGGAAGGTTTGGGCGGCAGCACCGCAATTCCGGGAAGCGTCTTCGGCCTCGGCCGCTTTCAGTCCGGCGCGCTCCCGGGGTACTCCAGTGTATGCGCGGGGCGGAGCGGCGCCGCGGGGCGGGCTGGCGCCGGGGCTGGGGGGGGCTCGGCGACGGCGGCGGGACGCGGCGGAGGGAAAGAGGGGGGCACGGTTCGGCTGGGCGGCCGGACGTCCCGGAGCGCGTCTGGAGACTCACATGCAAATAACCTGCAACCTGGAGCCGGGAGGGGGGAGGCGGGCGTTAGCGCTGCCCCGGCCGCGTTCCCGGCGCCGCAAGGCCTCGGCAGCCCGTTGGCCGGGGCGGGGGGCCCGTTTTCCCGGGAGCGCTGAGCTCGCCTACCTGTCCTCCTCGATGCTGCCGCCCTCGGCGTCGCCGGCATCCCTGTTCTCCGCGTCGCCCTCTCCCAGATCCATATCCAGCTCGTTGCCGGCTTCCGAGCGCGCGTAGGCGTAGCCGCTGGAGGGAAGAGCGGCCCAACGTCAGTGCCGGTGCCGGGGGTGGCTCCTCTCCCTCCAGATGGAGCCCCTGGGAGGAGGGGCTGCCCCCCGTACCCGCCCTGGCACCAGGCCAAGGACCCACCGCCCCCCCAGGGAGCACCGGCGTGGCCTTTGGGGACGTCGGCGATCGGGAAAGGGCGGGAAGCGGCCCTGCTCCCCGCCGGGGGGGGGCTGTTGGGCAGCACCGGTCTGTGGGGACGCCGGGGCCAGGAGGTTCATCCCCCGAGGGGAGGCTGGGGGTGGGGGATTTTAGGGAGGTTCTGGCGGCGTGGGGCGTTCTGACCTGATGGAGCGGCAGGTGAAAAAGACGATCCGCTTGAGGCGCTTGTTGTAGAAGAAGTAGTTGAAGGACCAGAGGCTCCCGTCCTCTCCGAAGGGATCCGAATCCAGGTCGGGGTTGTAGCTGCAGGAGCGAGCAGAGGCGTGAGAAATGTCAGGTCGGGTCCCGCTCCCAGTGCCGACCCCCCTTCCCACACCATCATCCCATTGGAGGACGGGGAAAGCTGGGAGATGGGGCGAGCCCAGAGCTGCTCCCGCTCCATCATCCCGCCAGAGGATGAGAAAAGGGGGGAGATGGGGCGAGCCCAGAGCTGCTCCCGCTCCATCATCCCGCCAGAGGATGAGAAAAGGGGGGAGATGGGGCGAGCCCAGAGCTGCTCCCGCTTCGTCATCCCGCCGGAGGATGGGAAAAGGGGGGAGACGGGGCGAGCCCAGAGCTGGTCCCGCTCCATCACCCCATCAGAGGATGAGAAAAGGGGGGAGACGGGGCGAGCCCAGAGCTGCTCCCGCTCCGTCACCCCATCAGAGGATGAGAAAAGGGGGGAGATGGGGTGAGCCCGGAGCCGAGGACAGGAAAAGCAGGGAGACGGGGAGAGCCTAGAGCCACCCCCGCTCCGTCATCCCATCAGAGGATGGGAAAAGGGGGGAGACAGGGTGAGCCCAGAGCTGGTCCCACTCCATCATCCTGCCAGAGGACTGGGAAAGCAGGGAGATGGGGTGGGCCTGGAACCGAGGACAGGAAGAGCAGGGAGATGGGGCGAGCCCGGAGCCAATCCTGCTCCATCATCCCATCAGAGGATGGGAAAAGGGGGGAGATGGGGCAACCCTGGAGCTGCTCCCGTTCCGTTATCCCGTCGGAGGATGGGAAAGTGGGGAGACGGGGCGAGCCCGGAGCCATTCCCGCTCCGCCATCCTGCCGGAGGACAGGGAAAGCGGGGAGACAGGGCGAGCCCGGAGCCGCTCCCACTCCGCCATCCTGCTGGAGGACAGGGAAAGTGGGGAGACGGGGCGAGCCCGGAGCCGCTCCCGCTCCGCCATCCTGCCGGAGGACAGGGAAAGCGGCGAGACGGGGCGAGCCTGGAGCCGCCGGAGCGAGTGGGCGTCACCTGTAAATGTCACATTCCGAAAGGCAGATCTCCTCGTCCACGGCATCCCAGAGGAGCGGCTTCAGGGCATTGAAATCTTCCCGAACGGCGGAGAAGAGGCTGCAGTTGACGGCGTTCACCACCTGGAGAGACGGAACGGAGCCCGTCGGAGCGGCCACCGGATCTCCCGCCCCCCTTCCTCCTCCAGCACGGGGAGATGCCGGGGAGGGAGAAGGCGGGCAGGGACCGGTGCGGGAGATCCGCAGCGGGAAGGACTCAAGGCACCGATGCTTCTCTCCCTCTTCGCCACCCATCCCGGGAAAGAGGGACCTAAGCAAAGCGGGAGCAGAAAACGCTGCTCACCAGGGGCCTATCCCAAAAAAGAGCAAGGCTGAGGGAGACGGCCCCAGGATGCTGCTGGAAGATACACCCCACCAACCGCTTCCCGGGAAGGATGAGCAGCGCCTCGTCCCAGGGCTGGCACCGCCAGAGGAGGGAACGGGGCACAACTGGGAACGGATCCCCAGGAGACACTGCCTCGAGCACGGCAAGGCCCTGCGCCGGGCTCACGCACCAACCGCTTCCCGGGAAGGATGAGCAGCGCCTCGTCCCAGGGCTGGCGCTGTCGGAGGAGGGAACAGGGCACGATCAGGAACGGATCCCCGGGAAACGCTACCCAGAGCACGGGCACACACCAACCGCTTCCCGGGAAGGATGAGCAGCGCCTCATCCCGGGGCTGGTGCTGTCAGAGGGAACGGTTTCCCGGGAGACACTACCCAGAGCACGGCAAGGCCCTGCGCCGGGCTCACGCACCAACCGCTTCCCGGGAAGGATGAGCAGCGCCTCGTCCCAGGGCTGGCGCTGCCGGAGGGAACAGTTTCCCAGGAGACACTACCCAGAGCATGGCACCGGGCTCATGCAGAAGCCACTTCCCGGGAAGGATGAGCAGCGCCTCGTCCCAGGGCTGGCGCTGCCGGAGGAGGGAACGGGGCACGATCGGGAACGGATCCCCTGGAAACGCTACCCAGAGCACGGGCACACACCAACCGCTTCCCGGGAAGGATGAGCAGCACCTCATCCCAGGGCTGGTGCTGTCAGAGGAGGGAATGGGGCATGACCGGGAACGGATCCCCAGGAGACACTGCCTCGAGCACGGCAAGGCCCTGTGCCGGGCTCATGCGCCAACCGCTTCCCGGGAAGGATGAGCAGCGCCTCGTCCCAGGGCTGGCGCTGCCGGAGGGAACAGTTTCCCAGGAGACACTACCCAGAGCATGGCACCGGGCTCATGCAGAAGCCACTTCCCGGGAAGGATGAGCAGCACCTCGTCCCAGGGCTGGCGCTGCCGGAGGAGGGAACGGGGCACGATCAGGAACGGATCCCCTGGAAACGCTACCCAGAGCACGGGCACACACCAACCGCTTCCCGGGAAGGATGAGCAGCGCCTCATCCCAGGGCTGGCACCGCCAGAGGAGGAAACGGGGCACAACTGGGAACAGATCCCGGGGGACACTGCCTCGAGCACGGCAAGGCCCTGCGCCGGGCTCACGCACCAACCGCTTCCCGGGAAGGATGAGCAGCGCCTCGTCCCAGGGCTGGCGCTGCCGGAGGGAACAGTTTCCCAGGAGACACTACCCAGAGCACGGCACCGGGCCCATGCCCCAGCCACTTCCCGGGAAGGATGAGCAGCGCCTCATCCCAGGGCTGGCACCGCCAGAGGAGGGAACGGGGCACGACCGGGAACAGATCCCCTGGAAACGCTACCCAGAGCATGGGCACACACCAACCGCTTCCCGGGAAGGATGAGCAGCGCCTCATCCCGGGGCTGGCGCTGCCGGAGGAGGGAACGGGGCACAACTGGGAACAGATCCCTGGGGGACACTGCCTCGAGCACGGCAAGGCCCTGCGCCGGGCTCACGCACCAACCGCTTCCCGGGAAGGATGAGCAGCGCCTCGTCCCAGGGCTGGCGCTGCCGGAGGGAACAGTTTCCCAGGAGACACTACCCAGAGCACGGCACCGGGCCCATGCCCCAGCCACTTCCCGGGAAGGATGAGCAGCGCCTCATCCCAGGGCTGGCACCGCCAGAGGAGGGAACGGGGCACGACCGGGAACAGATCCCCTGGAAACGCTACCCAGAGCATGGGCACACACCAACCGCTTCCCGGGAAGGATGAGCAGCGCCTCATCCCGGGGCTGGCGCTGCCGGAGGAGGGAACGGGGCACAACTGGGAACAGATCCCCAGGAGACACTGCCTCGAGCATGGCAAGGCCCTGCGCCGGGCTCATGCACCAACCGCTTCCCGGGAAGGATGAGCAGCACCTCGTCCCAGGGCTGGCGCTGCCGGAGGAGGGAACGGTTTCCTGGGAGACGCTCCCCGGAGCGCGGCAAGGCCCTGGGCCGGGCTCACGCACCCAGTTGAGGCTCGGCTCCCGGCTGAACTCGTGGCTCTTGGCGGCGCTGAAGTCGTAGTCCGGGCGGAAGGACTCGTTGAGGGTGGCAATCAGGTAGAAGAGGGTCTTGCGGCTGCACTTGTCGCTCAGTGGTCCCTCCTCGTCGCCGCTCTGGCTTTTACCGAGCCTGAGAAGCAGAACGGCACGGTCAACGGGCTCACCGGCACGGCCCGCGCCAACGCCGCCTGTGCCAGGGTGGCCGACGGCATCCTGGCCAGCATCGGGCCAGCGAGACCGTGACGGGGATCGTCCCCCTGTGCTGGGCACCGGGGAGGCCGCACCCTGAATCCTGGGGTCAGTTTTGGGCCTCTCGCTCTGTGAAACACCTTGAGGACGCATGGAATGAGGCCAACTGCCCACAAAGGGTCATTCCGACCCCGCCACCACCCGGAGCCCACCCCCTCCGGATGCAGCGGTACCTGCTGGGGCTGATGCCGGTGGTCTGAGGAGGTGACAGGGCCTCCAGGACGTGGGGCTGGCCCTCCTGGCAGAACTGCTTGAACATGTGCTTGTCATCACCGGCCATCTTGCACGAGTAGCTCTCGATCCTGCGGACAAACGCGGCACCCGGCGTGAGGCCGGCACACCCACCAGCAGGATCCGGCCACCGGGCAGGGCCCGGCCTGGCATCGCTGCGGCAACAGGGACTTGGGGGAGGGCTCGGGGTTTCCCATCCCCATGAGCAACCAGGCCCAGCTCCGGGGTCCCAGTACGGGGCAAAGGAGGGGGTCCTGCCCCTCTGTCCCACTCCAGGACACCCCGAGGAGCTCCGTGTCCAGCTCTGGGGTCCCAGTACGGGGCAGAGGAGGGGGTCCTGCCCCTCTGTCCCACTCCAGGACGCCCCGAGGAGCTCCATGTCCAGCTCTGGGGTCCCAGCACGGGGCAGAGGAGGGGGTCCTGCCCCCCTGTCCCACTCCAAGACCCCCCCCAGGAGCTCCATGTCGAGCTCCGGGTCCCAGCACCGGGCAGAGGAGGGGGTCCTGCCCCCCTGTCCCACTCCATGAACCCCCCGGGGGCTCCGTGTCCAGCTCCGGGGTCCCAGTACGGGGCAAAGGAGGGGGTCCCGCCCCCCCGTCCCACTCCAGGAGCCCCCGGGGGCTCCATGTCCAGCTCTGGGGTCCCAGTACGGGGCAGAGGTGGGGGTCCTGTCCCTCTGTCCCGCTCCAAGAGCCCCCCAGGAGCTCCGTGTCCTGCTGCAGGGTCCCAGCACGGGGCAGAGGAGAGGGTCCTGTCCCTCTGTCCCACTCCAGGACCCCCCCGGGGGCTCTGTGTCCAGCTCTGGTGTCGCAGTACGGGGCAAAGGAGGGGGTCCCGTCCCCCTGTCCCACTCCAGGAGCCCCCCGGGGGCTCCATGTCCAGCTCCGGGATCCCAGCATGGGGCAGAGGAGGGAGTCCTGTCCCTCTGTCCCACTCCAGGACCCCCCTGGGAGCTCCATGTCCAGCTCCAGGGTCCCAGCATGGGGCAGAGGAGGGGGTCCTGTCCCTCTGTCCCACTCCAGGACCCCCCCAGGAGCTCCATGTCCAGCTCCGGGGTCCCAGCACAGGGCAGAGGAGGGGGTCCTGTCCCTCTGTCCTGCTCCAGGACCCCCCTGGGAGCTCCATGTCCTGCTGCAGGGTCCCAGCACGGGGCAGAGGAGGGGGTCCTGTCCCTCTGTCCCACTCCAAGACCCCCCCAGGAGCTCCGTGTCCCGCTCCGGGGTCCCAGCACGGGGCAGACACGGAGCTGTCAGAGCAAAACTGGTGCCGGGGCTGGAGCTGGGGGGCTGGGGGGGGTGCAGCCCCGGGAAGAGCCGGCTCCGGGGAGCCCTGACTGCGCCTTCCGGCACTTCAAACGCCAACGGGAAGGACGGGGACGGACTCTTCCGCAGGGGCTGCGGCGACGGGCCGAGGGGTGACGGGTTTGAAGGGGAAGAGGGAGATTTGGGTGGGCTGTCGGGATGGAATTCATCCCGGAGGGGATGGGGGGACCCCGGCCCGGGCTGCCCGGAGCGGTGGGAGCTGCCCCACCCCCAGAGACCTGCGGGGCTGGGTCGGACGGGGCCGTGAGCGCCCGGATCTGGTGGGAATGTCCCTGCCCGTGGGAGGGGTCATGGATGAGCTTTGAGGAACCTCCCTGCTCCAGAAGACCAAGAACCGGGACAGAACTGGGACAGAACCGGTTTTAGGGGGAGCGGAGGAGACGGAGGGATGGTTCCAGGCGTCACCCAAACTCAGGGAACGGGAGCTGCAGACCGCGGAAGCAGGAGCGAAGGCGTGGAAGCGGCTGAGGGGACGCGGGGAAACGCTCCGCGCGGACCCTGCCGCGAGGGACCGGGGAAGGACGCGGACGCCGACAGCTCAGCCCTCCCCGGCGGAAGGAGCCGGCGGGGGGAGCGTCACCTCCGGAAAAAGGGACGGAAACGCAGCCGTCTGTGCCAGAGCCGCGCTTAAATGGTGGTATTATGGGGTGTCTCTGCGTGGCAGTACCCCGCCGCGTTACCAGTCACCCTCCGGGTTAATGAGATGCAGATTAATACCGGTCCCGGTGCCGGATTCCGGAGCGATTTCAATTATTCAGGAGAGAGCAAAAAGAACCCAGAGGGTGTCTCCTCTGGGCCCCGACCCGCTCCTGAGCTCTCCCACCTCCCGTCCCATCCCACGGCTCGTCCCGGGGGCTGCTGGCCCGGCAGGCGCTGGCACTCACCTCCCGATGATGTGAGCGTCTCCCGTTTCCACCGTCAGCTGGGAATTTATTGCTTCGAAACTGGAATTCTCCAACAGCTTCATCGTCTCGGGTTCCGGAGCGATTCCCCGCGCACCGCGGCTGCTGCGAAGCGTGCGTGTCCTGCGAAGGAAGGGGCCAGCTCTGGCCGTACCTCCCACCGGATCCTTCCCAGCCTAAAGGATCCCGCGCGGCGCAAGGGAGCGCCGACACCCCCTTCGGACACGGGACCGAGAGCCGGGGGGGTGTCCGGCGGCAGGAATGGGGCAGCCCCTTGGGGAGCTGCTCCTGCAGGGTCAGGGCGCTCAGCCAAGGACTGGCACTGGTCAACTGGTCAATTGGTTCCGTCCCGCCAACAGCCTTCGGCTACTACTTCCACACAGGACATCGGGGAGAACGGGACGGAGCGCTGGATGCGAAGGGGAAAGGCGGGAGCGCCCGCCCCCAGCTCGGGGCCTCTCCGGGATTGTAAGAGGAGAAGCCGTAAACAGGCGGGAAGCGATGCCAAGGCTCTTGGAAAGTGATGCCAAGGGCTCTCGGGAAGCGAGGCCAGGGCTGTTGGCAAGCGAGGCCAAGGACCCTAGGGACGCCAGGCCAAGGGTTCTCGGGATGCCAGGCCAAGGGTTCTAGGCAAGCGAGGCCAAGGGCCCTCGGGACGCCAGGCCAAGGGCCCTAGGGACGCCAGGCCAAGGGCTCTCTGGACGCCAGGCCAAGGGCTCTAGGCAAGCGAGGCCAAGGGCCCTCGGGACGCCAGGCCAAGGGCTCTAGGCAAGCGAGGCCAAGGGCCCTAGGGACGCCAGGCCAAGGGCTCTAGGCAAGCGAGGCCAAGGGCCCTAGGGACGCCAGGCCAAGGGCTCTAGGCAAGCGAGGCCAAGGGCCCTAGGGACGCCAGGCCAGGGGCCCTCGGGACGCCAGGCCAGGGGCCCTAGGCAAGCGAGGCCAAAGGCCCTAGGCAAGCGAGGCCAAGGGCCCTAGGCAAGCGAGGCCAAGGGCCCTAGGCAAGCGAGGCCAGGGCTCTCGGGATGCCAGGCCAGGGGCCGTTGGAAAGTGAGGCCAAGGGCCCTCGGGACGCCAGGCCAAGGGCCCTGGGGATGCCAGGCCACGGCTGTTGGGAAGCCAGGCCAGGGGCTCTCGGGACGCCAGGCCAAGGGCTGTCGGAAAGTGAGGCCAGGGGCTCTCGGGAAGCAGCAGCCCCTTCCAAGCCTCCCGGGGAAGACACATCCCCAGCCCCGCCCATGGGATGGGGCGGGAGAAGGCCCAACTCCCGTCCCTACGGATGGCAGGAGGGAAGGGGATGCTCCGTGCCCGTGGAGCAAGTGCCCAGCATCCCGGAACCCTCCGACCACCGGGAGAGGCTCACGCCATCGTCACGGCAACAGCCCCCTCGCGGCGCCGAGCGAACCGCCTGCATTACCTGACAGGGACGCTGGGGCGCAAAGGGCCCCCTGGGCAACGGGAAAAGGATGAGGAACGGGATTTAAGTGGCGTCACCACAAACGGGCTAACGGGAACCAGGCCCAGCCGCTCCCCGACCGCACCGGAAGGCCCTAAAAACAAGCCCCCTCGGGCGCTCGCAGCGCCTTCCCGGGATCCCCTCGCCCTCCTGGAGAGCGAGAAGGGTGGGTGGACGCCCCCCCTCGCCCCCAACACGGGGCAGGCCCTGAAGGTGACACGGCCCGGCGGGGCGGGGAGCGGCGGCCCCACCGGCGCGCCCGCCCGCAGTGCATGCTGGGAGCCGTAGTCCGCCGGTGGGGGGGGGGGGGGGCGCGGTGGGAGCGGACTTACCGGCGTTTCCTCGCTCTCGGTCCCGGTGGGGGTCTCCTCGCCGTGAGCGCTTCCTTCACGCTCGGGACGTTTGTAAAGGAAGGCGTCTCCGGGAAAAGCTCGAGGAGGGCGAGCGCGCCTCGGCCGCCGTTCGCCGTCTGGCGCCGGCCCACCGGGCCTCCGCCCACCTCGACATGTCCCCGAGTGCTCGGGACGGTGAGAGAGGCTGAACGAGGCCTGGGATGTCCCTCACCGGGGTGGACGAGCGAGCGAGCGGCCGACGGTCTGCGCAGACACCGGACGACAACAACCGGGGAGACCCCACCCGCTGCCCGTCCGGCCCGAGCGGCGGCTGACAGCGCGCGGCTTCCCATTGGAGGGCGGCGCTGGCAATCAACGCGATCCTCCCCTTCTATTGGCTGACAGGGACGTCAGTCAGGGCAGCGCGCCCGACCTCTGGCGGGACTAACCCGAGACTCCACCCATGGGCGGGAGCGCTCGGGGTTCTGATTGGCTGCCGGGGACAAAGACGGGGGGAGCGGCTGTCAATCATCACGGGGGGTGCGCGGCGCCCCCACCCTGTCGGGCGCGGTACTGCGCATGCGGCGGGGCGCGGTGATGGGCGTGGCGTTACATCCGCGGGGCGTGGAGATGGGCGTGGCGTTTCCCGGGGGGCGTGGCTATGGGCGTGGCGAGGCGGTGGCCCCGTCCGGTACCGGAACGCTCGGGAGCCGGGAGCGCGTTTCCCGCCGGCCCGCGCGCCAGGCGGAAGTACCGGCGGAAGCGGAGGGAAGCGGTGGCGATGGCCGTGCCCGGTGCCCCCGCCCCGGCGGCCGCCCCGGCACCGCCCCCCCCCACCGTGCTGATGGCGGTGCGGGCGGGGTTGGCGCGACCCTCCCGCCTCCCGCCGTTACCGGCCGCCGCCGCGCTCCGCCTGCAGCTCAGCGTCGAACCGGCGGCCGGCGGCCAGCGCCGTTTCCGCCTCGGTCTGCGGCACCCGGAGGCGGCCGGCGGGGCGGTGAGACCCCGGGGGGGGGCGGGTACCGGGGTTGGGGGAGGGGGGAGCGGCGGGCAGCGGCCGTGGGAGGGGGGGGGGTCGTGTCCCGCCCCGGGCCGTCCCCGGTGCCGAAGAACCGGCTGCTGTCGGGGGCGGGAAGCCCTCCGGTGCGGTGACAGCCGGGTCCCGGTGCCCGGAGAGGGTCTGGGGGGGGTTCCCGGGATACCGGGGGGGTGGGTGGGGGTCCCAGACACCCAAATCCCACCGGGGGGGGGGGGGTACCGCAGACCTCATCCGCGACCTCGGGCAGGGACATTCCCACCGGATCCGGGCGCTCACGGCCCCGTCCGACCCGGCCCCACGGGTCTCTGGGGGTGGGGCAGCTCCCACCGCTCCGGGCAGCCCGGGCCGGGGTCCCCCCACCCCCTCCGGGATGAATTCCATCCTGATAGCCCACCCAAATCCACCCCCAGCCCCCCCAGCTCCAGCCCCGGGACCGGTTCGCTCCCACAGCTCTGTGTCTGCCCCGTGCTGGGACCCTGGAGCTGGACACGGAGCCCCCAGGGGGGTCCTGGAGTGGGACAGGGGGGCAGGACCCCCTCCTCTGCCCGGTGCTGGGACCCCGGAGCTGGACACGGAGCCCCCGGGGGGCTCCTGGAGCAGGACAGAGGGACAGGACCCCCTCCTCTGCCCCGTGCTGGGACCCCGGAGCGGGACACAGAGCTCCCAGGTGGGTCCCAGAGTGGGCCAGAGGGACAGGACCCCCTCCCTCACCTCCCGTTTGTGCCCCCAACCCCCTCCCCCCCGTGCCGGTACCAGGGGGTGTCTCCAACCCAAGTGCCGGACCCTTGTTGATCCTCGTGGCCTTCACGGATCCGTTCCCGGCTGGTTTTCCCCCAATTCCTGGGCAGCTCCGGGCACGGCCACGCACCAGCCGGGACCTGCGGATGCTCCGGGGCTGGGCTGAGCCCCCCCCGCACCCACTGCCCCGCTCCCTGGGTTCCTCACCATCCCCGCTCTTGGGACCCCTTCCCTCTCCATCCCCGCTCCTGGGGTTCCTGTCCCCGCTTTGGGGACCCCTTCCCTCTCCATCCCTGCTCCCAGGACTCCTTCCCAGTCTGTCCCTGCTCCCAGGATTCCTGTCCCCACTCCCTGGGTTCCTCTCCATCCCCACTCCTGGGACCCCTTCCCTCTCCATCCCCGCTCCCGGGGTTCCTGACCCCGCTCCGGGGACCCCTTCCCTCTCCATCCCCACTCCTGGGGTTCCTGACCCCGCTCCGGGGACCCCTTCCCTCTCCATCCCCGCTCCCGGGGTTCCTGGCCCCGCTCTGGGGACCCCTTCCCTCTCCATCCCCACTCCCGGGGTTCCTGGCCCCGCTCCCGGGACCCCTTCCCTCTCCATCCCCACTCCTGGGGTTCCTGACCCCGCTCCGGGGACCCCTTCCCTCTCCATCCCCGCTCCCGGGGTTCCTGGCCCCGCTCCGGGGACCCCTTCCCTCTCCATCCCCACTCCCGGGGTTCCTGGCCCCGCTCCCGGGACCCCTTCCCTCTCCATCCCCACTCCTGGGGTTCCTGGCCCCGCTCCGGGGACCCCTTCCCTCTCCATCCCCGCTCCCGGGGTTCCTGGCCCCGCTCTGGGGACCCCTTCCCTCTCCGTCCCCGCTCCCGGGGTTCCTGGCCCCGCTCTGGGGACCCCTTCCCTCTCCGTCCCCGCTCCCGGGGTTCCTGGCCCCGCTCCCGGGACCCCTTCCCTCTCCATCCCCGCTCCCGGGGTTCCTGGCCCCGCTCTGGGGACCCCTTCCCTCTCCATCCCCGCTCCCGGGGTTCCTGGCCCCGCTCTGGGGACCCCTTCCCTCTCCATCCCCGCTCCCGGGGTTCCTGGCCCCGCTCCCGGGACCCCTTCCCTCTCCATCCCCGCTCCCGGGGTTCCTGGCCCCGCTCCCGGGACCCCTTCCCTCTCCATCCCCACTCCCGGGGTTCCTGGCCCCGCTCCTGGGACCCCTTCCCTCTCCATCCCCACTCCTGGGGTTCCTGACCCCGCTCTGGGGACCCCTTCCCTCTCCATCCCCGCTCCTGGGACCCCTCCCCTCTCTGTCCCCGCTCCCGGTTCTGGTTTGACCGGGTTGGGAATCCCCCCGCTCCGAGTCTCCCCTCTCAAGGCCAACGTGCTGCGGGGAGCCGGAGCGCCCGGCTCCCGAGCCGGCACGGACGCTGGAGCGTGGCGTTGAGCCCGGCTGCCTCTGGGAGACGCGTCCCGGCTGCTCCGGCCTCGCCGGGGCTGGATTCCCATCCTGGCTGCGGTGCGGAGGGCAGCGCCGGGCCGGCCGCCGGTATAAAACCCGGTGGTTGCGTTAATCCCGCGGCACGGTGCCGGCCACCCGTCCCGGTGTAACGGGAGGGCTCCGGCACGGGATCCCTGCCCGGGATCTGGCTGCCCGGCAGCTCCCGCGGGGAAGGAGCCCGGGTCGTGCCCCAGGGAAGGGGATCGGCTTTTGGGGCGGCCGGAGGAGACTCCGCCGGCTCCCGGGAACGGCAAAGCCGCGGCTCCGGTGCCCCATGGGAGCCCTGGGCTGGCTGCTCCGCCCCGGATTCCTTCTCGCGGGCTGTGGGTGCGGAAGGCCCCCCCCGGGAGCCGCTCCGGGGTTGGTTTTACCCTCCAGCCCACCAAATCCCAGGGAAAGCCCCCGGGAGGGGGCTTCTCCCATTCCCCTCCCCATTCCTGGAATCCTGGGGTTGGGGTAGTGGGCACTCGGCAGGGCTTTAGTCTCGGACTAAGGCCTCGGGGACCGGTCGAGCTTCCTTCCAGCTCGGAAGCTCCGGCGGGAAGCCGACACCGGCGTCACCCGGCGGGAACCGGGACGGCCAGAGCGCGGCCGGAGCGGATCCCACGCTCGGCGGGGAGGTGGTGGAGCCCGTAGGGACCGGATGAGGCGGGAGCGGAGGAAGGAAACGGATTGCTGCGGGAGAGGGATCCGTAACCACGGCTGCGGAGCCGTGGCGGGTCACGGAGGCAGCTGCGGGCGCGGAGAGTCGGCGTTTCGGGGCCGGGGTTAGGCTCGGCGCCCGGAGACGGCGCGCGCTTCCCGGCGACGGGGGAGAGGGAGAGCCCTGGGTGCCGTGTCGTGCCGTGACCCTCTCATCCTCCCGCTTTTCCCAGAGCGTCGCCGAGTACGATCTCAGGGATGTGTCCTACAAAGTGCGGAGCCCCACGTGCCACGAGCTGACGCTGCCCGGCTCCTCGGATGAGCCCGTGGCGTTGAACTTCGAGGAGGAGCGGGAGGCCCAGAAGTGGTGGACGATCGTCAGCAGCTCCCTGCGGGAAGTGCAGAAAGGTCCGGAGGCCAGAACGGTCATCGGGAGGGGCTGCGGGGCCGGTCATCGGGAGGGGCTGCGTGGACGGTCGTCCGGAGGGAGTGCCAGGATGGTCATCAGGAGGGGTTGCGTGGACGGTCATCGGGAGGGGTTGCGTGGACGGTCATCGGGAGGGGGTGCCGGGACGGTCATCGGGAGGGGTTGCGGGGCCGGTCATCGGGAGGGGGTGCCGGGACGGTCATCCGGAGGGGATGTGGGAACGGTCATCGGGAGGGGGTGCCGGGACGGTCGTCCAGAAGGGCTGCTGTGGACGGTCGTCCAGAGGGGGTAGGGGGACGGTCGTCCGGAGGGGGTGCTGGGACGGTCATCGGGAGGGGCTGCCGGGACGGTCGTGCGGAGGGGCTGTGGGGCCGGTCATCGGGAGGGGGTGCCAGGATGGTCATTGGGAAGGGCGGCCGGGGCGGTCGTCCGGAGGGGCTGCAGGGCTGGTCATCGGGAGGGGCTGCGGGGCCGGTCGTCCGGAGGGGCTGTGGGGACGGTCATCGTGAGGGGGTGCCAGGATGGTCATTGGGAAGGGCTGCCGGGGCGGTCGTCCGGAGGGGCTGCCGGGGCGGTCGTCCGGAGGGGGTAGGGGGCCGGTCGTCCGGAGGGGGTAGGGGGACGGTCGTCCGGAGGGGGTGCTGGGACGGTCATCGGGAGGGGCTGCCGGGACGGTCGTGCGGAGGGGCTGTGGGGATGGTCATCGGGAGGGGGTGCCAGGATGGTCGTCTAGAGGGGCTGCGGGGCCAGTCGTCCGGAGGGGCTGTGCGGCCGGTCATCGGGAGGGGGTGCCAGGATGGTCATTGGGAAGGGCTGCCGGGGCGGTCGTCCGGAGGGGCTGCAGGGCTGGTCATCGGGAGGGGCTGTGGGGCCGGTCATCGGGAGGGGGTGCCAGAATGGTCATCGGGAGGGGCTGCGGGGCCGGTCGTCCGGAGGGGCTGTGGGGTCGGTCATCGTGAGGGGGTGCCAGGATGGTCATTGGGAAGGGCTGCCGGGGCGGTCGTCCAGAGGGGCTGCCGGGGCAGTCGTCCGGAGGGGCTGTGGGGCCGGTCGTCCGGAGGGGATAGGGGGACGGTCGTCCGGAGGGGGTGCTGGGACGGTCATCGGGAGGGGCTGCCGGGACGGTCGTGCGGAGGGGCTGTAGGGATGGTCATCGGGAGGGGGTGCCAGGATGGTCATTGGGAAGGGCTGCCGGGGCGGTCGTCCGGAGGGGCTGCGGGGCTGGTCATTGGGAAGGGCTGCCGGGGCCGGTCGTCCGGAGGGGGTGCAGGGATGGTCGTCCAGAGGGGTTGTAGGGACGGTTGTCCAGAGGGGGTGTGAGGACGGTCATCCGGAAGGGGTGCAGGGACGGTCATCGGGAGGGGGTGCTGGGACAGTCGTCTGGAGGGCCTGCGGGGCCGGTCATCGGGCAGGGCTGCGGGGCCGGTCATCGGGAAGGGCAACCGGGCTTTTCCCGGCCCCTGCTCCTGCCCCAGCTGCGGAATCCGGCTCCCTGAGCGCCGGAGCAGCACCTCAACCCACTTCATCTCCCGGGAATTAACTCCTGCGGCTCGGAATGGGAAACCCGGAGCGTTCCTGCTTGTGCTGGAGCATCCGTGGGGGGGAGGAGGCTCCAGAGCCATGGGAATAGGGGTGACTGTCCCACCCCCGCATCCTGGGAGGGAGCTGGAAGCGGGAAAAGCCCCCCTGGGGTGGGATGTGGAGCATCTTCCGCTGCCCTTATCCCAGCCGTTCCCGGGAGCGGCATCCAAAGGCTCAGCAGGGAGGCTGGGGTGTTGCCGCGCTCCCTCGGCCCCACGGGATTAGGGTGGCCGTCACCTTGGCCTCGAGCGCCCTTGTGCTGCCCGGCGCTTCCCGGATCATCCCGTCCCTTGGGAGCGAGCGCGGCGCTCCGTGGGGAGGGCGGCGGGTGACGGTCGTTCCCCCGGGGAGGGGTTGGGGGGTGACAGTGCCCTGCTCTGACGTGTTGCTGTCATTCCCCAGCCTCCTCGGACAGCACGCTGGCATCCCAGGCCGCATCCCAGGCTGCATCCCAGGCCGCATCCCTGCCCTCAGCTGCCGGAGGGAGCGTGGAAGAGCAGGACCCAGAGGCAGCTCTGTCCTTGGAGCGTGCCGAGAAAGGTATCGGAGAAGGGGTTTGGGCCGTAGTGGGAATTCCCGGTGCTCCGTGGGAGATGGGCTCAGCTCCAGGGCCGGCGGGCAGCAGGCTCTTCGGCATGGAACTGAGGTTGGAAAAGCCCTCTGGGAGGATGGATTCCGTTATCCCGGCACGGCCAAGCCCACCCCAACCCCCGTCCCCAAGGGTCACATCCACGTGTCCCTGAAACCCCTCCCGGGGTGGGGACTCCCCCCTCCCTGGGCAGCCCCTTCCCACCCTGACAGCCCTTTCCGGGCAGGAATTGCCCCGAGATCCCACCTGACCCGCCCCCCCGAGGCCGGTGCCCCCGACTCACCACTGCTCCCCACCCCCCGCAGAGGACCTGGCTCTCCGCCTCGCCCAGGCCATCGAGGACGGTGACGAGGAGGCGGCGGCACGGTGTGCCGTGGCCCTGGCTCGCCGGCAAGCCGCTCTCCGCATCCTCCTGAGGGAATCCGACTACCCCACGGATGAGATCAGGTGAGCCGCTCCCAACCGGCACCTTCCCGGAGCCAACACCGGCGCAGCTCCCGTTCCTCCGGGCCGGCGGGAGGACGGTGGAGCCGCAGCTGCCCTGCTCTGTGCTCCCTCGCCGGCGGCTGCCGGCTGTGCCGTGATCCTGGGGACATGAGGGACGTGCGGCGATCCCGGGGATTTGCCGTGATCCAAGGGGCGTGCCGTGATCCCGGGGACGTGAGGGTCATGCCATGATCCCAGGGATGTGGGCAACGTGCTGTGATCCCGAGGATGTCCCATGATCCTGGGGATGTCCTGTGGTCCAGGGGATGTTCTGTGATCCCAGGGATGTGAGGGATGTCCCGTGATCCCAGGGATGTGCCGTGATCCTGGCGATTTGCCGTGTTCCAAGGGGCGTTCTGTGATCCCGGGGATGTGCCATGATCCCAGGGATATCCCATGGTCCCAGGGATGTCCCATGGTCCCCGAGATGTTCCGTGATCCAAGGGATGTTCCGTGATTCCGGGGACTTGCTGTGATCCCAGGGATGTGGGGTATGGCCCATGATCCCGGGGATGTCCCGTGGTCCCAGGGATGTGAGGGATGTCCCATGATCCCGGGGACGTGCTGTGATCCCAGGGATGTCCCGTGGTCCCAGGGATGTCCCATGATCCCAGGGATGTGAGGGATGTCCTGTGATCCCAGGGATGTGCCGTGATCCTGGCTATTTGCCGTGATCCCAGGGAAGTCCTGTGATCCCAGGGATGTGCCGTGGTCCCCGTGATGTTCCGTGATCCCAGGGATGTGAGGGATGTGCCATGTTCCCAGGGATGTCCCGTGGTCCCCAGGATGTCCCGTGATCCCAGGGATGTGAGGGATGTCCTGTGATCCCAGGGATGTGCCGTGATCCTGGCGATTTGCCGTGTTCCAAGGGACGTTCCGTGATCCCGGGGATGTGCCATGATCCCAGGGATGTCCCATGGTCCCCGAGATGTTCCGCTCTCCGGGGAAACCTGGGAATGGGAGCTTGGGAATGCCCCTTTGGCAGTGCCCCCCCCTTCTCGGTCCCTGCCCCACGGGGCCGCTCCGAGAGGCTCTGGAAAAGGCCTCCTGGGAGGTTCAAGCCCCAATTCCGGCTCAAGGCGGCGTTATCCGTGGCTGAGTGTCCTGGGGCGGGGGTCAGTGAGCCAAGGGGGGCGGGAACCAGGGTGCCAGGAACCCTCCGTGCGATGGGAGGGAGCGTCCCTCGGCTTGATGGCCGGCCGGAGGCGCCTGCGGAGATGGAGCCGAGCCAGGGATGCCGGAAGGAGCTGGAAATGGGGACGAGCCGCAGGGTCTGGATTTCCACATCCCAGCGGAGCCTGGAGAGAATTGGGGGAGGGATTGGGGGGTGTATCGGCTCGCCGCCTCCGACCGCGCGATGGGAATCGGTGTCGAGGCCGCGAGGATAAGGCCGGAATAGCCATCCATCCGTGGGCAGAAACCTGGTGTTGGCCCTCGCGGGACGCCCCTCCCCCATGGGCTGTTGGCTCCCCGGGCGAGCGGGCGGTGCTGGGACCCCCCCCCCACACACCCCCCGGCACCCTCTTCCGGATCCTGTCCCTCCGCAGGGTGAAGGTCGGTGTGGAGGACGCGACGTCGTCCGCCAGCATCACCCTCCGCGTCCGCGCTCACACCACCATCGCCACGCTCAAGCAGCAGGTACGGAGCGGCGCCGGGGCGTCCTGTGTGTGTCCCCACGACACCCCCCTCAGCCCGGCTGGGGGCTCCACACCCCCCCTTGGAGGGGAGCTGGGCTTTCCCACCCACTCCTCTCCCATCCTGGGAGGCTTCGGCGGGTTGCCACGGCGCTGCATCCATCACTGTGGCGCTGCATCTTTTGCCACGGTGCTGCATCCATCGCCATGGCACCGCATTGGTCACCACGGTGTTAAATCCATCAGCGCTGCATCCGTTGCCATGGCACTGCATCCATCACTGTGGTGCTGCATCTGTTGCCACGGCGCTGCATCCATCACTGTGGCGCTGCATCCATCACTGTGGCGCTGCATCCGTTGCCACGGCGCTGCATCCATCACTGTGGCGCTGCATCCATCACTGTGGCGCTGCATCTTTTGCCACGGCGCTGCATCTGTTGCTGCGGCGCTACATCCGTCACTGTGGTGCTGCATCCGTTGCCACAGCGCTGCATCCATCACTGTGGCGCTGCGTCTTCTGCCACGGTGCTGCATCCGTCACCATGGCACCACATCCATCACCATGACACCACATTGGTCACCACAGCGCTAAATCCATCAGCGCTGCATCCATCGCCGCAGCGCTGCATCCGTTGCCATGGCACTGCATCCATCACTGTGGTGCTGCATCCGTTGCCACGGCGCCGCATCCGTTGCCACGGCGCTGCATCTATCACTGTGGCACTGCATCCATCACTGTGGTGCTGCATCTTTTGCCACGGTGCCGCATCCGTCACCACGGCGCTGCATCCATCAGTGCTGTATCCATCAGTGCTGCATCCATCGCCACAGCGCTGCATCCGTTGCCATGGCACTGCATCCGTCACTGTGGTGCTGCATCCGTCGCCGCAGCGCTGCATCTTTTGCCACAGTGCTGCAACTGTTGCTGCGGCGCTTCATCCATCGCCATGGCACCACATCGGTCGCCACGGTGCTGCATCCATCGCCACGGCGCTGCATCCATCACTGTGCCACCACATCTGTTGCCATGGTGCCGCATCCGTTGCCGCGGCGCTGCATCCATCAGTGCTACATCCATCGCTGTGGCACTGCATCCGTCACCACGGCACTGCATCCATCACTGTGCCACCACATCCATTGCCACGGTGCCGCATCCGTTGCCATGGCACTGCATCCATCACTGTGGTGCTGCATCCGTTGCCACAGCGCCGCATCCGTTGCCACGGCGCTGCATCTATCACTGTGGCACTGCATCCATCACTATGGCGCTGCATCTTTTGCCACGGTGCTGCATCCATCACCACGGCACTGCATCCATCAGTGCTGCATCCATCACCGCAGCGCTGCATCCGTCGCCACGGCGCTGCATCTTTTGCCACAGTGCTGCAACTGTTGCTGCGGCGCTGCATCCATCGCCATGGCACCACATCGGTCGCCACGGTGCTGCATCCATCGCCACGGTGCTGCATCCATCACTGTGCCACCACATCTGTTGCCACAGTGCCGCATCCGTTGCCGCAGCGCTACATCCATCGGTGCTACATCCATCGCGGTGGCACTGCATCCATCACCACGGCGCTGCATCCATCACTGTGCCACCACATCCATTGCCACAGTGCCGCATCCGTTGCCATGGCGCTGCATCCATCGCCGCGGCGCTGCATCTTTTGCCACGGCGCCGCATCGGTCACCGCGGCGCCGTGGAGGAGCCACGGTTCACCTCCGAGCTTCTCCTGCTCCCCAGGTGTTCCAGGATTACGGATTCCACCCCTTGGTGCAGCGGTGGATCATCGGGCAGTGCCTGTGCGTGGACGAGCGGAGCGTTGCCTCCTACGGCATCCGCAGGGACGGCGACGCCGCTTTCCTCTACCTGCTCTCGGCGAAGGCGGCCGAGCTGACGGAGCAGCGCTACGAGGAGGACCAGGCGCAGATCATGCTCCGCTCCACCTCCGCCGCCGGAGACGCCGACGCCCGCCGCTACAACACCCTGCCCAACCCGTCTCCCAAAAAAGGTTCGGCTCGTCTCCGACCAGCTCTGCGCCTGACAGTGTGGGACCCTGGCCCCGGGTGTGGGATCCCGGCCCCGGGTGTGGGACGGTGGATGTGGGACCCCGGCTCCGGGTGTGGGACCCCGGCTGTGGGATCCCAGCCCCGGGTGTGGAACTGTGGGTGTGGGACCCCGGCTCCGAGTGTGGGACCCTGGCTGTGGGATCCTGGCCCCGGGTGTGGGACGGTGGGTGTGGGACGGTGGGTGTGGGATCCCAGCCCCGGGTGTGGGACTGTGGGTGTGGGACCCCGGCCCCGGGTGTGGGATGGTGGGTGTGGGACCCCGGCTCCGGCTGTGGGATCTCGCCCCAGGTGTGGGACGGTGGATGTGGGACCCCAGCTCTGGGTGTGGGACCCCAGCTGTGGGATCCCGGCCCCGGGCGTGGACGTTGGGTGTGGGACGGTGGGTGTGGGACCCCGGCCCCAGGTGTGGGATGGTGGGTGTGGGACCCCGGCTCCAGCTGTGGGATCCCGGCCCCAGGTGTGGGACGGTGGATGTGGGACCCCGGCTCCGGGTGTGGGACCCCGGCTGTGGGATCCCAGCCCCGGGTGTGGGACTGTGGGTGTGGGACCCCAGCTCCGAGTGTGGGACCCCAGCTGTGGGATCCCGGCCCCGGGCGTGGGACGTTGGGTGTGGGACGGTCGGTGTGGGACCCCCGGCCCCGGGTGTGGGACGGTGGGTGTGGGATGGTGGGTGTGGGACCCCGGCCCTGGGTGTGGGATGGTGGGTGTGGGATCCCGGCCCCGGGTGTGGGACGGTGGATGTGAGACCCCGGCCCCGGGTGTGGGACGGTGGGTGTGGGACCCTGGCCCCGGGTGTGGGACGGTGGGTGTGGGACCCTGGCCCCGGATGTGGGATCCCGGCTCCAGGTGTGGGACCCCGGCTCCGGCTCCAGAACCCCATCTCCAGGTGTGGGACTCCGGCTCCAGGACCCTGGCTCCGGGTGTGGAGCCCCGGGACCCCGTCTCTGGGTGTGGGACCCCAGCGTTGGGTGTGGGACCCCGTCTCCTGTTTCAGGACCCCAACGTTGGGTGTGGGACCCCGTCTCCGGGTGTGGGACCCCAGCTTTGGGTGTGAGACCCAGTCTCCGGGTGCGAGACCCCGTCTCCAGGTGTTGGACCCCGTCTCTGGTTGCGGGATCCCCGCATTGTGTGGGGGACCCCGTCTCCAGGTGCGGGACCTCGTCTCCGGTTGTGGGACCCCAGTGTCAGGTGTGGGACCCCGGTTCTGAGTGTGGGACCCTGTCTCAGGGTGTTGGATCTCGGCGTTGTTGTACGACCCCGTCTCCAGGCGTGGGACCCCGTCACTGGGTGTGGGGGACCCTGTCGCCAGGTGTGGGAACCCAGCGGGTGAGGGACCCTGGTGTCAGGTGCGGGACCCCGTCTCCGGGCTTGAGACCCCGTCTCCGGTGGGGGACCCGGTCTGCGGGTGTCAGACCCCGGCGTCGGGAGTGGGACCCCATCTCCGTGTGCGTGACCCTGGCATCGAGTGCCGGACCCCGCGTCAGGGGCGGGACCCCGGGTCCAGATGTGGGACCCCATCTCTGGATGTGGGTCCCAGTCATTGTGTAGGGGACCCCATCTCTGGGTGTGGGACCCTGCCTGTGGGTGTGGGACCCCGGTTCCAGTTGTGAGACCTGGGCATCAGGCGTGGGACCCCGGTGTCAGGCGTGGGACCCCGTTTGTGGCTGTGGGACCCCATTTCCAAGTGTGGGACCCTGTCTCAGGGTGTTGGATCTCAGCGTTGGTTGTGAGTCCCCGTTTGCGGGCGTGCGATCCAGCGTCGGGCGTGGGACCCCATCACTGGGTGTGGGGGACCCTGTCGCCAGGTGTGGGAACCCAGCGGGTGAGGGACCCTGGTGTCAGGTGCGGGACCCCGTCTCCGGGCATGAGATCCCGTCTCCTGGTGGGGGACCCGGTCTGTGGGTGTCAGACCCCGGTGTCGGGAGTGGGACCCTATCTCCGTGTGCGTGACCCTGGCATCGAGTGCCGGACCCCGCGTCAGGTGTGGGGACCTCAGTTCCAGGTGTGGGACCCCGTCTCCGGGTGTGGGACCCTGGCATCAGGCATGGGACCCCGGTTCCGAGTGTGGGACCCCATCTCGGGGTGTTGGATCTTGGTGGTGGTTTTGAGTTCCCATCTCCGGGTGTGGGACCCGTCTCCGGGTGTGGGACCCCATCTCCGGTGCGTGACCCTGGCATTGACTGTGGGACTCCGGGTGCGGGTGCAGGACCCCAGTGGGTGATGACGCTGGCGTCAGGTGCGAGGCCCCATCTCCTGGTGAGGGACCCCGTCTGCGGGTGTCAGGGCCCCGGCATCATGTGTGAGACCCCATCATTGGGTGTGGGACCCCAGTTTTGGGTGTTGGATTCCGTCATCGGGCACGGGACCCTGTGGGTGTGAGGCCACGGCTGTGGGTGCACAACCCCATCTCCGGGTGCAGGACCCCCGTTACCATGTGGGGGATCCCGGCATCAGCTGTGGGACCCCGTCTCCAAGCACGGGACCCCAGTGTCAGCTGTGGAACCCCGTCTCCAGGCACGACCCCAGTGTCAGCTGTGGGACCCTGTATCCAGGTGCGGGACCCCGATGTCAGCTGTGGGACCCTGTCTCCGTGTGCGGGACCCCCATCACCATGTGGGGGACCCCGTTTCCGAGCACAGGACCCTGGTGTCAGCTGTGGGAACCCGTCTCCGTGTGCGGGACCCCCATCACCATGTGGGGGACCCTGTTTCCGAGCACAGGACCCCGGTGGCAGCTGTGGGACCCCGCCTCTGGGTGCGGGACCCCGGTTTCGGGTGTGTGATCCCGGCTCCGGGTCTAGGACCTTGGCTCCGGCTGAGAAATCCCAGCCCCCAGGCTGTGCCGGGGGGGTGTGGAAGGACATTTTTGGGATCGGGGATGGAGGGCAGAGCATCCCCTTCCCCGGAGCGGAGGGTCTCCTGGGATGAGCATCCCCTTCCCCGGAGCGGAGGGTCCCCGACACCGGCCCATCCCGGTGCCGATCCCTGGCTTCGAGGGGGTGACATCCCTCTTTCCACCGTCCCTTTCCAGGCTCTGGGAACGGGACCAGCAGGAAGATGGACATCGGGGACATCAGCCACCACTTGGACACGCTGCAGGTCGCTGACCTCCTCGGCCCCCCCCACATCCCGAAACCCACCCCCACGCCTCCGGCCTCTCCAGCACAGGTAGGTTGGGCGCTCTCGTCCCTGTTCCCATCCATGTCCCCCTCACGTCCCCGTCCTGTCCGCGTCCTCCTTGTGTCCCCGTCCCGTCCTGTCCCCATCCTATCTGCGTCCCCGTCCGCATCCCGGTCCTGTCCCCATCCCAGTCGTGTCCCCATTCCGTCCCCATCCCATTCCTGCCCGCATCCAGTCCCCGTCCTGTCCCCATCCGCGCCCCGTTCCCGCCCACTTCCCATCTCCATCCTGTTCCCGCCCGCTTCCAATCCCCATCCCGGTCCTGTCCCCATCCCCTCCCCGTCCACGTCCCATCTGTGTCCCTGTTTCTGTCTGCATCCGCGTCCCATCCGCATCCCCGTCCGCATCCCATCCCCGTCCGCATCCCGTCCCTTTCCTGTCTGCATCCCGTCCGTGTCCCATCCCTGTCCGTGTCCCGTCCGCGTCCCGTCCCTGTCTGCAGCCCCGTCCGCGTCCCATCCACGTCCCGTCCGCGTCCCGTCCACGTCCCGTCCCTGTCTGCAGCCCCGTCCCATCCACGTCCCGTCCGCGTCCCGTCCCTGTCTGCAGCCCCGTCCCATCCACGTCCCGTCCGCGTCCCGTCCACGTCCCGTCCCTGTCTGCAGCCCCGTCCCATCCACGTCCCGTCCGCGTCCCGTCCCTGTCTGCAGCCCCGTCCCATCCACGTCCCGTCCGCGTCCCGTCCACGTCCCGTCCCTGTCTGCAGCCCCGTCCCATCCACGTCCCGTCCGCGTCCCGTCCACGTCCCGTCCCTGTCTGCAGCCCCGTCCCATCCACGTCCCGTCCGCGTCCCGTCCACGTCCCGTCCTGTCTGCAGCCCCGTCCCATCCACGTCCCGTCCGCGTCCCGTCCACGTCCCGTCCCTGTCTGCAGTCCCATCCACGTCCCGTCCGCGTCCCGTCCACGTCCGTCCCTGTCTGCAGCCCCGTCCCATCCACGTCCCGTCCGCGTCCCGTCCACGTCCCGTCCCTGTCTGCAGCCCCGTCCCATCCACGTCCCGTCCGCGTCCCGTCCACGTCCCGTCCCTGTCTGCAGCCCCGTCCCATCCACGTCCCGTCCGCGTCCCGTCCACGGTCCCGTCCCTGTCTGCAGCCCCGTCCGCGTCCCATCCACGTCCCGTCCACGTCCCGTCCCTGTCTGCAGGCCCCGTCCCATCCACGTCCCGTCCGCGTCCCGTCCACGTCCCGTCCCTGTCTGCAGCCCCGTCCCATCCACGTCCCGTCCGCGTCCCGTCCACGTCCCGTCCCTGTCTGCAGCCCCGTCCCATCCACGTCCCGTCCGCGTCCCGTCCACGTCCCGTCCCTGTCTGCAGCCCCGTCCGCGTCCCATCCACGTCCCGTCCGCGTCCCGTCCACGTCCCGTCCTGTCTGCAGCCCCGTCCCATCCACGTCCCGTCCGCGTCCCGTCCACGTCCCGTCCCTGTCTGCAGCCCCGTCCGCGTCCCATCCACGTCCCGTCCACGTCCCGTCCCTGTCTGCAGCCCCGTCCGCGTCCCATCCACGTCCCGTCCGCGTCCCGTCCACGTCCCGTCCCTGTCTGCAGCCCCGTCCGCGTCCCGTCCCCGTCTGTGTCCGCGTCCCCATCCACGTCCCGTCCCGGTCCTGTCCCGTCCCCGTCTGCATCCCGTCCCCGTCTGCATCCTGTCCCGTCCTGTCCCCGTCCCGCCCCTGTCTGCGTCCCATCTGCATCCCCATCTGCGTCCCTGTCCTCGTCCCATCCTGTCCCCGTCCCAGTCCTGTCCCGTTCCTGTCTGCATCCCATCCCTGTCTGCGTCCCATCCCCTCTGCGTCCCCGTCCCGGTCCCGTCCCTGTCTGTGTCCCCATCCGCATCCCGTCCGCGTCCCGTCCCCATCTGCGTCCCCGTCCCATCCCTGTCCCATCTGTGTCCCTGTCCCATCCTCATCCCGTCCCTGTCAGTGTCCTGTCCCTGTTCACATCCCATCCGCATCCCCGTCCCATCCCTGTCCCATCCCCATCCCGTCCCTGTCCATGTCCCGTCTGCATCCCCGTCCCATCCCTGTCCCATCTCTGTCCCTGTCCCATCCCCATCCCGTCCCCGTCCCATCCCCGTCCCATCCTTGTCCATCTCTGTCCCTGTCCCATCCCCATCCCGTCCCTGTCCTGTCCCTGTCCATGTCCCGTCTGCGTCCCCGTCCCATCCCCGTCCCATCCTTGTCCCATCTCTGTCCCTGTCCCATCCCCATCCTGTCCCTGTCAGCGTCCCATCCCTGTCCCCGTCCCGTCTGCGTCCCTGTCCCGTCCCATCCTTGTCCCATCTCTGTCCCTGTCCCATCCCCATCCTGTCCCTGTCAGCGTCCCATCCCTGTCCCCGTCCTGTCTGCGTCCCTGTCCCGTCCCATCCTTGTCCCGTCTCTGTCCCTGTCCCATCCCCATCCCCATCCCGTCCCATTCCTGTCCGTGTCCCGTCCCATCCCTGTCTGCGTCCCATCTGCGTCCCATCCTCTCCCTGTCCCTGTCCCAGTCCTGTCCCATCCCCGTCTGTCTCCCCGTCCCGTCCCCATCCGTGTCCCCATCCCTTTGCCCTCCGACCTCTCCCCGGTCCCCCGCAGGCGGGCTGGGCGTGCCCCAAGTGCACCTTCATCAACAAGCCCACGCGGCCGGGCTGCGAGATGTGCAGCGCCGACCGGCCCGACGGCTACGTCGTCCCCGGCACCTACCAACCGGATGAGTCGGAGCTGTGGCGGATGCAGCAGGAGCAGGAGGGGATCCAGCAGTACCAGGAGGTGAGGGGGCTGCACCGCGGGACCCCTCCCCCAGCAGCTGCCCTGCTCCCGGGGCTGGAGGCTGGAGCTGCTGAGCTGCTGGGGCTGGAGGCTGGAGGTCGGAGCTCCCGGGGCTGGAGCCACTGAGCTCCCAGGGCTGGAGGTCGGAGCTCCCGGGGCTGGAGCTGCTGAGCTTCTTGGGCTGAAGCCGCTGGGCTCCCGGGGCTGGAGGCTGGAGGTCCCGGGGCTGGAGGCTGGAGCTGCTGGGCTCCCGGGGCTGGAGGCCGGAGCTGCTGGAGCTCCTGGGGCTGGAGCCCACTGGCTCCCGGGGCTGAAGCTGCTGGACCTCCTGGGGCTGGAGACCGGAGCTCCCGGGGCTGGAGCTGCTGGAGCTCCCGGGGCTGGAGCCACTGGGCTCCTGGGGGCTGGAACCGCTGGAGCTCCTGGGGCTGGAGCCACTGGGCTCCTGGGGCTGGAGCCGCTGGAGCTCCCGGGGCTGGAGCCACTGGGCTCCTGGGGCTGGAGCTGCTGGAGCTCCCGGGGCTGGAGCCACTGGGCTCCTGGGGCTGGAGCTGCTGGGCTCCCAGGGCTGAAGCTGTTGAGCTCCCAGGGCTGGAGGCTGGAGCTCCCGGGGCTGGAGGCTGAAGCTGCTGAGCTTCTGGGGCTGGAGCTGCTGGGCTCCCGAGGATGGAGCTGCTGGAGCTTCCGGGGCTGGAGGCTGAGCTCCCAGGGCTGGAGCTGCTGGAGCTCCCAGGGCTGGAGGCTGGAGGTCCCAGGGCTGGAGCTGCTGGAGCCGCTGAGCTCCTGGGGCTGGAGCTGCTGGAGCTTCTGGGGCTGGAGGATGGAGCTCCCGGGGCTGGAGCCGCTGACCTCCCGGGGCTGGAGGCTGGAGCTGCTGGAGCTCCCGGGACTGGAGCCGCTGACCTCCCGGGGCAGGAGCTGCTGGAGCTCCCGGGACTGGAGGCCAGAGCTCCCAGGGCTGGAGCTGCTGGAGCTCCTGGGGCTGGAGCCGCTAGAGCCGCTGAGCTCCTGGGGCTGGAGGTTGGAGCTCCTGGGGCTTGAGCCGCTGACCTCCCGGGGCTGGAGGCTGGAGCTGCTGGAGCTCCCGGGGCTGGAGCTGCTGGGCTCCTGGGGCTGGAGGCTGGAGCTGCTGGAGCTCCCGGGGCTGGAGCTGCTGGGCTCCCGGGGCTGGAGGCCGGAGCTGCTGGAGCTCCTGGGGCTGGAGCTGCTGGGCTCCCGGGGCTGGAGGCCGGAGCTGCTGGAGCTCCTGGGGCTGGAGCTGCTGGGCTCCCGGGGCTGGAGGCTGGAGCTGCTGGAGCTCCTGGGGCTGGAGCTGCTGGGCTCCTGGGGCTGGAGGCTGGAGCTGCTGGAGCTCCCGGGGCTGGAGCTGCTGGGCTCCCGGGGCTGGAGGCTGGAGCTGCTGGAGCTCCCGGGGCTGGAGCCCCTGGGCTCCTGGGGCTGGAGGCCGGAGCTGCTGGAGCTCCTGGGGCTGGAGCTGCTGGGCTCCTGGGGCTGGAGGCCGGAGCTGCTGGAGCTCCCGGGGCTGGAGCTGCTGGAGCTCCTGGGGCTGGAGCTGCTGGGCTCCTGGGGCTGGAGGCCGGAGCTGCTGGAGCTCCTGGGGCTGGAGCTGCTGGGCTCCTGGGGCTGGAGGCTGGAGCTGCTGGAGCTCCCGGGGCTGGAGCTGCTGGAGCTCCTGGGGCTGGAGGCTGGAGCTGCTGGAGCTCCTGGGGCTGGAGGCTGGAGCTGCTGGAGCTCCCGGGGCTGGAGCTGCTGGGCTCCCGGGGCTGGAGGCCGGAGCTGCTGGAGCTCCCGGGGCTGGAGCTGCTGGAGCTCCCGGTGCCGGAGCCGCCGAGTTCCCGGTGCCGGAGCCCGGAGCCCTGAGCCTGTGGGATCCAGCAGGGTTCCGTGGCAGTGCCGGGCTGGGTGGGGGTGGGGGGGGGGGGTCCGAGACCCCTCCCCATGGGTAGAGCTCATCAGGATGCGCCCCCCCCGCCCCCCATCCGCCAGCTCCTTGTCTCGCATCCCTCTTTCCTAGAATGATGCTGGGGGGGTGGGGGAGGGGCAGAATCCAACGGGACCCCCCCGCCTCGTGCTGGGGGGTCTCAGGGACCCCCCCCCCCAGCTCAGCCGCTGACGGAACCTTCTCCTTCTTTTCTCTCCCGCTGGGAAAAGGGAAGGAGAGCGGATGGCTCGGGCGCCTCCGATGGCTTCATCCACCTGTCCTCCCAGTTCTGCTAGCCCCGCCCCCCCGGACCCCAGACCCCCCCCCCGACCCCCAGGACCCAGGGACCCCCCCGGACCCGCTGCCCCTCCCCACGTAGCCACAGCCCGGCCACCCCCAGCTCAGACCCCAAAGATGGGGGGGGGTGGGGGGTGGGGGTGCTGCTTGCTGGGGGGGGGGAGCAGGGGGAGTCTGGGGTCCCTGGGGGGGGGCGTTGGACCACCCCCCCCGCGGGGTTGGGATGGAGTGGGGTGTGGGAAGAGCTGACGTGGCCAGGGGGTTGCAGCGTCGCTGGGGGGGCGGGGGTCTCGGCCTCAGGGGGTTCATGCCCTGGGGGTCTCAGCCTCGGGGAGGGGGCGTTGATCTGGGGGTCTCAGCCGTGGGGGGGGGGGCGTTCTTCGGGGGTCCCAGCCTCAGGGGCTGAGCTGGGGGGGTCTCAGGCTCAGGGGGGGTGACCTCTGGGGGTCTCAGCTCTCTTAGGGGGGCCATGCCCTGGGGGTCTCAGCCTCGGGGAGGGGGCGTTGATCTGGGGGTCTCAGCCTGGGGGGGGTGTTCTTTGAGGGTCCCAGGCTCAGGGGCTGAGCTGGGGGGGTCTCGGGCTTGGGGGGGGTGACTGGGGGTCTCAGCCCTCTTAGGGGGGCCATGCCCTGGGGGTCTCAGGCTTGGGGGGTCTCAGCCTCACGGGGGGGCATTGATCTGGGGGTCTCAGCCTGGGGGGAGTCATTCTTCGGGGGTCTCAAGCTCAGGGGCTGAGCTGGGGGGGGGTCTCAGGCTCACGGGCGGTGACCTCTGGGGGTCTCAGCCCTCTTGGGGGGGCCATGCCCTGGGGGTCCCAGGCTCAGGGGTTGAGCTGGGGGGGGGCGTCACAGCCTCGGGGGGGGGGCTCTGTGCCTGGGGGTCCCTCCAACAGGTTCGGTTAATCCGTGCTGTGTCCCCCCCCAGCGCTGGGGCGGGAGGGGGGTAGGACAGACCCCTCGGGTGGGGCGTGTGCCCCTCTCCCCCCCCGGGGGGGGGGCCTTGCTGGGCGCCCCCCTCCCCCCCCATTTAAAGCCTTTTCCCACCCGCGCGGCTCCGTCGTCTTGTGCCGGGGGGGGGGGGGGGGGGGGGGGGGGCACGGGGGGGTTCAGTGAGCACCGGGGTCCCGTGGGAACGTCCTGCCCGTGGATGAGCCCCACGGAGACCCCCCCCCCCACAGAGAGACACCACCTCCCCCTCCCCGGAGAGACCCCCCGGGGGTGTAAAGGGGTTACTGTCCCCCCCCCCCCCCCCCCCCACGCCCCCGCTGACCCCCCCCGAGAGGGCCGGGACCCCCCGGGCTCCATCCCTCGGATGCTCCGGGAGATGCCGGGATGTGGCTGGGGGGCTGGTCCCCGAATCCGTGGGGCAGCCCCGTAATCCGTGGGGCAGCCCTGTAATCTATGGGGCAGCCCCCAAATCCATGGGGCAGCCCCCCACCCCCAGCTCCCTCCTCTCGCTCCGGAGCATCCCGGGGATGCCGGTGGGTTGGGGGGGGGGTCCGGCTGGGTCTGGGGGTGTCTGGAGGGGTCTGGGGGGCTCCGGCCGGGTCTGGGGGCGTCTGGAGGGGCCGGGCCAAGTTTGGGGGGGTCTGGCCGGGTTTGGGGGCGTCTGGAGGGGTCTGGGGGGCTCCGGCCGGGTCTGGGGGCGTCTGGAGGGGCCAGGCCAAGTTTGGGGGGTCTGGCCGGGTTTGGGGGTGTCTGGAGGGGTCTGGGGGGCTCCGGCCGGGCTTGGGGGGCTCTGGCCGGGTCAGGGGGCTCCAGCCAGGTCAGGGAGTATCTGGCCGGGTCTGGGGGGGTTGGGGGGCTCCGGCTGGGTCTGGGGGGGTTTAGGGGGGTCCGGCCGGGTTTGGGGGGCTCCGACCGGGCCGGGGGGGCTTGGGGGCCTCCGTCCGGGTCTGGGGGGGCTTGGGGTGGTCCGGCTGGGCTTGGGGGGCTCCAGCTGGGTCAGGGAGTGTCGGGGGATCTGGCTGGTCTGGGGGCTGCTGCCAGGTCTGGGGGGGTTGGGGTGGTCCGGCCGGGTCTGGGGGGGTTGGGTGGCTCTGGCCAGATTTGGTGGGCTTCGGCCGGGCCAGGGGGGTCCGGGGGGATCCAGCCGGGTTTGGGGGGCTCTGGCCGGGCCGGGGGGTCTAGGGGGCTCCGGCTGGGTCTGGGGGGCTCCAGCTGGGTCTGGGGGGCTCTGGCTGGATCTGTGGGGCTCCGGCTGGGTCTGGGAAGGTCCGGCCGGGTTTGGTGGGCTCCGGCCGGGCCGGGGGGGTCTGGGGGGCTCCGGCCGGGTTTGGGGGGCTCCGGCCGGGTCTGGGAAGGTCCGGCTGGGTTTGGTGGGCTCCGGCCAGGCCGGGGGTGTCTGGGGGGCTCTGGCTGGGTTTGGTGGTCTCCGGCCAGGCCGGGGGGGGTCTAGGGGGCTCCGGCCGGGTCTAGGGGGCTCCGGCCGGGTCTAGGGGGCTCTGGCTGGGTCTGGGGGGCTCCGGCCGGGTTGGGGGGGCTCCAGCCGGGTCTGGGGGGCTCTGGACGGGTTTAGGGGGCTCCGGCCAGGCCGGGGGGGTCTAGGGGTCTCCGGCCGGGTCTGGGGGCTCTGGACGGGTTTGGGGGGCTCTGGCTGGGTCTGGGGGGCTCCAGCCGGGTATGGGAAGGTCTGGCTGGGTCTGGGGTCTCCGGCCGGGCCGGGGGCGCTGAGCGCGGTGTCCCGGCAGGCGCTGGCGGCCGAGCGGGCGGCGGAACCTGGAGCAGCTGCTGCGGGCGGAGCGGGAGCGGCTGGTGCCGAACCGGGAGGGGCTGGAGTGCGGGATCTGCCTGCAGCACGTGCCGCCCGGGGGGGGGGTGCTGCTGCGCGACTGCCTGCACAACTTCTGCAGGTGAGCGGGCACCGCGACCCCCAGACCCCCCCCCAGACCCGAAACACCCCCACAGACACCCCCCCCAGACCCCAGACACCCCCCCCAGACCCCTCCCAGCCCCCCCCCAGACCCGAAACACCCCCACAGACACCCACCCCAGACCCCTCCCCAGACCCCCCCCCAGACCCGAAACACCCCCACAGACACCGCCCCCAGACCCGAGACACCCCCCCAGACCCCTCCCAGACCCCCCCCAGCCCCGAGACACCCCCACAGCCCACCCCCACAGCCCACCCCACAGCCCCAGACCCGAGACACCCCCCCAGACCCCTCCCAGACCCCCCCCAGACTCGCCCAGACCCGACACCCCCGCCCCAGACTCAAGACACCACCCCAGACCCCTCCAGACCCGAGACACCCCTACAGACACCCCCCCCCACAGCCCCCAGACCCAAGACACCCCCCCAGACACCCCCCCCAGCCCCCAGACACCCCCCCAGCCCCCTCCCAGACCCCCCCCAGACCCGAAACACCCCCACAGACACCCCCCCCAGCCCCCAGACCCGAGACACCCCCCAGACCCCTCCCAGACCCCCCCCCAGACCTGAAACACCCTCACAGACACCCCCCCCAGCCCCCAGACCCGAGACACCCCCCCAGACCCAACCCCCAGACCCGAGACACCCCCCCAGACCCCCCCACAGCCCCCAGACCCAAGACACCCCCCCAGACACCAGACACCCCCTAGAGAGACCCCCCAGACCCCTCCCAGACCCCTCCCCAGACCCGAGACACCCCTCCCAGACCCCCCATGTCCCCGCGGTGACCCCCCGTCCCCCGGAATGACCCCAGCCCCCCCGGGGTAACCCCCCCATCCCCTGGAGTGACCCCAGCCCCCCCGGTGTGACCCCAGCTCCCCCACGGGTGACCCCAGCCCCCAAGAGTGACCCCACGTCCCCCGGAGTGACCCCAGCTCCCCCAAGGGTGACCCCAGCCCCCCGGGGGTAACCCCCCCCATCCCCCGGAGTGACCCCAGCCCCCCGGGGTAAGCCCCCTGTCCCTGGCAGTGACCCCCCGTCCCCCAAGGGTGACCCCAGCCCCCCCCGGGTAACCCCCCATCCCCTGGCGTGACCCCAGCCCCCCCGGGGTGCCCCCCCGGGGTGTCCCCCCAGGGAGTGCCTGCGGCAGGTGACCCTGGCACAGCCGCGACCCGCAGGTGGCCTGTCCCTTCCGCGACGACTCCTACGCCTGCGGGAGCCACCTCCAGGAGCGCGAGATCCGGGCGGTCAGCGGGGGGGGGCACCCGGGGGGGGGCTGGGGTGGGGGCAGACACTCACCCACCCCCCCTGCCCCACAGCCGGGGGCATCTGAGGGCACCAGGGGGCACCTGAGCAGGGGGTGGGGGGGCTGGAGAGCCCGGGGCTGGTGGAGGGGGGGGGGTCCTGGGGGTCTGGGGGGGGGTCCTGGGGGCTGCAGCCTGACCCCCCCGGTGCCCCCCCCCCTGCAGCTGGGGTCATCTGAGGGCACTGGAGGAGGATGGGGGGGGCCTGGAGAGCCCGGGGCTGGTGGAGTGGGGGGGCTGGGGGGGTCCTGGGGGTCTCGGGGGGTCCTGGGGGCTGCATCCTGACCCCCCCGGTGCCCTCCCCCCGCAGCTGGGGTCACCTGAGGGCACTGGAGGAGGAGGGGAGGGCCTGGAGAACCTGGTGCTGGCAGGGTGGGGGGGTCCTGGGGGTCCCGGGTGGGGGTCTCAGGGGTTACATCCTGACCCCCCCGGTGTCCCCCCTGCACCTGGGATCACCTGAGGTCACAGAGGTCACTGGAGAAGGATGGGGGGGGCCTGGAGAGCCTGGTGCTGGCAGAGCTGGGGGGGTGGGGGGATACGGGGGGGGTCCCAGGGTGGTACCAGGGTCCCGGGGGGCTGCACCCTGACACCCCCCCCCAGTGCCCCCCCCCTACAGCCAGTGTCCGACAGCTCCTGGAGCAGAGCCTGGAGCTGGGATGGGGATGCACCAGGGGTACCAGGGATGCACCGGGGGTCCCGGGTCCCGCACCCTGACCCCCCCCCGGTGCCCCCCCGCAGCTGCTGTCCCCGGAGGAGTACCGGCAGTTCCCGGGGCTGGGATGGGGGGGGGTCCCAGGGTACCAGGGATGCACTGGGGATGCACCGGGGGTCCCAGGGCCCGCACCCTGACCCCCCCCCCGGTGCCCCCCCCCGCAGCTGCTGTCCCCGGAGGAGTACCGGCAGTTCCTGGGGCTGGGATGGGGGGGGGTCCAGGGTACCAGGGATGCACCGGGGGTACCAGGGATACACTGGGGTATCAGGGATGCACCGGGGATGCACCGGGGGTCCGGGGGATGAACTGGGGGTCCAGAGAGATGCACTGGGGATGCACCGGGGGTCCCAGGGCCCGCACCCTGACCCCCCGGTGCCCCCCCCGCAGCTGCTGTCCCCGGAGGAGTACTGGCAGTTCCTGGGGCTGGGATGGGGGGGGGGTCCCAGGGATGTACTGGGGGTCCCAGGGCCCGCACCCTGACCCCCCCCCCGGTGCCCCCCCTGCAGCTGCTGTCCCCGGAGGAGTACCGGCAGTTCCTGGGGCTGGGATGGGGGGGGGTCCCAGGGTCCCAGGGTTGTACTGGGGGTCCCAGGGATGCACCGGGGTCCCAGGGATGCACTGGGGTACCAGGGATGCACCGGGGGGTCCAGGTCCTGCACCCCTGACCCCCCCCCCGGTGCCCCCCCCGCAGCTGTTGTCCCCGGAGGAGTACCGGCAGTTCCTGGGGCTGGGATGGGAGGGGTCCCAGGGTACCAGGGATGCACTGGGGATGCACCGGGGGTCCCAGGGCCCGCACCCTGACCCCCCCCGGTGCCCCCCCCCGCAGCTGCTGTCCCCGGAGGAGTACCGGCAGTTCCTGGGGCTGGGATGGGGGGGGGGTCCCAGGGTACCAGGGATGCACCAGGGATGCACTGGGGGTACCAGGGATGCACCGGGGGTCCCGGGTCCCCTACCCTGACCCCCCCCCGCAGCTGCTGTCCCCGGAGGAGTACCGGCAGTTCCTGGGGCTGGGATGGGGGGGGTCCCAGGGTCCCAGGGTTGTACTGGGAGTCCCAGGTCCTGCACCCTGACCCCCCCCCCGGTGCCCCCCCCCCCGCAGCTGCTGTCCCCGGAGGAGTACCGGCAGTTCCTGGAGCGGAGCCTGGTGCTGGCGGAGCGGCAGAGCCGGAACAGCTTCCACTGCCAGAGCCCCCGACTGCCGCGGGTGGTGCATCTACGAGGATTCCGTCAACGAGTTCCGCTGCCCCATCTGCCGGGCCCTCAACTGCCTTCTCTGCAAGGTGAGCGCCCCGACGCCACGGCGAGGGGCTGGCGAGGGGGTGTGGGTACCCCTCGATGCTCACCCGGCCCCCCCCCGGCCCCCCCAGGCCATCCACGAAGGGAGGAACTGCCGGCAGTACCAGGACGATCTCCGGCTGCAGGCGCAGAACGACGCGGCCGCCCGGCAAACCAACGACATGCTGCAGGTTTGGGGGGGGGGGGGGAGGGGTTGGGGGGGGTTGGAGGGGGTCCCCGCGTCCCTCACGGTCATTTTGTGCCCCCCCACCTCCACCCCAGACGCTGGTGCAGAGGGGGGAGGCCATGCACTGCCCCCACGTGCCTCATCATCGTCCAGAAGAAAGACGGATGCGACTGGCTCCGCTGCAGCGTCTGCCAGACCGAGATCTGCTGGGTGACCAAGGGGCCGCGCTGGGGGCCCGCGGTGAGCGGGGAGGGGGCGCGGGGGACGCGCGGGGAGCCCCACGGCCCGTCTGGGGGTGCCAGCTGTGTCGGGGGGGGGGCGCAGGCGCCACGGAACGTGGCGCTGGGCGGGGCGGAGGTGGCACCGGGGCACGTGTGTGGGGCCTGGAGCCCAGTGTGGGTCCAGAGCCTCTGTGTAAGGCCAGAGGTAGACCTGGAGTCCCTGGGTGGGGACCAGAGGTAGACCTGGAGCCTCCAGTGGGGGACCCGGAGTCTGATGTGGGGCCCAGAGCTGGCCCCAGAGTCCCAGTGTGGGGCCAGGAGCCCTGATGTGGGGCCTGGAGCCCCGACAGGGAGCCCAGAGGTGGCCCCAGAGCCCGTGTGTGGGGTATGGAACACCGATGGGGGGCCCGGAGCCCCTGTGTGGGGCCTGGAGCCTGATGGGGGGCCCAGAGGTGGACCCAGGGTCCCATTGTGGGGCCCAGAGGTAGACCTGGAGCCCCCAGGTGGGGCCTGGAGCCTGATGTGGATCCAGAACCCTGATGTGGGGGGCCTGTAGCTCCAGTGTTGGGCCAAGAGGTGGCCCCATAGTCGCAGTGTGGGGCCTGGAGCCTTGATGTGGGGCCCAGAGGTAGACCTGGAGCCTCTGTGTGAGGCCTGGAGTCCTGGTTGTGGGGCCCAGAGGTGGCCCCAGAGTCCTGATGTGGGTCCGGAGCCCCGATGTGGGGCCAGAACCCTGATGTGGTCCCAGAGTTGGGTCCATAGCCCCGATGTGGATCCAGAGCCCCGATGTGGGTCCAGAGGTGGGTCCAGAGCCCCGATGTGTGGGGCCCAGAGGTGGCCCTATAGCCTGTGTGTGGGGCCTGGAACCCCAATGTGGGGCCCAGAGCTGGTCCCAGATCCCCGATGTGGGGCCCAGAGGTGGGGCCAGAGCCCCGATGTGGGGCCTGGAGCCCCAAGCTGGGGCCCAGAACCCTGATGTGGGGCCCGGAGTTGCCCCCAGAGCCCTCCTGACCCCCCTGTTCCCCCCCCCAGGGTCCCGGGGACACCAGCGGGGGGTGTCGGTGCAACGTCAACGGCCAGAGGGGTGCCACCCCCCGGTGCCAGAACTGCCACTGACCCCCCCCGGCACGGGGGGTGGGGGGACACGGGACAGCGCAGCCGGAGCCGCCGAAGGGGGGGACACACCACATCCCACACCCCCAAGGCCCGAGGACGCACACAGGCCGAGAACACGCCATGCCCGCCCCCCCCCCCCCCCCCCCCCCCCACCCACTGTGGGGCAGCGCAAAGGGGGTCGGGGGGGGTCTCCATGCCCCAATAAAACCATTCGCCTGCCAGAGCCTCGCTGCTGGGGGGGGGGGGGGGGGGCGCAGCAGAATTCACCCCCCCCCTCGACATGGGGGCGATGGGGATCAGCCCAGGATCCACAGTGGGGCGGGACACACAGGGGGGGAGTGGGGGGAGGTCAGGACCCACAGTGAGGGGGTGGCGAGGGGTCAGGACCCCTGGGGGGTGGGGGGCAGGATCCACAGCACAGACACACCTCAACAACAGCCTTTATTTCTGGGCCTGTGTGTGGGGCCTGGAGCCCCGATGTGGGGCCCAGAGGTGAACCCAGAGTCCCATGTGGGGCGGAGAGGTAGACCTGGAGCCCCTGTGTGGGGCCTGGAGTCCTGGTGTGGGGCCCAGGGGTAGTCCCAGAGCCCCGATGTGGGCCCAGAGTTGGGTGCAGAGTCCCGATGTGGGGCCAGAGATAGAACCAGAGTTTCATTGTGGGGCCCAGGGGTAGACCTGGAGCCTCTGTATGAGGCCTGGAGTCCTCGTGTGGGGGCCCAGAGGTAGACCTGGAGCCCCTGTGTGGGGCCTCGAGTCCTGGTGTGGGGCCCAGAGGTAGTCCCAGAGCCCCCGATGTGGGCCCAGAGGTGGGTGCAGAATACCGATGTGGGGCCCAGAGCTGGTCCCAGAGACCCGATGTGGGGGCCCAGAGCTGGTCCCTAAGCCCCAATGTGGGGCCCAGAGGTGGACCCAGAGTCCCATTGTGGGGCCCAGAGGTAGCCCCAGAGCCCGTGTGTGGGGCCTGGAGACCTGATGTGGGGCCCAGCAGTGAGTCCAGAGCCCCAGTGTGGGACCCAGAGGTAGCCCCAGAGCCCGTGTGTGGGGCCTGGAGCCCCGAAGTGGGGCCAGAGCACTGATATGGGGCCTGGGCAGGGGCCGCTGGGGGGGGGGCACAGTACCACGGGGGGGGGGTGGGCAGGACCTACAGTGGTGGGGCAGTGAGGGGGCAGGACCCACACTGGGGGGAGGGGGGGGGCAGGACCCACAGTGGGGGAGGGGGGGGGAGCAGGTGCCACAGTGGTGGGGCAGCAATGGGGCAGGACCCACAGTGGGGCGACTGGGGGGGGGGCAGGTTCCGCAGTGGGGGTGTGGCAATGGGGCAGGAGCCACAGCGGGGGAGTGGCAGTGGGGGCAGGACCCACAGCGGGGTGTGGCAGTGGGGCAGGACCCACAGCAGGGGGTAGCAATGGGGCAGGACCCACAGCGGGGCATGGCAGTGGGGCAGGACCCACAGCGGGGTGTGGCAGTGGGGCAGGACCCACAGCAGGGGGGTAGCAATGGGGCAGGACCCACAGCGGGGGGGTGGCAGTGGGGCAGGACCCACAGCGGGGCGTGGCAGTGGGAGCAGGACCCACAGCAGGGGGGTAGCAATGGGGCAGGACCCACAGCGGGGGGGTGGCAGTGGGCAGGACCCACAGCGGGTGTGGCAGTGGGGCAGGACCCACAGCAGGGGGGTAGCAATGGGGCAGGACCCACAGCGGGGGGGTGGCAGTGGGGCAGGACCACAGCGGGGCGTGGCAGTGGAGCAGGACCCACAGCAGGGGGGTAGCAATGGGGCAGGACCCACAGCGGGGGGGTGGCAGTGGGGCAGGACC